>JACEVL010000936.1:0-295000 GCA_020284085.1 Aporrectodea caliginosa
CAGAAGAAGAGGAAGAGGAAGAGGAAGAGGCGGAGGCGGAAGCGGAGGCGGAGGTGGAGGCAGAGGCGGAGGCGGAGGCGGAGGCGGAGGCGGAGGCGGAGGCGGAGGCGGAGGCGGAGGCGGAGGCGGAGGCGGAGGCGGAGGTGGATGCGGAAGCGGAAGCGGAGGTGGAGGCCGAGGCAGAAGAAGAGGAAGAGGAAGAGGAATAATCAGAGGCAGAAGAACAGGAAGAGGGAAGAGGAAGAGAAGGGAGAAAGAGCCAAAGGCAGAAGCAGAGGCAGAAGAAAAGGAAGACGAAGAGGAAGAGGCGGAGGCGGAGGCGGAGGCGGAGGTGAAGGTGGAGGCAGAGGCAGAGGAAGAGGAATAGGCACAGTCAAAATTTGGAGATACAAGTTTAACTTTTTATCGAGTAACACGTTTGCTGTGTGAGAAAAAACCGTCGATTGCGAATATTCTCAGAGTTGTGGCAATGACATACATGGAAAGCCACGAAGGTGACCTTAATTCTCTCTCTCTTAGATTCAAAGTATGACGTTCGGCAGTGGCAGCAGCGGCAGCTGCTGCTAAAGAAACACGCCCACAATTTCAGGCAATGGCCGACAAAACTTGGAATTTCATGCCTTCATTCGTGCCAGCTTACATCTCAATCCTATAATCGGAAAAATATTAACTGATTAAGCACATGTTTATTGCGACATGCATTTCCGTGTGATGATTCCATCTTCTACAGAGCGTAAACGTGCTGTTTTTAAAATTTTATAATGCCTGTGTCAAAGTGGCACTGCCACTTTGGTCTATAGCGTAGGCCTATAGGGTAGGCGGGCTAGGGGGAAAACCCCTCCCTCATTCAACCGAGCTCTCGTGGTATGGCAACATGAAAAGTGAGTGAAAATACGACAAAGTCTTGTACTGTCAGCCAAGCTTACAAATATCACAATGATTTCGTGTTCTACATTTTTCACGTGTTGTAACGAGCTCTTACACCTTAAAAATTTGCGATAACTTCTAAAGTGGCATCTTGCGAATAGAAGTTTAAGCATTTCCATCGAAACGCGTGATGCTACTTCATTCATTCCTGGCCACGACGCAGACTCTACACAACTCATCAACTGTATAAGATTTGCATTTTCATACTTACTTACCGCTGTGTATACAGCATGGGTTCGCCGTTTGGTGAAACGACCAAACGACTCGGTTTTCTAACCTTCCTCGCATTGACTTTAAAGATTTTGGTTTCATATTACCCCTCTCTTCCGCTAAACACTATTAAAAATTCAGCTGTTAAACACCAACATTTTACTCATCTCTCTTGCTCTCTCTCCAAAAACTATTTAATGCTCTTCTCGCCAAGCGAAAATAATGATTCGGCTCTTATTCGGGGCGATTAAAATTGACAATTACAGAGAGTAAGTCTCTCTCTCTCTCTCTCTCTCTCTCTCTCTCTCTCTCTCTCTCTCTCTCTCTCTCACCCTCCTACCCTCCACGACCCCTCTCACAAAATTCTTCGCTTCATCTCTCTCTCTTTCTAACGCTCTCTCTCTCGCTCTCTTTCAATCAAATACCGTAAGAGGTAAACCATAATGACTAATCGTGTACACTTGAGAGCTTTGCAGTCTGTAAGCGAGCTATTAAAAACAGGTTTCGTCTGGTAATGGAGATTGTAGAGAGAAACTCTGCCTATCTCCATGCCGCTTTCATTCTCGCTCTCTCAATATCGCTGTGTCCATGCCCCTGTAAATGTCACCTGCTATCCAAAATTAACCAAGTGGGGTTTTTCCATGACTCTAGAATTTCAATGAATTTGAGATTTTTCAGATTTAAGAACCATTTGTGGAATGCATTACACAACTAAAAACATTTGAATGCCTGCCAACTGTCGTAAAAGAGCACTATGCAGGGTCTCAAAACACCTCTCCATACAACAGCTCAAACCCTCGGTTCGCCAAATAAACTCTCAACTTAAGTCTCCAAGCTGTATAGAAAATTATAAGTCTGTTAAGTAAATACATGCATTCTAAATGACGCACGTCTACAATTGGTAGGTTTGCTCTACAAACTCGCAATATTCTACTGTGAAGCTAGCTTTGAGTGTGAGTTTTAGGTGTCTGAAATGTAAAAGTTGTAAAACCACCAGGTCAGAAATATAAGCCGCGCATTTCTCTCGCTCACACGCTACTTGTCTGCCAAAAGCGCTTCGCTCCCTCTCTCACTCTCGCTCCCTCCCTCTCTCTCTCTCTCCCTCCAGCTCTGCCAAACGCCTCTCTCCATCTCTCTCTCTCTCTCTCGCTCCCTCTCTCTCTCTCCCTCCAGCTCTGCCAAACCGCCTCTCTCCCGCTCTCTCTATCGCCCCCCTCCCTCTCTCTCTCCCTCCAGCTCTGCCAAAACGCCTCTCTCTCTCTCTCGCTCATGCGCCATCTGTAAAAGACACTTACTATCCGAAACGGAACCGAGAATTTCAATGAAACTGAGATTTCAGTTTAACTTTTCTCAGATTTAAGTTCATTTTGTTGAAAGATTTGCATAACTAAATGCGTGAGCTGTAGGAGAATGCAATAGAGCAAAGACACCTGAGTGCTTTGCAAAAGTTGAATACCATGCTAAATTCAGTTTAGGCGATGATTGTGCAAGTGTAAACGGGCCTAAGGATAATGAATATTCAATAAGCGTTGGTCATCCTTGTAAAACAAGGCAAGCGCAACGAATGTCTTGCTGTCTAAGAGTAAAAGGTTGTCGCTCTAATTCAATGCAAGCGCACAAAAACATTGCAATTTGTGCCTATTGAATAATAAATTGGCCTTAGTCAGCCTTGAAAAACAAGGCGAGCCCAAAGAATGGCTACCTAAGAGTAAAAATGCTGTTGTGCCTCAAAAGGGTGCAAGTACTAAATATTCAACGCTAAATGGTCAGGCAAGAGCTGTAATGGCATGCAAGCGCAAACACTGGCTGCCTTGGCTTCCACACTAAGTGCTTGCGCGCCTTGCTGGGTGACGAAGATGGAGTTGCAAGGTTTGTAGTTGTAGGCTTGAGCCTAAAATGTGTGTGTGCCTAAGAGAAAATGGCTGTATGGTCCAAAAGAATTGAGTGCTTGCGTATAATGGCCTCTACCATTAAAGTTGACCTAAGTGTAAATTGCTATACGCCAAACAATGCACATGTAAAAGAATGCAAGTGCAGCTACGAGAGTAAAGCCTAGCCATGATGGACTCCAAGCTTAAATGTGAGCTATGTGAAAATGGCCAAAACAATGGCAGCTTGATTGTAGTAAGAAAAGTTGCAAAATTGGGCGCCTTGCAATGCTTGAGCAAAGATGGATGCTGAGTAAAAATTGAGTGCTATACATGCAAGAATTGGTAGCTTGCTTGTATAAAAATTGGCTGCACGCATATGCGTGTGAAAGGCCCAAATAGAATGCACAGCATGCAAATAATGAATATTCAATGAGCTTTGCTAATGCGTGTAGAGTGAAAGAGGAGTGGAGGGGAGGGGGAGGGGCACACGCACACCCCAACCCAAGAAGAGGGACCCTTGGCCAAATTTACTGTGTGTCTGTTTTGCCTGAGGCGGTCGTTTGACCTTTGACCTCCAAAATGGATATTACCAGTGCATTTTCGTTTCAGTTTTCAGAAAAACTGATATTAATACCGTATTCCGAAACTGATAGCCAAAACGGGTGGCCTGATAATTGCCTATTAATTACTACTTCTGTCTATACAATAATACAATACAAATGTACTTTGGCATTGCCCTCCTTCAAAAGTTTAGAAGTGCACACACGATCGATGTTGCACTTGCAGATACAACATAGGCCTACAACACACACAGATGAGAGACAGACAGACAGACAGACAGACAGACAGAGGATCTTTCACGCAGGATGTGACCCGCCATCTAGTACAAAGTTTTATTCTGATTACTGCAATGTCGCCTTTGCTGGCCTTCCACAGCGCAGTATCATTCGGCTTCAGGCGGTCATCAACGCCACTGCTCGTCTAGCTGGTCTTTATTAAAAAATCCTGGTCTTTATTAAAAAATTCAACCACATTACAACCACGAAATATTATGCCTACAAGATCTACTTCGGTGACTCATTATAGGCGAGCAAACTCTGCATCCTGCTGCTGCCAAGTAGCCTAAGGCCTACTTTGGTACTTTCAGTGGAAGAAGACTGTATGGCGCTAGGACTACTGTTAATTTGTCATCACCATCATCATCATCATCGTCGTCGTCGTCGTCGTGGTCGTCATCAACAGTTCCCGATGCCAAACACTTGGCGTCGATGGATGCCAATCAATTTATATTTCCATTTCCGTTCATTTGTGAAGTCCTGCAGGCATGCTTAGTTCAAGCCATAGGGGCCTATGTTAAGTTTACGTTTACTTTGTCTATCCAGAGCATTGTTGGCCTTTGTTTCCGTTGTTTCACTTTCCTTCGAATCTTGTTGTGTGTAGTGCATTGCATGGAATTTGATTGACTTTCTTTCAACAAGAAAATTAAAAAGGGGCGCATGTCATCAACTCTTGCCCTGGGCGCCTGAAACCCTTCGTTACGCCACTGGGTTTACCTCACTGGGTTAGGAACCAAAGGCGGTTCATCGCTGGGTGTTTAGGATGCCGACTAGAGATCACAATGCAGGGTCTGTTGTGGATTTAGGAGAAGGTAGAAGGATTCAGTGTGGAATATTCAACTATTCAAGGTCAACCGAGCTCATACGACGCAGTCACGCAATCAGCAATAATTATATATCTTGCCGCTTGCGTATGGGATCAATCAGTGGCGTAACTAGGGGTTCGTGCGCCCGGGGGCAAGAATTTCCTGACAATTTTTCTCAGTTGCGCAAAAATTTCTGATGACCTTTTTTTTTTTTTTTTGCTTTTTCACTGTTTTTCAACAAGAAACTTGTCAAATATCATTTTGCGCCCCCTTGCCCGCACGCGCCCCCCAGACTCACGTACAAAAAGTTACTTTTTTTACTATTTTTCTATTTTTACCTGATTTCTTTAACAAAAACACATTTTCAGACCTAATTTTGCGCCCCCCCTGTCCTGCGCCCGGGGGCGGCCGCCCCCTGCCCCCTCGTTACGCCACTGGGATCAATAGCTAGGCTACTGAATGTTGTGGTTTTAGCCTATAGGCTATAGGATAGTGATCTCAGTTGAGTCATACGAGTTCGTAACCGTAGATTGCATGGTAACAGGCCGAATGAGACAGAATGACTAAATCAAGAGTGTGGATTTAATTGTGAGTGGCGAAACAAACATGCTGGATCAGATTTACTATACTGAAAGAGGACAGAAAATGGTCATTGCACTTGATAAAGTATTATCGACAACGTATGCTACTGTATACGTAGGCCTATTGATTGTTGTGATTTTACCCAACGAAAAACGGCCCTGCAGTCTGCATAAGCATACTTTTCCGTTAAAATGTTTATGTGGTGAATATAGGCCTACACGTGTAGGCCTACCTTTTTATCTATACACCTCTACAGAAATTGCTCAGAAGTGGGGTCCTTGTAATTCGAAATATATATATGCCAAGGCCTACATGCTGCGGCTGATCTGCAAACACTAGATCAGAAATTAGGTCAGGATACGATACCTCTTTGCGCTACAAACTTGCATTAGTTCCCGTTCACTGACCATTGAAGATTGGATGATTGAATAAATATCTTGGTTTCTGCGCATCTTCAGCCAACGGACTAGCTAGGCCTAGTACTATTCATGTAAACCTCCAATATTTAAAAGACCAATTAAAACAATTTAAAACGTTTCTGTAGGCCTTTATTATACGGTACCATCACAGATTACTGGACCGCCGTGTCTTGCTCTTTTATCTCGTTCTTCATTGATGCTGTAAATAACAAAGATGGCGTCGGAGGGTGTGTTGATAGACGAAGAGGCGGAAAATTCGTCAGTCTCTCTTTCCAATGATATTCTCCTGGGGCAATTATCTCAAGACTACGCGGAATTTCTGACGACAGAGGCTGATAAAGAAGTAATTCAGCTAACAATTTCAACTAACTTAGTGACTTTCGGTAAAGAGAAAGTTCCGTCTTCACGTGACACGATCTTTAATCTGTAGTGGTACCCTCGATTGGTTATTTGGAAAGTAACACAAGTCTTTTGCATAATCTTGTTTGTTTTGTAAATATACTTAATAACTATTCCGTAATTATAGAAGTGTCATGTTGAACCCTGTGATGTTGGATAATGAGAAGCCAGATTGGTGGAGCTATGTCACATGATGTAAATCTGTTTTCATTCACTTACAGACCATTAACGAGGCCGTCCTTACATGTGCGTCTTGAACTTGCAGTAATTCATAAAACATGCCGAGTAAGATGCATGCTTGTTTGCTTGACTTCGGTTTTTTTTATTGCTTTTAGAGACATGCTTTTAACGATGCTGTTGAAGACATCCTTAACCGACTGGATGACTTCCTTGGCACATCGGATATGGTTAGTTTGCAGCACCATTCACAACAGTAGTCTGCACTGAAAAATTGATGTAATGTACAATAAGAATTTATAGAGCATTGAAGGTAGTGGGAGTAAAAGTTTATGGTAGTCCTGTAGCGACAGTGACCAAAATAAACAATATGATTGCCTCAGGATCGGATAAAATAGAGTGCTACAGCCTCCCAAAATGAAGTCTACTACTTCAGCTCAAGTAAGTAAGTAATGGTTCACAAACACAAAATTTGAGGTGAAAACTGAACTTTTATTAGATAAAATTTACACAATATTTAAAAAGGTCAGAAATAATCTATCAAATGAACACAATATTTACAAACATCAGAATTAACTGTTAGTAAAATAATTTATAAGTGTACATGTCCAAAATAGAAATTAGAATATGCTAAAAACATGTGCTCTTGGCGAAAGGCGGATTGCCACAAAAATTCCTGCAGATTTGTGTGGAACAAATCACGATTTGCCTTTGAAGCTTTCGTTTTGTGTGCATCCACATATATATTCTCCATGCTGTATGGTGAAAAGTTTTCATGACGCTATTAATTCACTTCATTCACTGTGTTACTCAGTGCTTACTTACTTACATATGGTTATCTATGCTATCAAGACATGTCATAAAGCACTTTAACTACTACTCATGAATTGCCTACCCTTTGCTGTCATATATTCTGCTTTACACTGTTGAGTGATGCCAAAAGATTTTAAAAAGTATATGAGATTTTTTATTTTTTACAATTGAAACCACTTATGGACAGAAACTGGGAGGCAGTTCTAGTTGTCTTGCAATATACTTTTTCCTCAGAAGTAGCTGTTTTACTGATGTGGTAGCTGGGCTTGCATGTATCATGATTGAGAAATGCTAACAGGTGTTATATAAATGCCAGAAAATGCCTAAAATATTAAATTGCATTCTTGACCATTGAATTGCTTTTGAAAAGTTACTTTGATGATGCCATTATTATGATTGCAAATTTATTAAGTGCCACTATTTAAGGACCAAGCATCACTCAGTGGTGCTGAGCAATTGTGAATGAAAGACTTGCTCAAGGTTCCTTCATGGTAACATTTCAGGGGATGCTCACATCTGTACTCTGCATTACAAGACATGCACTCAAACCAATCAGTTATCGTGTCCAAATATGTAATCCTTCCTTCCTTCCTTCCTGAAGTTCATGAGCTGTCTGAACATTGCTGTTGGTGCATGTCCCCACTCGAGTAAGAATAAGAATTTTGTTGACCATGATGATGGTTGATAACAAGTCAGTGTTACATTTGATGATTTTTCATGTGCCATGGACGTACAAGATGCTGCATACAATTGATGCTCTGTCTCTGATTTCTGTCTCTTTTATTTGTTTTATGGCCGGTAGTAACTGCATGGTTCTGCCAAACCATCCTTTATCCAGACTTGGGATTGGTACAGGCAAAGCTGTGGCAGTGATATGTATATGGAATGTTAAACACCCCTACAGTGGCTAACCTGGCGAGCGAAGCAGACGATGTTCTGTTTAATGCCATATTAACAGACTCGGAGCATGTACTAAGACGGCTTTGCCCAGCACATCGAGCAACTCAGTACAATCTGCGCACTCGTCCACATCCATTTGTCCTCCCAAATAAAGACGATAAAAACTTCATTCCACGCATGATGTTTAAAAACATTTATTAGAGTCCCATATCTAGACAATAAAGCCAAGCTTATCTACCTGACCCAGCATGACTCTTTAAGCCTTAACACGTTTCACTGTAGCCAACAGTAACTATCGATGAATGAATTCTTGTAACTAGCTGCGTTATGACGGCTAGAGTAGATCAATAAACGAAAATACAATACAATACAATATGTAAATAAACAAGCATTGTAAATTGTGTGTGCAATTTCTGTTGAGTCAGAGAAGGTTGCTTGATGACTTTTATTTCAGCTATGGTAATTTTTTGCAGGTCAGAAGTGATATTAGTCTGTTGTTGAACACAACTTTGAATCAGATTTACATGAAAAGTAAGGAGATCGAGAAGCAGTTTGAACGAATCGATAGACTTGAAGTAAGAGACCTGATTACGCATGTGACTTTCACATCTGTATAGTGTATACTGTATACCCAGGATTTCCCTCTGAATTGCTTTTACATAGCTAGTCAATTTAACCTTTTCACTCTCAGATGCTTTTACCAGCTGTGATTAACCATTTCACTCTCAAATGCTTTTACAAATTCTGGTTAAACCCGTCTGTCTCTCATATGATTTTGCAAAACGTTTTGCAAAAACATCCTATTGCTCTCACATTTACCAATAACTTTAGTGTCCAGAGTTGCACGAGGTATTGGGAAAATTTGTGCATAAAATTTGTGTTAATTGAATTACCTTGCATTATCCAAAAGATCAGGTCGACTGGGACATTATTTTCACTTTGCACGGGTACTAGGTAGTAAGTAAAGTAAACGTTCCATGTCTTAGAGTGGGACTTGGGAGACTCATTTATTTTTTATGCCTTCAGCTGGTAATGGACGAATCCCAAGGTTCTGGACATGGGGTAAGTGCATCACATGACATTCCGTTTACTTCCCACATTACACTGATACCAATTATGCACAGACTTGCCCTTGGGTGTTGCATGGAGTCAAACTCGCAACGGCATGATCATCGACCAAGCGTGTTACCTATAGACCACCGATTTCTTTCCTTCAGAAGCTTAAATCCCCTCCACCACCTGCTGCCCCTTGCCAAAGTTTGAACCCTTGTCCATTTGCCAACCAGAAGGTTACTTTTCACATGTTTCATCGACATGTGATGGTAGCTTGCAAACAAGTGAAAATAATAATAATAATAATCCTCTTACTAGCAAAATGATGCACAGTGCAAGATTCCTCGGTCTGCATGAACAGGACGAGCCAACTACCATTAACATTCAATATGTTGATTGCAGGCAATAATAATTGAGTAATGCAAATTGAAGGTGACTGCCTGCTCGATTGCTTTGCTCAGAGGAAATTGCAATATTTAAAGTGACCGTAACCTTAGAAATTATGTCATGTTGGCTTTGTTTGCACCCCTCAGCTGAAAGACCCTTCAACATCAAGACCACATGTACATGTAAACAACTATTACATTTCCTTTTCTATTGTAACAAGAATTTGCAGTAATGAATGTTACATGGACTCAGTAGTTGACTTGCTAAGGTGACCATGTCTTTTGCTCACACTGCTGTCATGCAACTATGCTCCCTTTAGACTCGCCTATATCCTCGGTATAAGTGTATCTTATATAAGTGTATCTAAGTTAATAATGTTATTTTTGTTTTGTGTAGGCATTTGTGATGATGGTCAGAAACAACGTGAGTGAAATGGAAGTGGCTGTTGAAAAGGCCGAGTCTGATATGGGAACTATCAGTTCCCTTAAAAAAGCACTCAATTCCATATCTTTTCCATTCCTCTCTACTGTAAGGAATTTATGTGATCACTGAATTCTATGATAATCTAAGTTAGCACAGTTGTTTACAAGTCTCTTTAGAAACTTCTCCAAAGCATTGTTTTGAGGTTTAAGGATCACCACAGCAATCCAGGGTTAGTCCTCTATAGGTGCAGAAGACCTGCTTTATAACTGAGTTACTTTCTACTAATATACTAAATTACTAATGTTCATAATGGTAGCAATTAATGGCCATATTTACGTATGGGTAAGTGGGCAATTATATAGTGCCTGTAAAGCTACTAAAATCTAACATGGTCTTTTATAACATTTTAATAGTAAACAAGGCATCAGTCAATGGCGTACCAATAGCTGTCACAAATCCCGTTTATTCAAGGTGAGAGAGAGGCAAAACAACTAACCGAAATAGGCAGGTGAGAGTTTCCTAACATGAAATTGCAACTTTTGCTAAAAATTGTAAGATTTGTTTTGAAATGCATATATCTATGCCTAGAATAATAAAAATCAGTTTAAATAGTGATGTTTGTTCTAAATAATAATAATAGAAATTAGAATAATAATAATAATATTCGTTTATTCAATTCAGAGTGACAAACCGCAGTATGATTACATGAAATAGCAGGAACACGTGATAACAAGTTAAACAAGAGTCTATTTAATAACTGTATGGCAGCCTGTTAGGTGCCGATCCATCCTACTGCTTCTCGTTTTACCATCGCCCCCAGGGAGTGGAAGGCTGAGTTAACCTTGTGGGATTACTTCAAGCGCCTCTGAGTAGCTTCCTTGAAGGGGTGCTATATAAATGCTCGGAATGAATGAATGAACGAATTAGTTGGTTTCAAACCTGCGTCCTATTCTTCGTGCCTGTGTATTACCATTCAACCATCATCCCACCCCATTGGGCCCTGATTTAGAAACATGTTTTTGGTTATACTGAGTTTTTAAGCAAATTGTGTTTTCTACATGCCTTTAATTTGCAAATAAAAACACGATGCCGATATGTAATATGTAATGTAACAGTGATGATTTCTTTCTTTCAGAAGCCTAAATCCCCTCCACCGCCTGCAGTCGCCATGCCAAAGTTTGAACCCCGGCCCATATATCACACAGAAGATTACTTTCAACACGATTCCTCAACAGCTGATGGTAGCTTGCGAACGAGTGGAACATTCTCTAGCTCACAAAACGATACACAGTTCAAGATTCCTCCATCTGCAACAACAGGGAGTGCCAACCATCGTGAACATTCAATCAATGTGATTGAAGACAATAATCGAGCAATTGAGAGCGAAGGTGTCTCTGCCGCCTCGAGTGCTTGCTCCTCAGCAGAAATTATAATATCTGACGAGAATCCGAGCTTGGTTAATAATTGTGATGATTCGTCTGTTACTAGTGCCCCTTCTACTGGAGGCCAGGCAGACTTCAATGCAACTCAGGAAAACCCAAAATCAAATGCAGATCAAGAGAGCTGAACACTTTAACGATGAGCTGCATTGGTTTCCGAGTCGCTTTTAGTACAATTTTGTTGTTAAAGTGTTAACAAACACTATAAAAGTGGCAACCAGGATGAATCCAGCTAAGTGATGAAGCTACAGACAAGATAATGCTTCTGCTTGTTATATTTTATGTAGCTCATGTACCTTTTATTGTGGACAGTACCAGTATATCATATATCTCCATTTAAATATGTACACGTGTACAGCGTGCAATTTTTGTGTGTTCAACTGCTATACTATATATACCATTTAAACATAGACATGTGTATGTTTAGTTGTGTACAGTCCATATATACTGGTACTTCCATATAACCTGAATTATTGCCATGTATATTGTATAATGTAATTGTAATCGGACATTTATAAAGAGCACTTCAAGTATAAACTCATCAATGGCGCTCCCGACCCGAACCAGTGAAATCATTGTCGGATAATGCAGACTTCAGGCGCTTGCGAAATTGTGGAAGGAACAAACGGAGGCGCTCAAACCACAGCACTCGAGAGGTAATTCCAGCTAGTCACTGGTCAGCTCAACTTACGGGTAGACAGAGCTTCTGGACTGAGCTGTAGCAGTACGCATACGAGGGACAGTCAAGAGTCCATGGGCAGCCGAACAAATTCTGATATGACACATTAGGGACATGGTATCCCAACTTTACAGTAGAATAGTGACTTTATGCAAGATGCAATCTCGTTATAGCATCTTTTTCCAGTGGCATCTTGACATGTGGATTGAGAAGCTAAGCAAAGCTGAGCATGCTAAGCCTCTGGATGGTACCATCTGTGTAGCCCTGGGATCCTAGGACACGAGCTAACTTGGTGCACTGTCTCTGCTAGGTTGGTAAGTGAGAAAACAGAATTTATCTGTAAACCCCAAGACCATGCTTCTGTGGAGTTTGTTTAGAGTTATGTAAATGCCTTGCATTAACCTCTGTTATGGCACTTATGTTAACAGAGATTGTAACATAAACAGGAATTTTTATGGTAAAACACAGTACCTGTTGCTAATTTTCTTTGACTGCATTGATAATATTAAATTGTGACCACTGACCAATGACCACCATGACGATCTTGTACAGTTTAAAAACATATTTTGTTTAACTAAAGAATTGTACTGCTGTATTGAAACAGACCAGTTTGATAGCCTGATCATGTCACCCCATGTGTGTAACTTTAATGGATACATTGACACTTCCTATTGTGTTTTGATACATGCAACTGTTTCATAACCTAAAGAATTGTACTGCTGTATTGAAACAGGTTGTTTATCTACAGGGTGTATACAGTAATATACCATAACCACACCAAGTGTTCGATGTACTTTTGCCAGTACAAACATACTGTACAATATGAGAAGAAAAGCACTTTTTGTATTTGTTTTTTGTATGGACTGTTTAGAAAACCAATTGGTCTGCTTTCTGCACCTGTGCTGAGCTGTATGGGTTAAACTTGTTTTTCTGGGTCTTTAAAAAGGTATCTGCTTGCAATTTCTTAAAACTTGGAAGCTGCATAAGAAATAATTTCAGTGAAGTGACAGGATGCAAATTATTTACGAAATTTCAGAACTCCTATCATGCGCATTTTTTTATTTGAGACTGACTACTGAATGGTTCTACAGTCTTTAAAGGCACTATAGAAATTCCTTGCTGCTGGCCCATTTGCTGCTTAAGGCACCATGTATATTCCTTGCTACTGTTCTATTTGCTGTTCAAGGCACAATATAAATTCCTTGCTACTAGGTCTGGCCTATTTGCTGAACTCCATATCAGATGAACTCGTACAACATGCTTTGTATGTAAAAATTCACTGAAATGCGAATATGAGGCACAAGTAGTCAGTCCAGAAGATGCAGTTTTTCAAATGCTTGAAAGCCATTGAAAGAGAAATAATGAGTTTTGAGCTGAAGGAAGTGAATTTGAACTACAAAGAGAGTGGCAGTTGCTTCCATTCCTTGGGGCAAAGGGATGGAATGGTTGCAAGCCCATATTTTTTAACTGTTCTGCATCATTGGCTCAGCCAAGATCCGTACTTGATGAACACAGGCAACGAGAAGGGTTGTAAGGAGTTAGCAGTGATTGAAGGTAAGGAGGTGTGCTGATGCCAAGGGCTTTGCAGGTCAAACAGGCCAATTTAAAATTTATTCTGAATTCAACATGAAGCCATTGCATTTGATGGAGTAGGCAGAGGAGCTTCTTCATAGCAGGACATGCTGCACTACACAAGCTAAAGAGTTTTAGATGTGTTGCAGCTTGTCGAGTTCGAAAACCGAATTAGCATAATCTCGAGGCAATCGGAGACAAGGGAACAGGCTATAGTTTGTGATATTTTCTTGGAGCCAGCCTGACGAGACATTGTCCTGATGTGATAGAAACCCGAATTAAGTCGATTTGTTATGTCGTTTCTCTTTCCAAGGAGTTAGTTATGTTGTTTCTGTTTACATCGACAAATTGCTAACGTGTTGGTCTTTTACCACCTCTACAGCCAGGGTTCAATCCTTTTGTGCCACTTGGAACTGACAATTCATAGTAAAATCTCTCATCGTACAAAAATTACAATTCATTTGCACAGTCCTTGAACCATAAGCAAGTTTAACCCTTTAACGACGAGCCGCCTATGGTTTCCCATACATTTTAGTACACGCTCGTCGTTAAAGGGTTAAAAGTTGTCCAGTTGTTGCATTACTGTTGTGTTTGCATGTCAAGAAAACTTCTTTCAAGTCTTGGGACCATAAACCTGCAAAATTATTGTTAGGGGAGGCATATAGTAAATGAGCACTTAGCACTGGAGGTGCTAAATAAATTTACCTTAAGCCAATCATTTCCACAAAGTGAACTACAACTCAAGATTAAAGCACTGTACTACAATTATAAAACGGAAGGTACACTTGCAAGCACAACAAAAAATAACAGTACGCTCACTGAAACAAACAACATCTCACTACAGAGATAAAATTATGCAGATAAACTGCAAACTACTTATTTATAATGTTGCCCCTGGATATCTGCGGTAAACCGTTTTTAACAAAAGCAGCCGCAAGTTCCACAACGTAGCAGAAATAACACTATGCCTTTTCTGTTATTGTAATGTTCTTGGTTTTCATTTCAAGGTCCGTTGTAGATGTTGGATCTGAAACAGTAATGCTGTCAACCCCAAGTTCATTATTTTCCATTGGTGATTCAGCTGTTTTCTTAACTGCTTCTTTGCTGTCTCCTTTGCCACCTTGACTTGCCTCCACCTGAACCGGAACGTTTTCTGTTATTGTAATGTTTTTGGTTTTCGTTTCAAGGTCCATTGTTGATGTTGGATCTGAAACAGGAGTGCTGTCAACCCCAAGTTCTTTATTTTCCAGTGGTGATTCAGTTGTTTTATTATCTGCTTCTTTGCTGTCTCCTTTTCCGCCTTGATTTGCTTCCACCTGAACCTTTGCCTCTTCCGCTTTTTTCTTCTCTTCATACTTTTCAGCAAGTTCCTTGCAAAACTTCTTGTGGACAAACCAATGGAGCTTTTGACATGTCTTGTTACAATAGAAAACAGACTTACAGATGGCACAGATCATCGCATTAAAGTCACCGCACGTGCTGCAGCAACGGTCATCGGCAGTTGCAAACCGTTGCCCATTGATACATGATGACAGAACGCTACCTGCAGATGGTTTGTCAATGATCTGGGATGAAGTTAGTGTTCGAACAATCTGCTGCAGCAGCTGGCTTTCCACATACGGAAATTCCTGAAGCATCGAACGTATTAGACACTCCTGGTTGTCAGGGAAACCATCCGATTCTCGTCCCTTCAGTAAGTACTTGAACCAGAACTCCAGATTGTTCCCTTTCTCCTTTGTCATCTTCACTGCCCTTTTGATCACAAAAGACAGATAGTGGAACTTGAGTGACATGATCTCATCTGTGTCATGTTGCTTCATCATCTTCTCACACAAAATATCCAGAATCTTTGTCACCTTGTCCGCATTCAGTAGCAGCTCTGGTGCGTGTTGCAAATGCAGCGACAGCTTGACCGGGTTTAGATTAACGATCATTATGTACTTGTACAAAGGTGTCGAGAGAGTCGGTGGCAGCTTGGGTTCGGTTTCCAGGCCCCGTGGTGTACAGTAATAATCCAAATTATCTCGAGAGAAAAAGTTGTTAATCAGGGAGACCACTTCGTGCTGGCCAACGAAAGCCGCCATTTGCGCCGCGGTTCTGTGCACCGAATTTTCCATGTAAGGTTTCGCCCCGTGTTCTAGCAACATCTTTATGATATTCTTGTTACCTGTAAGCGCTGCGAACATCAGGGCTGTGTACCCGTGGTCGTGAGCGTGTGCGTTAACGTCCGCTCCATGGTTGAGGAAAAGTTCGCACAATTCCTGAATACCCTTGTAAGCGGCGTGCTGCAGAGGTGTCATGCCGTGGTCGTCAAGGATGTCCACAGGCACTCCCTCAGCAATAAGAGTCTTCACATCGTCCACATTACCAGCGTTGATGCTCTCGAACAACTTCTTTACGGGTTCTGGAAGCGACTTCGCGTTACTATTCGTTTCTTCGTTCGAATCCATCTCATTTCCGTTGCTCTGCGATATTTCAGACGCCATTGCAAATTCTAGAACAAGTTCATAAAATTATATCGCGAGTCTACAAGTGACGTCACCAATGACCGTGTACGCCATCTAGCGATTGACTTTTTCGTAGAGAATAGCAAAAATTTCCACACACTGATTAAAACTAACCTGATTAATGTAATTAAATAGGCCAATTTTACTTGTTTTGCAATTATGTTATCGCATCTACTGTCAATCACAACTTGTCATATCGTTTATTTAAAATTTACGACAAAGTGGGACCATATCGGCTACGCAGGTCAATGATTAATCATTCTTTTATTCAGATCATTCGATAGTTATGACATTACGTAAAATCATCATCATCAGGATCCATGGGCCGAAAGCCCGTAGGTGTCCAATGCAAATTTCGTCATAATCCTCTGTCTTGCGCCAATACACTCAAACTGTGTAGGTCTTGTTTGCACCAATCCCTGATGTCATCAGTCCATTCCCTGTTAGGTCTTCCTCTTCGTCCACTTCCATCCATCATACCCATCATGACAGTTTTTATTTTTCTATTATTGTCCATTCTGCATATATGTCCAAACAGACCCAATTTCCTTCTCATTACTGACTGTATTAGATCTTCCTTTATGTGTAATCTTCTTCGGACCTCCTTATTTGTCACCTTCATTGTCCAATTCAGATGCAATATTCTTCTATAGCAGTACATTTCAAAAGCCAGGATTTTATCATGATCAGTCTTTTTAATTGTCCAGGCCTCACACGCATAAAGAGCTGTACTAAACACACAAGTTTTCAAGACATTCAGCTTTGTCTTATAACTAATTTGCTTACTATTCCAGATGGAATTTAGTCCTGCGTAAAATACAATACAACTAACTAATATGGTTTAATAATGCCTTCCGTGCAACGCTCAGAAGGCACCTTGACGCCTGGCAAATCTCTGGCAAGCATGCATGGTCAGCGCTCGTGAATAAGCTGGTGCCCTACGCTTATCTTGACAGTGGCGCTTTAGCCCTGTTAGAAATTTTACGATTACGATGGTCCGTATTTAGAGGATAGGGCGAGAGGATAGTGTTCGAGATCTAGGTGTCATCCTCGACTCCTCCCTTAATTACCTTCGCTGAGTACATCTAGAATTTGACTCGCTCCTGCTTTTTTCATTTGAGGCGACTGAGAGTGATAAGATGATCAGTCGCTCCCGCCGTCTTTACCACCATTGTGCATGCATTCATCAGATTTCATCTGCTCTCGTGTAGATTACTGCAACTCGCTCCTCATGGGTCTCCCAAGTTGCAACACTCCTCCTCCAGTCAGTCTTAATTAAACGCCGCTGCTATAGGCTCATAGCACGCCTTCCTCGGTTTATTTAACATTTCCACTTATGGCTGAAGTGTTACACTGGCTCCCGATCACCTCACGTGTCCAATATAAGATCATCCGCGCTCCTCCTGGACTCCAAATCCCAACTTGGCCTTGCACCAAAATATCCTCTGACTTTATGCGTAAGCCTCTCTCTGCAACATCTGCTCGCCCTTTGTGCTCTACCGACCGTCTGGACCTCTGTGTCGCTCGTGTTAGGCTTGCCTTGGCTCAATGCCGGGCATTTGCTGTGACAGGTCCATGCACTTGAAATGGCCTCCCCCTCTTCTACGGGCTAAGCTCAATGCCAGGAAATTGCCCCGCATCCTCTCGCCCTCTTAAGGGGTTTTCCTCTGAGGCTTCCGTGCTGAGAGCGCCGCTGAATAGTCGATGCTGCGAGAGGATGATACGAATTTATCGAAAATTAATCATGGAGAACTGAAAATAAGTAAATGACTCGGAGTATTAAATGAAGTTGTTTAAGATGTGCTATTGACATTGAAGTCACAAGATCACATGTGACCTTTATCTTGTGCCTTCGTGGCCATTCTGACGGACTTTCGGCAGGGGTGGACTGGGGAGTTCAAGCGGCCCGGGAAAAAAACAAAAAGCGGCCCTAACTTCATGACTTTTATTTTCTTTGTGCATTTTTCATGCATACCCGAGGGCCAGTGACCTCCAAAGTCATGGGTCACTTTACAAATTACATTATGCAATAACAAAAAACGATAAATCGCATATATAATTTATAATTATATATAAAATATTAAGAATGCGTCAACTCAAGTTATAAATCAATTTATTCGGACTCACTGCCAGCGTTGTGTTGTCAGTTAACTCCGACGGCTCCGTAACATTTTCTAAATGTAAGGTGGGAATAAAGTTTGTTGGCACGACTGATTGGACCGAATGCTGATTGTTTTCATCGTTTCGATTTGTGTCGGGTTGTTTACTTGCAGAAGGTGTTTGTTGAGAGCTGGTGTCTTCAGTTTGAATTGGAGTGGCTTTAAATAAATCGACTAGATTTCGGCATTTAGCTCCATCTTTACCAAGAATCTTTAGTTTCTTATCTCTTACTTTCTCCGCACCACCTTTACATTTACGTTTCGGATTTATATCACTCATAACCGTAACATATCTTATTTAATTAATATTACTTATTACTAACTAACAAATTTAAAAGAAATTTTATCAAAACAAACTCAGTGGAAGACGCCGGAAGTAGAATGGAAGATGTAAATTCTTATCTAACATGGCGGCCGCTGGCTGTACGGAGCACTGTAGGTAAGTAAGTATGCATTGCTCTTTTTCAGTTAATTTACAAACCGGTTAACCGAAACTAAAAACCGGTTAACCGATGCCGCAATTTTTTGTAAAAAACCTGTATCATCTGTACTAAATTGATTAAATTATTATATCACCGGTCCTGGCGGCCCACCGGGAATCTTCCCGGTGTCCCGGCGGCCAGTCCACCCCTGACTTTCGGAGTAATAGTCAAATTCAATGACAATTCGCTGCAGACATCAGTGATTTCTGCAAAAGAGTAAATGAATTTATCTTCATCTCTGATTGGAGATTCTGGCGGAAGTAGTTCAGCGCCTCTTGCGCATGCGCCGCAACCCATTTTCCGGCCAGGCGCGTCTAAATGAAAGAAGACAAATGCACGTAATAGAATAAGAGGAAACGGACTCAACGGGTAAACCAAAGATGTTAGAGCCGTAGGCTCTAACATCTTTGGGTAAACTGCATACTGAACTCGGTGTTCCGGCGAATGCTAGCTCTTACAGGTAAGTTGACACGGGCGGTTGTTGCTGACAGTTGCTCTAAGCATGTACGTTGTGAAGGTGATATGAAAAAGATTTCATGCGACTCTCTGCGGTCTAGTTATGCGGTTGTTGCTCTAAATATGTAAATGGTGAACGTGACGAGCAATTCTTATCTGACTCTCTGCGGTCTAGTCACGCCGCATTGATCAGATGCGAAGCGCCTGGCGAACGTGTTCTAGTAACTGGAAGCGATTTATTTGCAAACGCTTCTTCGTTTGATAACGATTCTCGTCGTCTGTGGATATTTTGCGGCGCCTAAAACGCCAGCATTCTGCGTTAAACGTTAATTGGCTTATCTTTTTTTAAAAGAAAGCGAATGGATTGGCGCTTTGCTGTGCTGCGAGCATCGTAGGATTGTTTTTGTTGGTGTTTTGGTCTTGTATCCGATTGACACACAGCGTACGCGGCCTCCAAGGCAACACACGAGCGTCATGATCGAACACGGTATGAAAAATCCCTGATTTATTATTTTCCCTCCGTATAAATTCATCGTCTGTCTGTGCGCTCGATGTTTCTGGCCAAATACGAAAAATTTGTTTTTATTGAGATTGTGGATCCATCGTTCAATTCATCGATCGATAATCGATCGATACCTTCCTCCGTTTTCTTACCTATCCCTTTCTCCCTTGGGCTCCATCCTCTCGCTGGTCCTTTCAGCCTGCGTCACTGTGTCATTTAGTGGGACTACAATGAACCTTAGGATGACTTCTGCTTCGGTTACATAGTCGTTAGGGTGGTCCTTAGCAACATGGGGACAATTTGTTTTAATCTTTTACTGGCTCCCACCCTCTCATCTGATACTCCTCCAGTAGAAACTTATTGCTGCCAAAAATGGTTGTGATTGGTGCACATTTAGGGTATGCTCAATCCACTTCTTTGTAATGCTATGCAAAAGTATAACTATGCGAAATTGCCAATGGTTAAACGTTTCTATCCCAATAAGTACATGGGGCTCAAGGCTAAAGAATATACTATGTACTCAGATGTAAAGTCCATTCTATTCAATTTGTCATATCTTTGTCTTTTCTTTGCTGAAATAGCTTAATAATTGATTATTAGAACCTTTTTGATAACGAATAACTAGTTATTAACTACGGCACTCCATTGGAAATGCATTGCAACTTGTCAGATATTTTAACCATTGCAATTCAACGGGTTGTAGGTGAGTAGATCAGGCAGCCAATGCATAGCGAGTTGATGTGACATCGTAAATCAAGTGATGCAGTCGTACAACAAACAAATTAATGAATATGTTAAAGGAGGGTGATAAACACTCCCTTATCTCACACCAGATGCCACTGAAAAGCAGTATAAAAAGCAGCTGCCCCAGCGCAGTTTAGCCAGTAGTTTTCTATAGGCTACCAGTTTTCTAAGATAGAGACTACAGGAGACGAGAAAGTGGACCGATTACCAGTCATTGTCCCAGGATCTGGCATTGAAACAACTCCTGTCTGTACCGAGGCTGTCTTCCGGAACCGGTCAGGCAATGACATATGCAATGTCATATATATGCAATGATTGAGGGCGTTAAGGATTGCATCGAAGGACTCTGTTTTGACACAACTTTTAGCAACAGAGGACGAAAGAAAGGAGCTTGCGTTTTGACAGAGAAGCTGCTGGAGAGAAAAGTGCTCCACTTGGCATGCAAGCATCATACCCATGAAATTCATTTTGGAGGGAGCCTTCAGCACCACAGTGGCCCAATGTTGTTCTCACAGATTACAGGCCTGGCGTGGAAGTTCCGGTCATTGCAGATGCACTCTGTGTTATTTCGGCTGAGGTCATGGACTTTCCACCTCCCAGAGTTTCCTTCATGAAACCGGGTGCCAACCCCCGTGCCCGATTCATGGCAAGATTAATAAATACGCTTAAGATCTTCTTGTTTAGAGATTCAGCCTTCAAATTGACGAAACGAGAAGCACAAGATCTTGAACATTTCTGCGTCTTTGGTGTCGGGGTGTATTTTCTGCTACCCATTGCAGCTCCTACTAGTGACTTGAAACAATTGAAACTACTCACGACATTTGACATCGCCAGCATCCAAGGGTGTTCTGAAGTAGTGTGGGCAGTTTTGGTATCTAAGTAGCTGATATCATAAGCCTTCTTTGACCAATGTAGTTGAGTAAGAACAATGGTAGAAGGACTCAGTCAGGAAAGAAAGGAGGATTCTCCGAACCTTATTTCTTTGGACTAGTCCTAGGTTCCAGAATTAAGATTATGTGATTTGTGACCGCGAACACGCAAACGCGCGTAATTTCTTCAAGAATCGTGACCTGCCAGGTTCCTTCCTGGAAGTCAACCCGGTGGTCTTTCTGACAAATCCAGACACTATCCTCGAGCAGAAGGTGGTGTTCGAACTTCGTGTTGTTGAGGATACTGCAGAACGAGAGGTGGCACTGATGCAAGAATACATGATTTGCTGACAAAAGATGAGGGGCAGCTCAATTTGCTCTTCTTGTCATCAAGGAACACCGCAAGCTGTACCACGATAGCCACAATGCTACTGTCCTTCATGGTCACGCTTCTGCTTCGTACCACACTGCTGGGACTGGACTCAAAGAGCAGAATGGATCTGTACTATGAATTACACGTAGTAGAATGCGCTATTGTGCTGACCATTTACACTACTGCACTGCATTCGAATGATTGATCATATCATATCGGAAGCCTTTTGTTTGTGCGATTGCAGGAAATAAGCAAAAATTTCAAGTGGATTGAGCATACCCTAAGCATTGACCAATATTAAAGAAATTTTATACCAATTAGTTTCTACCAAGGGAGAACCTATTTGGAGGGTGGGACAGTGGATTTTTGACAGTTGAAAAATAAGGACCACCCTAATAGTCGTGAGTCTAATACAAGCTTATTAGCTTATGTAATGTAAAGTCTCAATATTTCCATTCATAAGCCGCGTCAGAGAAATGAGATTACGCGCAGGCGTTATATCAGAAGATATATCACAAGAGCCAGAGTGTGTGGTCAGTTTCGGTGCCAGTGTAGAATCTTTGCTGAAGGTCAACCAGTGGAGACATTGTATTGCTGTGATGGAAGTCGTTAATGATATTCTTCAAAGGATGGTGCAAAAGCAGATGCCAGATAGGATAGTGTAATAGGGGGTGCAGGTAATGGTTAAACCATTCCACTTTCTCCAATGGAAAATTGAACCCAGTGGAATGACTGTATTTTCACCCACCAAATTACTCAAGGTGACCCCAGGGCCGCATTCCAGTATGAATCAGACACTGCCCCATGTGTATCTGTTTTGTTTTGGCCCTTGGTTTAGGCTTGATCAGCCACAACTGCAAACCATTGAGTCAAGCATCACCATAAGCTGATTTCAATGGCAACATTTCCTTTGCTAGAGCAAAAACGTTGTGTGGACTAGGCCTTTGCGAGGTCCCCCATTGCAAAGGCACTGTGCTTAAATCCATATACACATAATTGTCTCTGCAATGCCTTTTAAAGCACTGGTCGGAACATTGACTTTAAAAACACTGGTGACAATTTTTCCTTGAAAAGCACTAATAATAATTTTCCAGATTAACAGTACACAATCAGCATGCTCAGTCAAATCGTATACAGCCACTTGCAGTTACATTTACTTAAAAACTAATTTGATGTCCTTTATGCGCATACAGATATAATATACTGAAACACTTGTGGGCTTAAATTATCTGCCAGTAGTGAGCACTTTTGTACATGTATACCTACTTAAATCTAGGGACCTTCTTCGATTGCCAAATGCTTTTACATAAAATTAAAATCAGTACGTTACTGTAGGCCACAGTGATTGTGCTTTATTACTTTACATTACATTAAAACTGTATTTTGATATTGCCCTCCTTCAAAAGATCAGAAGTGCACATGATGTTCTGACAGAACATCTAGGCAGTGAGCAATAATGTGAGTGATGGACTTGCTCAGGGCTCCTACACAGAAGCCGCCTGAGTGGCAGCTCGAACCGTACTCTCTGTGTCTCTAACCAGTTGGCCACCGTGCTCCATGCACGTGTGTCTGTTAGTTCACGGGCAACATCAGTTTCTGTTGTTGAGATTAATTTTTAGCTAGTAGCATGTAACAGGAGCCAAAATGGTTGATTGGCTGTAAACAACATCTCAGATGTCAGAGTTGGAACTACCTGGCGATCATTTCACATTAAAACAACTGGAGAAGGGCAGAAATTTCTGCTCTCTTATGTAAGGTTAGGTGACCTTTGAAAAAATGTTCCAAGGTGTTAGGTGACCTTTGAAAAAATGTTCCAAGGTGTTGGGTGACTTTTGAAAAAATGTTCCAAGGTGTTGGGTGACTTTTGAAAAAATGTTCCAAGGTGTTGGGTGACTTTAGAAAAATTGTTCCAAGGTGCTGTATGCCCATGTTTTTAGGAATTTAATCTGCCATTAAACAGATTGACACCAATAGTTGTTTTGATTCAAGTCACATGATGTTTTGAAGCCAAAGTTCTGCCTTGGCATGAGTCCTAAACCTGAGGCTTAATCTGTGACATGGATTAATAAGGCCTGAGTTAAGTGCTGATCTCTGCTGAGTTAAGTCAAGTGCTTTCAAGATGTCTCAGTAATAATATCTGTGTCTATTATCTTTTAATGTAATCGGACATTTATGTGGCAGCAGCTAAAGACATAAATTCCCTAAACTTTTCATAAAAGGTTTTCACAGAATTCTTGCATAGATCTGTGCTTGAACATGATTAACTGGCAGAGTGATTGATGTGTTGAGAATTAAGCCATTTGCTTAGTCATTGAAGCCAAAGTTCTGCCCTGGCATGAGGCCGAAACCTGAGGCTTAATCACTGACATTGATTAAGGCCCGAGCTAAGTGCTGTTTTCTGCTGAGTTGCTCCCTCTGATTCGTCCTACCCGATACTCGCTCCGTCCCGTCCTCATGGTTTTCCGTTCCTAACAAAGATGACTGTAATTTCATAGCCGGAGTACTATATAAAAATATATATTGATTCTCTTCCCTGAATTATAATGCTAATGATCCAACATTTATAACATGCCTATAGTTTTAATTTTATCGAAACATTGCCTAAGTATTCTATTCTTTAAACATCCAATATTGGGATCTTAGCTTATCAATGTATAAGTTTATACTTGTCAGCTTATTTTTAATAAATATAAAAATTGATTGATTACTTTTATGATTGGTTGATTGATATTTTATGAGTGGCTGATCAATTGAATGATTGATAATTTGATTGATTGATATTTTAATCTTTTCCTCACATATTTCTTAATACGCATTCTCTTAGATCCACCTCCTTCTCCTCCTCCTGCTCCTCCTCCTCCCTGTTGCCACCATCTTCAGTACGAAATATAGCGAAACAAAGTATTTATATAGCACCTTTCAGGACATCTCAAAAGCACTGCAGAAATGCTGCCTATTGTGGTCCTTCTCCCGATCTTCATAATCTCTTTTTTATCCATCTACTTTAACTTGCGGGAATCTTGCTTGCTTGCTTGAATGTTTGCTTGATTGATTGAGCCACAGGCAAAAAGTCAAATCTTGCGACGACTAGTTCGATCACTTACAATCATTCAATCGCCCTCGCACACACTTCATTCTATCAAAATTTCAGCTCCAAAAAAAAGGCTAGCTTATAGAATCGGGGACTCAACTTTTCGAATCGGGGAATCACCTTTTCCCATCGATATCTATATTTAGAACGTTCTAAATATAGATATCGGGCGACGTAATGAACGCGGACTATATATTTGTAGAGGTGACTGCTTCAAAAGCACTGCATTATGGGATAATAGATGGATATAGTAAAAACTTCTTTTTACTTCATAATCTCTATTTTTGATGTTCCCTTCTGTCCTTTTTCTTCTCTTCCTGGTACCCAGTCTCTCCAATCTGTTATATGTTCCTCATTAATTGTCAAGTCCTCTGCCTTCTGCTCCTGCTTGCTGCACTGATTCTCATTCATTTACTCCATTGTTCATCCTCCTTCTCATCTGTTCATCGATTGTCTTGCTGCACTTCTGCCTAAAAGTGTCATGGCTAAAGAGGATTCTTTAGTTTTTCTGCACTTTGACCTGCACTTTTAAATCAGGAGTGATGTATCTGTAAGTATCAGACATTTGAAAGCAAACAGACAAGATAAGATAAGAAACGCCGTCAGTTATCGAGGCCTACAGTATATGGGTGATCACAAATTAATATATTACAGGCCCAGAGGCACTTGTTGATCGTTGACAGAATTCTGATAAGGGCCAACAGAGGTTGTTGTGACTGCAGACATAGTATGTTTGGGAGTGAATGTTAAAGCCACATTGGTGTCAGCTGAGGTTATCAGACATGACTTGTGAGTCCTGGTCTGGTTTTTAAATCCTGTTTTGATGGTGCTAAGATGTCTCCTACGTGCCAGGCATGTGCTCTGATAATCTATCCGGAATAATCTTTGACCCCATTGCTGTTTTCATTCACCCTGCACAACCTCGGTGGCTGGCATAGATCTCTTGCTGCTTGTAGCCTACTTGTATGTCTGTTAGGATTGTTGGGGAGAGGTATGTGCAGTGGGGTGGGTCCGTTCGGTGCTGGAGCAGAACTAAAAAGTCATAAATTAATTGCTACTTAAGGCTTCCTAACTGGTGGTAGAAGAAGGCCACAAAGAAATTTAAAGAAGAATAGCATTGGGCAAAGACGATTTCTCAAAACAGAAGAGTGACTGCGAGTACAGATTAACTAGAACTTGAAAAACAAATGTTTAAGCTCAGATATGGAGCACGGTATTGTATGGATTTGAATTGTGGATCATGACAAAGGCCTACATCAAGGGATAGGAGGATTGGATGCCTTTGAAATGTGGATTTGGAAATGTGGATGGAAAAATTAGTTGGGTGGAACACATGCCAATGTCAAGAAGGTGGTGAAAAGGTCTGAGGAAGACAGATCTATGTTAGATACAATAAGTGGGTGACAGAGAAAATGGACTGACATTGGACTGTCCATGTCCTGAGAGGGCACTCACTCCTGAGAACCGTTATTGTTGACAGAATGGAGGAGAGCAGGTCAAGAGGCAGACCCAGACAGATGCTACTAGACTTAATGATGTCGGATGGATACAGGTGAATTAAAGAAGAGGCTCAGCACCGAGAGGAGTGGCGCCATCATATGTTTGAACCTGACTGACGGCAGAGAACCTGAAGAAGTCGACGACCTGGTGTTTATTTCTTCTCCAGGGGATGTTATTTCGCTTGATGTGGACTGTGACTCCAACTCTCATCTCAACTGATTTCGCATTTCATCATCAGTCATCATTGTCATCATCCTCATCATCATCATGGTCATCATCAGTACATGATGCCAGCCATTTTGCGGTGAAGGGTGGGAATAAATGAATACTTTTGTGAGGGTGATGGATTAGAATAATAAATATGTTGAAAATTATGATAACAGAGATGAACTGTGCACGAATGGGAGATGGTTGAATGGTAAAACGCTGGCACGAAGATCAGAAGGACGCGGGTTCGATACCCGCTAGCCACATAAGGTTGACTCAGCCTTCAACTCCCTGGGGCAACTGTAAAATGTGCAGTAGGACAGATGGGTGCCTTGCAGACTGCTATATACAGTTCAATTTGACTCCTGTTAAACTTGGTATCATCTGTTACTACTATATATCGTGCAGGGAAGAGCCAATTATTCGGCTGGAAATCAGTTTGGGCCGGATTTTGCACTAATCGTCCTACTAATCGGTATTAATCGGAATCGGTGCATCTCAGGTAGATTATTGGATTGTTGTAGTAGATAGTGGCACTACATTAATATAGAAGATAATGAAATCTACCAGTCACAGTGATGTCGAATCCCTATAGAGATCTATGATAAAGGCTCTAATAAACAAGACTTGGAGTTAATCTAATTAAGCAATTCTAAAGCTTCAAGTGAAATTGAGAAGGTAATGGTGATTATATTTATTAGTTATAGGTATACACATGCACATAACCAATTATCACCATTACCTGTGCATATCTATGTATGCATGCATGCAAGTACATGTTTGTATGTATTTATGTATGTATGTATGTATGTATGTATGTATGTATGTATGTATGTATGTATGTATGTATTTACGTATGTATGAGGACACTTTATATTGTGCTAGTTAAAGGGTTCACTAGTCTCTCTGCTGGCTTTGTTTCTAGACACCCTGCTGGTTTGGTGGTGTGGTGGTGACAAAGGATCGTGGTGGTGATGATGGCAACGACAACGATGATGAGATGTTTGGTGATGGCTTTACCTGCGATTATCAGGTGTGCGTCGGCGGCGGCGGCGCATTACCTGTTCTCTTATGTTTCTAACTGCTTATTCATTTTGCCTCAAGTCAAAAGCAGAGTCCGTTGACTGGCGACAACATGACCGCCTACGCACCCACCCACTCACCCATCTACCCACCCACCGTCTCTTCCGGCTTCTAACAAAACACGGACATTGCTCGGTCGACGGCCTTTTAACACCCAGCGGAATACAGCAGATTATCCATCCGTCCGTCTGTTCTTTCATTCGTTTGTTTCTACCTATGTATACGTGTGCCTATCTGCCTTCCTTCTTTCTTTCTTTCCTTCCTACTTACCTACCTAATTACTTTTCTTTCTTCCTTTAGGCCTATCTATCTTCCTTCCTTCCTTCCTTCCTTCCTTCCTTCCTTCCTTCCTTCCTTCCTTCCTTCCTTCCTTCCTTCCTTCCTTCCTTCCTTCCTTCCTTCCTTCCTTCCTTCCTTCCTTCCTTCCTTCCTTCCTTCCTTCCTTCCTTCCTTCCTTGAAGTTCCTTCCTTCCTACCTACCTTCCTACCTACCTACCTTCCTATCTATCTGCCTAGCTACATACTTCCTTGCTTCCTTCCTTGCTTCCTTCCTTGTTTCCTTCCTTGCTTGCTTCCTAGTATCCTTCCTTGTTTCCTTGCTTCCTTGCTTCCTTCCTTGTTTCCTTCCTTCCTTCTTTGTTTCCTTCATTGCTTCCTTCATTGCTTGCTTGCTTGCTTCCTTGTATCCTTCCTTGCTTCCTTCCTTGTTTCCTTGCTTGCTTCCTTGTATCCTTCCTTGTTTCCTTCCTTGTTTCCTTGCTTGCTTCCTTGCATCCTTCCTTGTTTTCTTGCTTCCTTGCTTCCTTCCTTGTTTCTTTCCTTGTTTCCTTCCTTGTTTCCTTGTTTCCTTGCTTTCTTGTTTCCTTCCTTGTTTCCTTCCTTCCTTTCTTCCTTTCTTCCTTGTTTCCTTCATTGCTTTCTTCATTGTTTCCTTCCTTCCTTCCTTCTTTGCTTCCTTGCTTGCTTTCTTCCTTGCTTGCTTGCTTGCTTGCTTCCTTGCTTCCTTCCTTCCTTGTTTTCTTTCTTTCTTCCTTGCTTGCTTCCTTGTATCCTTCCTTGTTTCCTTGCTTACTTCCTTGCTTCCTTGCTTCCTTCCTTGCTTCCTTCCTTGCTTCCTTCCTTGTTTCCTTCCTTCTTTCCTTGCTTCCTTCCTTGCTTCCCTCCTTCCTTCTTTGCTTGCTTGCTTGCTTCCTTCCTTGTTTCTTTCCTTGTTTCCTTCCTTGTTTCCTTGCTTTCTTGCTTCCTTCCTTGTTTCCTTCCTTCCTTCTTTGTTTCCTTCATTGCTTGCTTCATTGCTTGCTTGCTTGCTTGCTTCCTTCCTTGTTTCCTTAATTGCTTCCTTCATTGCTTCATTCCTTTCTTCGTTCCTTCCTTCCTTCCTTGTTTCCTTCATTGCTTCCTTCCTTGCTTCCTTTCTTGTTTCCTTGCTTGCTGCCTTGTATCCTTCCTTGTTTCCTTGCTTACTTCCTTGCTTCCTTGTTTCCTTCCTTGCTTCCCTCCTTCCTTCTTTGCTTGCTTCCTTCCTTGTTTCTTTCCTTGTTTCCTTCCTTGTTTCCTTGCTTTCTTGCTTCCTTCCTTGTTTCCTTCCTTCCTTCTTTGTTTCCTTCATTGCGTCCTTCATTGCTTGCTTGCTTGCTTGCTTCCTTCCTGCCTTGTTTCCTTCATTGCTTCCTTCATTGCTTGCTTGCTTGCTTGCTTCCTTCCTTCCTTGTTTCCTTAATTGCTTCCTTCATTGCTTCCTTCCTTTCTTCGTTCCTTCCTTCCTTCCTTGTTTCCTTCATTGCTTCCTTCCTTGTTTCCTTCCTTGTTTCCTTGCTTCCTTCCTTGCTTCCTTCCTTGTTTCATTCCTTGCTTCCTTCCTTGCTTCCTTCCTTATTTCCTTCCTTGCTTCCTTCCTTGCTTCCTTCCTTGTTTCCTTCATTGATTCCTTCATTGCTTCCTTCCTTCCTTCCTTGCTTCCTTCTTTGCTTCCTTGCTTGCTTCCTTCTTTGCTTCCTTCCTTGCTTCCTTCCTTGCTTCCTTCCTTGTTTCCTTCATTGATTCCTTCATTGCTTCCTTCCTTCCTTCCTTCCTTCCTTCCTTGTTTCATTCCTTGCTTCCTTCCTTGCTTCCTTCCTTATTTCCTTCCTTGCTTCCTTCTTTGCTTCCTTGCTTGCTTCCTTCCTTGCTTCCTTCTTTGCTTCCTTCCTTGTTTCCTTCCTTCCTTCCTTCCTTGTTTCCTTCATTGATTCCTTCATTGTTTCCTTCCTTCCTTCCTTGCTTCCTTCTTTGCTTCCTTGCTTGCTTCCTTCCTTGTTTCCTTTCTTGCTTCCTTGCTTGCTTGTATCCTTCCTTGTTTCCTTGCTTCCTTCCTTGCTTCCTGCCTTGTTTCCTTCCTTGTTTCCTTGTTTCCTTCCTTCCTTCCTTGTTTCCTTAAATGCTTCCTTCATTGCTTCCTTGCTTCCTTGCTTCCTTGCTTGCTTGCTTGCTTGCTTCCTTCCTTCCTTCCTTCCTTCCTTCCTTGTTTCCTTCCTTACTTCCTTTCTTCCTTGCTTGCTTGCTTCCTTCCTTGCTTCCTTGCTTCCTTCCTTGTTTCCTTCCTTGTTTCCTTCCTTCCTTGTTTCCTTCTTTGTTTTCTTCCTTGTTTCCTTCCTTCCTACATATATACGTATACCTTCCTTACTTCTTTCACCAACTCGCCATCCACTCACACCAGCACATCTCTTACCCACTCACCGCAACATTGACTTTCTTTACAGAGGTAGACTGTTGCACTGGGATGGCATTGAGTCTTGGGTTATTTATTAATGAGTTGCTTATAACATCTGTCTTGGGTGTAATAAATTATCAATAGAAAGTGTATATTATAATTGTGTTTTCGGAGGGAGAAGTAACTGTTGATATTCTTGCTGTTACCTGCACAGTCTGTTCTGGCTGACAGTGACAGGTATTGCACAATATAATTGAGATTCTGAATGATTGATGCCTCTGTTTTTCACCTCTGCTGCAGCTTTTGTTAGCCTAAATTGTTCTCTGTCTCTCCATATCATCAGTCAGTCTGTCTTTGTCTCTGTCTGTCTGTCTGTTTCTGATTGTCTGTCTCTGCCTGTCTCTGCCTGTCTCTCTGTCAGTCTCTGTCTCTTTGTCTCTGTCTGTCTGTCTGTCTCTGTCTGCCTGTCTCTGTGTGCCTGCCTGCCTGTCTGTCTGTTTGTCTCTCTCTATGTCTCTGTGTGTCTGTCTGTCTCTGTCTTTGTCTCTGTCTCTCTGTCTCTTTCTGTCTCTCTCTCTCTGCATTTTGTTTTTGTTTGCTTTTGCTTCTGACTATTGTTTTGCTTTACATCTTTTTAACTGTATCTGTCCCTGTCCCTGACTGTTGCTTTCTGTCTCTGTCTTGTCTAACTATCTCTGCGAATCACTGTCAATGTCTGTCTTGTTACATTACGTTAAATTACGCCACATTGCAGTACAGTACGTTGCAGTCAAGGCATTCTGATCCTAAGGACGATAAGGGAGATTGTCAGATTGAAACGGTCTGATGATGTGAGTACAATAGCGGCCGTCGTGATATATTCTCTGTACATCTCATAAATCGTGTTTTTGGGCGTTTTTACAGCCGACGACAGACATGATCTAATCGACCTTTGACGAACGCAGTGATGACAGTCAGATGATGGCAGTAAGTAGACCGGACAGATTCTATACAATGAGGTTCTGTGACGCTTTTGGCTTCTTTAAAGGCCAACCTTGAGCTGCTGGTTACATACTGTATATATAAACTGTCTAGTGATTCCAGACACTACAGTGTGACTAGCAGCTGTAATTGTAATTGTAAATACGATGATTTATATAGCGTAGTCGGTAGCAAGCTACTTCTAGGACGCTTCACAAAACTGTCTGTTGTCAGCGCAAATGTTATTGCTCGTGGTTACGTAATAAGTGCATTTTAAACTGTTTTTTGAAAAGCGAAAACTTTTGGTTTCCTGGTCCTGGATGTGAAGTTGAGGCAGGTTGTGAGCTGCTGACCTTAATTATTGGTGGTCGTGGTGTTTAAATTTCAGTCTCCGTATAACGATGTTGGTCCATCGTAGCTTATGAGTGTCACGTATACACAAATTTTTAGTGTTTTGCCACCGCTTAGGTCACCTTCGGACCCACAGACAGACAAAATATGTAGAACGTATTCCATACTGACGCCGAGTACACTCGAAGCAACTCGGGCATGGGGGGGGGCAACAGTCTGTGTTCTTTTGTATGCTGCGTGTACATTTGGTTTGTTCTCGGAGCCGAAGAGGTGCACAAAACTGTTGTAATAACATTTTCTGGTGCAACTGAGTGCGTTGCTCTGTTGTTGGCGCTACGGTGGGCTGGAAGGAGGATGGAGGGAGGGGAGATAGCGTGCGATGGGAGGGGAAGGGTAGATGGTTGTAGTAGACATACGGGTATCCAGCGTTGATTTCGACTCTAAATTCGGATGGTGGGCATTCAAGCGCCTGCCGTTGGGCTCTTCCTCCAGTCGCGACGAAGCCACCGGGTCATGTAGGCCATGGCCCAGCCGTCCCCGCCTAGCGCTCCTCCTGTGCTGAGCAGGTCTGCTGCTGCCCGCACCCACCCGTCTGCTCTCCTACTCGGTCGACTAGTCATTTCCGTTGACAGTTCAAATATTCGATGTGACGTGCTGTACGGGCCAATAGGTAATCGGCTGTTTCCGTTCATCTTCGGAGTTTGTACTTTAATGAGACATTGGATTTATGGCGAAGATTACGACAAACTTTGTTTTTTTACTCTAGTCGGTACAAAGTGTTAGACTCTACGATCAGAATTGCTATTGTTAATCGTCTGACTGTTAGATTGCTGTAACTTGGGATTTATATGGTTTTATTGGTGAGTATTGCTATGATTATCACTGTTATTATGACTGTTATTTAGGTACATGTAAGTACTATTAGTCATTTGATAGTTGATGCATATGCTGGTCTATTTGTTGAGTGTTTGCTTTGGAACCCAGTGTACGTGTTCTTCACGGCCCTCCTCGCATCATGATCACAGTAAAGGACGCAAGAACGTTTATTTGCGCTGATACCTTGTCAGCATAAAACGGCGCTATATAAATATAATAAAACAGATGCTGAGGCATCATTCCTTCTGTTAGCTTGGCCATCGCCAATCAGTAAGTAATCTGATGACTTTCATTGCACCATTATTATGCAGACGCATCAAATGGTGATCGCTTCACTTTCCTTCCTTATCTTTCCTTAGGACCAGATTTCTGGTTCACTGGATAATGAAGTAAAGTAATGTAAAGTAGGCTTTTAAACTCCCATGTCCCTATTTAGTAGGCTTTTAAACTCCCATTTCCCTGTTTAGTAGGCTTTTAAACTCCCATGTCCCTGTTTAGTAGGCTTTTAAACTCCCATGTCCCTGTTTAGTAGGCTTTTAAACTCCCATGTCCCTGTTTAGTAGGCTTTTAAACTCCCATGTCCCTGTTTAGTAGGCTTTTAAACTCCCATGTCCCTGTTTAGTAGGATTTTAAACTCCCATGTCCCTGTTTAGTAGGCTTTTAAACTCCCATGTCCCTGTTTAGTAGGCTTTTAAACTCCCATGTCCCTGTTTAGTAGGCTTTTAAACTCCCATGTCCCTGTTTAGTAGGCTTTTAAACTCCCATGTCCCTGTTTAGTAGGCTTTTAAACTCCCATGTCCCTATTTAGTAGGCTTTTAAACTCCCATGTCCATATTTAGTAGGCTTTTAAACTCCCATGTCCATATTTAGTAGGCTTTTAAACTCCCATGTCCATATTTAGTAGGCTTTTAAACTCCCATGTCCATATTTAGTAGGCTTTTAAACTCCCATGTCCATATTTAGTAGGCTTTTAAACTCCCATGTCCAGTGCTTATTTTCTAGAAAAAAAGGTTCCGGAACTAAAAAAATTCAGAACAATTATAGGGGCATATTTTCTGCTTATATTTCTATTCCATTATATCAATATCAATAAACACTGAAAGCACTTAAATTAAATTAAAGTAGGCTTTTAAACTCCCATGTCCCTTTTAGTAAAATTTTAAACTCCCATGTCCCTTTTTAGTAGCTGGAAAAACTCCCATGTCCCCGTTTAGGCTGAAAAAAAACTGCCCATGTCCCTATTTAGTAGGCTTTTAAACTCCCATGTCGCTGTTTAGTAGGATTTTAAACTCCCATTTCGCTGTTTAGTAGGATTTTAAACTCCCATGTCCCTTTTAGAACATATTCCTGTGTTTCAGCCCTTGAATCGGGACTGGATGACCCAAGTTTCAGGACTTGCGTTTACTACCTAGCTTATGCCTTTTACTACCTAGCTTATGTCTGTACCAAATATCACTGCTTAATGATAAACACAAGGGGTCTGCAGCAACAACTTGTCAGGGATTGTTACATGGAGTCTGCCCAGCAGGTTTAAGCCCACAGCCGTTAGATTATAGATGAAGTGCACTACCGGAGATTGAAATGTTATTAGATTTCTGCATTAATAGATAGTGGCAGTATTTAAATATGGAAGGTGACTTAAATCTGCCAATGACAGTGATGTTCAATCCCTCGAGGTCAAAGGTACATTAGCTGAAATTAGCAAGACGTAGAGTGAGACTAAAGCTTCAGCTGAAATTGAGAAGAATTAGGAGAGGAGATGTGAGTGGAGCAGGACTAGGACTGTCAGCATAGTTACATTAAATAATTGATGCGTGCAATGTATATATAATGTATTCATATAATGTTGTAGGGCCTATATATATATATTATACATATATATATACCTTTGGTAGAATTATGTTAATTTATACACAGGTCTGTTCTATAGATGCGTATAATGATGTTAATTCAGTTATTGGAGGGAACATCAGAATCATGATGACCTAACAAACACTCTGTAATATGTGGTCATTTAACTATTTACACATTATTATTATTAATATTATTACTTTGATGTTTTATCATTATCATTATATAACAGTTGTCCCATTGTGCATTTGCAAATGGTGTATTAAAGACTATACTTACTTACTTTAATTATATTGTAGGCCTACATATGTAAATAGAGGCTTACTGACAGACAGCAAGAAACATAACTGACAGACTGATTTGTACTTAAAAAGTGCTATATTAGGTGTCTGGGGTGTGCCGTAGTCTGATGGGTAAGTGCTGGACTTTCAACCAGAAGTGGGTGGTGTTCAAATTCCTGCCAAGGCAGAAACTTGTTTGAGATTTCAGGCTCCATGGGCCAACTCGGTTATAATGAGTAACCTGACCATAAACTGTATATGCAAAGTTCTATGTCTCTGTGGGAAGAGTTGGCCACCCGCCCTCAGATGCCAAGGCTAAGAAAAATGAAGTTACTAACACTTCAGACCCACGGCTGCCTGTAGGGCCAGCTTAGGGAATGCCAACTAATGTAAGATTCTTGATACGTACTTATATACATATGAACAGACGGATGCAATGTTTCGCCCAAAACAGTAGCAACACGAAAACTATCAGCCAAGTTAGCACGGAGTTACAAGATGAAACATGTGATAAGAATCAGAGCTCTTCTCACAGCTCCAGGGTTTGCAGAGCAAGAAGCATAAATATAACTCAGATCGTGTGGAAGATGCTACGTCCTGAAATCAAATATGGATAAGATTGAGATGCATTCCGTAGGCTGTTGATTATTTTGGTGGCACGTGGTAGAATGATGATGCATTCACCTTTTACCACTGGTTCAAATCCTGGTGAGTCATGTAAAACTGATAGAACTTTCGTTTTGTACCATGTTACCTGTAAGGATAGGCCCTCAGGTACTGGATTGCTGAACATTGTCATGTGTGCACTTCAGCTGAAGTTACCTTCAGTAATCAGTGGCACTATGACTGTTAGGACTAATGAGTAATAAGTGATTGATTGTGTGACTTTTAATAATTCATGCAGAATCAGGGCTGTTAACAGTACTGGAAACATGTATTGCCAATTCCAATACCAATACTTAACTGTATATGTACTGGCAATACCATACCAATAATACTTCACTGTATGTTTCTTTAGATTTTTCCGTTGTTGACTGTAGCAGAGAAAGTTTTGTTCAATGCACCTGTGGCACCTGTCTTGCACTGACAACAGGGACAGTTTCACTCAGGTGCACTAGGGCTGTGGTGTAATTGATATGTCTCAGACAATTATTTAAGCTTTCTTTGTTTCAGCAGGCCTATTCAGTTTTATATTTAATGAACTTTACCAGCAATTTCTAAGCACGAATTCATGCAAATGAATAAACTAAACTGGCCAGTTTTATTCACAATCTTGAAAGCATGTGCTTCTGGTGAGGTCTTTGGTTTGAAACCATGGACCTTTGAACAGACTGAGACGTACCACAGGCAACAACACTTTGCCCTTGTCAATCACATCTGATAGCAAAGCCAATGGGAAGCCATGCATAGCAGGGAAAATGTATAGGCTTCAATTTTTACTGATTTAAGGGCTAAAAAGTGATACACTAGCGATAGCACCAAAATAAAAATATCATAGTGTTCACTGATAAAAGTATTGGTGATACTAAGCAATAGTCCTACTGTGTTGGGAAATTAACAGCCCTGTACAGGACCTTTGTGTCCCAGCAGCATTAATTAATATTTTGCCTGGCAATGCCTGATCTTAACAAAATGTTTTCACGATATATTATATCGTTTGGGCTTCTTGGTATGGTTACGATATAATATCCTTTGAGCTGGTTGGTAGGTTTTTCGATTAATATCCTTTGGACTGATTGATAGGGTTTATGATGTATAATATCCTTTGGGTTTACGATATATTTTCCTTTGGGCTTGTTGGTAGGTTATGATATAATATCCTTTGAGCTGGTTGGTAGGGTTTACGATATATAATTTCCTTTGAGCTGTTTGGTAGGGTTTTACGATATATAATATCCTTTGGGTTGGTTGGCAGTGCTTACGAGATATACTTTGAAAGTGCTGTATGAAATTCTAGTCATGTTATGCACATTATGTTATACTACTCATATGAAGTTAAGTGGACTGGATTCAAATTCTGTATCATGGATTTATAGCAACGGATCATTTCTGTTCATCTCTAAAGTTTGTACTTAGAACATTGTAAATCACTCTTGAGCTGTCTGGGTAACTGATACCTCAAGAAACATTTTCAACCTATCTTAAGATCGGTTAGAATGCCGTGCTCAGTGCCCTTGTGAGTTTCTTAAAAGGCATTTGACAAAGCCAAATGCATACGTAGTTACGTACATTACATTACATTATTCATCTGCAGTGCAGTTTACTGGATTTAAATCCTGTATCACTCCAGGCAGTGATGCGTTGATGTTTAGTTGATTGATGATGTGTTGGCCTTTCTCATTTCGAGTCATTTGTCCAGGGTTCAGATCTCATTGAGACAGCCATGCATTATTAGATCCTGACAGTTTGTTGTCAGGCCAAAATGAAAGTTGTCCAGTTGTGAGATTGTTGTTATAATTGCGTTTGCTTTCCTTGCTGGTCAAGTGGCAGACAGTCGACTATTGTCACTCAGATTCAAACCTCGGAAGCAGAGATGCAGCATAGCGGTTAATGACTTCACACAATACAGTGCCACGTTTCTGAAGTGTGTCTGCCATTTGCACTTACAGCGACCAACTGCATTTACTGCATTGACGCTTGAGAAGTCCCAGTGTGTACACAAAGCTCCAACATCAACATGACCTGACATATTTTGTATCTTAACCTGACACCGAAACTGACCCTTGAATTCTATGGACTTTGTTTGGTGTCCATGACAGCTGGTTTCCCTGAAACAGCTTTTGCAACAGTTTGCAGATTTTATATTGCAATCATAACGGAACAGAAATATTACATTACATTATGCGTGGCAGATTACTTATGCATCAGAGCAATTTACATCTTTGTGACCAAAGTTTGAACTGCTATAATATTTTCATTTATTTTAAATGAAATTGACAAACTGCAGACAGAATGACTACATGAAATAGTAGGAACACATGATAACAAGTTAAACAAGAGTCGATTTTATAACTGATAATTTTATGGCAGCCTGTTATGCGCCGATCCAAGAGCTGCTGCTCATTTTACCATCGCCCCTAGGGAGTGGAAGGCTGAGTCCACCTTATGGGCTAGTGTTTGTGCCTGTGTATTCAGCCACCACCTGGCTGCTCTGGTTTGTGTCAAACGGTTCTGTTTTCAAGCCCTGTAACATGCGTCTGATAAGCAACTGGAGCAGATCACTTGAATTGCCTTCATTGTCGCCTGTGTACTGCACAAGTACAGTCAGCAATCATAATTAACTGATGTCCTACTTGGCTGTTACCAGGCTACTTCACTCCAGCTGCAGCACATGTGCCGTGTTTTCTGGGCCTCACACACAAGTGACGGCTGTTGCTCATCATGCCTGGTTCTGGACGGACCGACCGACGGTCTGCTGCTCCATTTAAATCTGCCTAAATAGCACTCAGTGGTGCTGGCACAACGATATTGCCTATTAGACGGAAATGGCACCACAAGTCTCGTCAGGCACCGTTTTATGACAAGCTTGCCTATTAAGTCGAGAAAGTGATTGTTTTGGCCAAAATGCTGCAATCAATCGGTTTACTACTCTTCAAAGAAATGCCTGTTCAGAGCAAGCATTAATGTGGCTTCTGCAGTGATTACAGATTATCAGTGTGCACAACAGCCAGATAGTAGTGTGGCTTTGACCGTTCATTTATCTCGTAAAGTATGACTGTAAAGAAAAAAAACCTTTAGCTAATCCTGAGATAGATTTGCATATACAAAAGTCTTTTGGTTTAGATCAAAGTAGACAAAGAGCTTTTCTGCACAACCAGTTTTAATGCCTCATACAGCCAGATTATTATTGTCGGTCATTGCCAGACATTTCAGTTTTAAAGTGTAGCCACACTTAAATGTATATAACGACGAGATACGACTTCCGACAGATGGCATTAAAGGCTAGCTCCTAAAACAAGACCCAAGTGCGCTGAATAGATCGAAACCAAGAACAGCAAGGCAATAAAATTCGACCGACTTGTGACGACTGGAACAGAATACGAAATTCGGCCGCAGCCATCGTTCAACAACCCCAAACGATTGATTTTGCGTTGCCAAAGAAACAAATGCTTCTCTCACAACACACATTATGAGGGTCCATAAAAGGTGCTATGCAAATGTTGAGGTTCACACCATTATGCCTATGTAGGTACATTCAGGTACTTATGAATGCAGGCATAATATATACATACAATGAAGATGTCTCACAGATGCTGTACAGTGTACTTTAATACGCGGAATAATTTGCTTATGCACGAATGATTGTATTGTATTATATCGCATGGTATTTGTTAGTTTATATATTGCACCTCGTAAAACAAACTAATCGGGGGTGGGGATGCATACAAATATACATAAATGCATGTATAGTATATGACTATATGTATGTGAATTGTGTATGTATATATGAAAATATGTATGCTTGTATGCAAGTACTATCGTCTTCACCATCTTCATCACTATCCTTGAAATTGTCATAATCATCACCATCGTCGTTACCGCTATCATCATCACCACCGTCGTTCTAATGCAGTCTGTGTGACAACGCCATAAAAATCAAGCAAGATGATTTCACTGTGCGTCAGGTGGATTATTCTGAGCACTTAGCCAAGGCAGTCGTCTGAGATATCACTCGAAATGCCAGAATGATTTACGACAGCAGAAGTCAAGGCCGGCTTTGCATGGTCCAATAACAGTTACAAGAATCACTGCTAATGAATCATGTGAAGGTGTAAGCAAAACAAACCCTTTATCGTGGCTGATTGGCATGAAATCAGCCATTGCACAGCTGTCTAGAATAATCTCTAAGTAATGTAGATTTCGATATCCAGTACCTCTCACCCATTGGTTGCTTATCTGCTGTTACTCTGTGCTTGTTGCTCATCTGTGGTTGCTCAGTGCTTGTGGCTCATCTGTGGTTGCGGAGTGCTCATTGTTTGTCTCATTGCTCCATGTTCGTTGCTCATCTTAGTCATCTAATTGCTCAGTGCTGGTTGCTCATCTTTTGTTGTCTCTCATCTGTTGCTGTGCATCTTTTGTTGCTCATCTTTTGTTGTCTGATCTTTTGTTGTCTGTCATCGTCTGTCATCGTGTTTTTGTCTCTCGAGATCATCTTTTGTTGTCTCATTTTTTGTTGTCTCAGATCTTTTGTTGTCTCTCATCTTTTTTGTCTCTCATCTGTTGCTGTGCATCTTGTGTTGCTCATCTTTTGCTTCTCGTCTTTGGTTACATATCCTTTGTTGCTCATCGCTCAGTGCTGTGCTGTTTTGTCGTGCATGCTGCTCTGGTCATTGGTTTACTTGCCTCGTGTCATTTGTGAGACGAACATTTGCATGAAGGGAGTTCCTAATGAGATCTTAGGACCGAATGTCAGACATAACAGCCTGCTGTATTCCGCTCCTCTCTCTCCATATCCGTTTCTGTGTTTGGCTGTTTATGTGTGTGTTTGGGCATGTGTGTGCCTGTGTGCACGTTTAGGTTTTCATATGTGCTCACGTTCCGCGTTTATATATACATACTGTTTATATGTGGACATTTGTGAAAAGATGTTTGTCAGCACAGCAATGTATGTGATTGTGCATGTAGAAACGTGTTTATAGTTATATATGAGCGTATGTATGCAATGCATATATATGTATATATATATATATATATATATATAGTTGTAAAACGTTTTTTCGTTTTTTATTATTTTCCCAAAAACGTCGTTTTTTCGTTTTTTATATGTAACTTTATTTATTTATTAACTCTCTGTTACTATTTGTTTAATTTTATTTTTGTCTGATATCCCTTACGTTGTCTCCTTCCTTTCAAGGATTCATCTTACTACAGTCATCAGTTGAGAAATAAACAGCACTGTACAGGAAATACAATTTATAAAAGTTATTTGAATTTCTAAGTTATCCAAAATGTTGTCTTTTTACTCAGTAATCTCTGATTGTCTGATACACTGACGGATATTACTCCATATCAAGTTCTAAATAACTGAATTAGGGATGTTAAACGATAATGAAATCGATTATCGGTTTCGAAAACGATTATCGGTTTTCATTATTGACAAAACGATTATCGAATTCTGATGATATATTCGTTATTTATCAAGCAGGAAGACACACCGCTTCACGACTTACATATATACACAAAGGTTGCCTCTTATAATTATATATAAAAAAGAGTCTTCCACAGCCAATGAGGTAATGATAGAACCCCACAACGACGTGTTATTGCCTCTTATATATAAAACGGAGTCTTACAGCCAACAAGGTAATAGTAGAACCCCCACCGCGACGTATTATTGCCTCATATATAAACCCAGACTTCCACAGCGAACGAGGTAATAGTAGAACCCCCACATAAAGCTGCTTCCACAGCCAACGAGGTAATTGTAGAACCCCATACGTGTATTTACGTTACGGTATGTAGTGATTATCGGTTTTCAGTAACTTGCATTATATGATAATATATTAAATTTTCTATGAAGGGCTGAAGGCCTATAAAAAATGATTTCTAAAACCGATAATCGGTTTGCCCAAAAAAACCGATATTCAAATGGTTTAAATTTTCGGCCTACATCTATCTTACAAAGTTTAGTTTTTAATTGTTTCGAGCTTGGATTTATGTGGACTTTGTATACAAAAAATTTGAAAAGATTTCAATATTTTTAACCTCAATTTCTTTTTAAACCAACTTAGGAAAAAGAAAATAATTCTTGATTAGTTTCCTAATAAAGTTATGTTATACTGATTAAAATTAAATTGTGTAAACTTCTAATTTTAAAATGCAGTAAAAGATGTAGAAAAGTCAAATTATTTTCTTGTCTGTGGTTTTTTATTTTTTTCAATAAAACGACGTTTTTTTCCGTTTTTTATTTTGATTTGACCGTTTTTAACAACTATGGAGTGATAGTCTAGTGGTTTGCATAAACTGGATTGTCAACTTAGATTTTTCAAATTGAGATCTCTGCCTTGACAGTGAGGTATTTGAAGATTTCTCTTCCAACAGCATCTTCTTGGTTTCCTAAATGAGTGTGTACTTCTACTGTAACTGTTGGCGAGTGCAACGAATGGCCAGCTTCAAAACCGTACGTACGGAACATATTTTTTCTGCTGAAATGGCTGAACGCGTTTGTTTTTTTTTTATTATAGAATTAACAAGGAATAACGTCAGCCTGTTTTATTTCTGTAGATAAAATAATCAAATTATACAAAATAAAAACAAAATAGTGTGACGTCACGAGAAGCAACTAATATTAAAGGCTGTGTGTACGCTGTGTGTGTGTGTGTGACTGTGTGTGAAGTGTAAAAACCATGACTATATGGCTCAACTTCATTTGTGTGATGCTGTGCATTGTGTGTGTATGTGTGTTATGCTGTGCATATGGTTAGCTGCATTGTGTTTGTGTGTATGTACTGGTATGTATGTGCAGCTTCTTGTGCATAGAGGACCATTTTGGGGTGTGTATTTACTGGGAAAACCAGTTGGAATGTGCATGATCAGTCATTTTTCAGAAAATAGCTTTATGCTTGTTTGAGCTAACTCTAGGTCTAATATATAATACAGAGCAATCAGAGTCTTATCCACCATAGATTGCCTCTCGATCTTGCTGAACTGATCATCTGGATATTGACCTAAATATACAGAGCCTTTCGTTTTGTTGCTTCATCGGTTGATGCCTCTTGCATTAGACATCAGTGCAATAAAAGTTACAAATTATGATTACAGTTACATATACATTTAGTATTATTATTGAGGTCTTAGAGCTTGTTTATATGGAAACTGAGAATTTAAAATGGTATAATAAGCGGGTTCATCTTAATCTCGTTGTTATATTTTACTTAATGTCTTTTTTGCAGTTTGTCAATTTACAAGCATGGAAGAAATGATGGAGCGCCTTCTCTGAGGTTATTTAATATAGTTAAATGCTAGTTTACCCTTTTTTGAGTGAACTAAGTTTGTAATAAAGTTGTTGTTGTAGGCTTAAAAACACAATATAGTGTTAATGGTTATTGCTAGCAAATTAAAGATATGCTTTGGTAATTGCATATTTTTAGCAGCAAGCCTGTGGTGGCTTGTATCTGGGTTAGACCAGTATAAACGAAATTAAGGTTTTTATGACTAGATAAAACCACCTACTGTATACCATTTCCTGTGAAGCGATATATCTCATGCATCTGAATTTGTATGTGTACATGTTAATTTGAGCATTGTTCAGACAAAATGAGGAGTGTGTGGAGTACAGGGTGCAGCATTATTTTTTTCTCATTCTCCATTTGCATTCAGTAGTTTTTTTAGAATGACTGCTGTATACTGCATAGGTCCCTCCCTGTGGAATGGACTTCCTCCTTCTCTACGCTCTACAATCGTCTCTGGTAGCATCTCTACCACTTTCTCTCACCTTAAAACGTTCCTTTTCTCTCGGAGTACCTCGCACTGGGAGTGCTTCTGAAAAGCTTATGCTATGAGAAGCGCATTATAAATGATCAAATACAATACAATACAAATACAATACTAAACCAGCGTTTAAAATTGCTCAGAATTTGCAGTCACTTCAAAACGTGAGATTAAAGCACTCTTGCTTTTATAGTTTTGAGAGTCTGCAATCATATCTAGGCTGCATGATTTCGCAGAGAACTCATCGTTTTTCGGACTGGACACCACATTTGATCTCTGAGATGTCATGATGGAGCACTTCTCTGATAGATAGTGCTCAGTGATGATGATAGCTGCGTTATGAATACTGCAGATGAGAACACAGCAGCAGCAGCGTGTTTGTCCTCCCCTGCAGGAGACGTTTCCATGCAAACCTCTCCATCCTCTTGGCCAGTGATCGACCTATATTTTTACGTATGGCAGCACTGATATAACCAAGTTCACACACTCCTTTGTGCAGTCTACAGTGATGGCCAGTCCCCCGTCGGCCATTAATTGTCTTTAATGGGTTTGTCTCTCCAGCGGCGGCAGTGATATCTGTTTCACTGATTTCAACACTATGCAAAAAGACTGATTCTGTGTTTGCTGTATCTCTCATGCAGAGCCTGGTGGCAGCATAAACAGTTCAACTGGTCAATAATTATCAGTATCTGCTGCAAATTCTTCTCATGCATGTTGTCTAGTCTGGACAAGCACTGTCTTAATGTCTAGGACCTTCACTTACCACTTACTGTAACTTGTTATGAATTTAAACTTATGATCTCTGCAAATTTTTGTCGTAATTAAGCTCAACTTTTGAAGCTGTGGGTTTTTAAGAATATGCAATTTTCTAAATCAATTATCTCCAAAAAGCGGTTTGCAGATGATCATCTTTTTAGCCTTTAGTGTGATAGGTTTTGTGAGTATATTGAAATACAATATCGCACATTCGTCCCAATAACATCAACAAACCTCAGGGCATCTGTAGTCCAGAAGCCCTGCTTTCGGTATTTCTCCCAGCCGTTCACTTGTTACTATCTAGTGGATTTTCGCTTTTTGATTTGCTCTATGGCAGTGCTTCTCAGACTTCGTGATGCTGCTGACTGGTAATTGTTTTACCAGCCTTTAATTCCGTGAACGGGCGCTTTTCAACATCAGCTTACTTGAGCCAATATAACAAGTTGCAGGCCTATTAAAATTTAGACTTCATAAAAATCTTCACTGTCGCATGTTGTCATTTTTATGTTTCTCATTCTTTAATTTTTGCACCAAGCATCGTAATTAATTTATTTCAGTACGATCAAAACTGTGATTCCGGTTTTCCATTCAGAGCCCAGTAACCAATCACTCGTGGATCAGTACCGGGCCGCAGACCACAATTTCAGTAGCACTGCTGATTGGTTTATAAATGGTCTTCTTGTGTATATATTTGTGTGGGTAGGGGAAAATGATAATGAGGGTGCATATTAATTTAGGGTCATATATGTCTGTCCATTATTGGAGTGATTGTTGGCTTGTTCAGTGCAAGGGTCCTTATGTGTATGCGTGTTAGTGTTTTCATCCACTTACATACATGTGTAAGACAGTGTTCTTATTTTCATGTATGTTATACTTGTCACTGAGTGATGTTTGTGTGTTGTGTGTTTGTCTTATTTGTATCTGGGTTTTCTTTCTAAATTGTGCATTCGTGAGATTGTATTGCATATGTTGCTGTATGTGTATGTTTGAGTTTTTAGTGTTATTACTGTGTGTTTCTGCTAGTTTGTGGACATATGTGTTTATATGCATGCATGTATCTGTATGAACATTTGTACAGCACATTTTAAGAACTTCACAAGGAAGTATGAGTGTATGGACACACTATGTTTCTGTGGATGTGTGTTTGTGTATGTTTCTGGGTGTTTGTCTGGCTGTCTTCCTTGCTGTGGAACTTGTTTAAATATATCTATAGGCCTATATATAGCCTAACACTGATTTTCTTACAAATATTTTACATTATGCTGGTATCACGGCATAATGGAAAATGCAGAGCTCTTCACATTTTAAGAACTTCACAAGGAAGTATGTATGTCTTATATCTTTAAGCAGTTTTGAAATGGGAAACCAGTACTGCTTTGCTCTGTGACCTTAATGATGGTTGGTCGTCATTAACCGATCAGCGGGCATTCGATTTATGTTGTTAGCAAATCTGGAAAAAATCCGGCTTTTGTGAGCAAAGTTTCGGGTTTTCTGGTTATCATAGAGACGTTTGGATTCCTGGATCATCAGAGATTCAGAATAAACTGAAATGGGTGCATTTTAGGTACTGTTTTCTGGAGTTTCTTCTTCACAGGCATAGCACAGTTCATGTCTTTAAAGTAGTTGAGTGAACTGGACAAGATGAATATATAAGTAAGTAAGTAAGTAAGTAAGTATATTCTTTATTAAAACCAATTGCATATCCGCACTCTGGTGTACATACATCTTAATATGTATATACATCTTATATTTGAAGGTTATCTGCTTGTGCACGTCTATGTCAGATGATTAAATGATGAGGTGAGAGAAAGCAGTGGAGCAGAATAGAGGAGAAATAGTTTGGGATCTAGGACAGCATCGTGATGAGCTCCACATATGAATGACGTAGGATCAACACATGCATTAAACAGACTTTGGATTGATGACTTAGTTGGTGGTAATCAAAAGAAGCTGTAAAACTGTCTGACCAGAAGAACAGTGGTTGGAGACATGGCTGGTGTTCTGCAAATAAGATAAAGACAGGCTGAAGATTGTTTGAAGATCAAGCATCACACAGTGCCTTATCTTTTACTCTTTGAGACACGAACACACTCCAAATCTTTATTCCAGCATCGAATTGTATTTACAGGAATCCACAAGTCAAATCCTGCATGCGAACTTGAGTAGGTAGATCAGATCAAATAATAAAATCAGTTAATGATTATTCTGACATCGGTAGGGTATAAGAGAATATAGGATTAATTGGATGTAATCATTGATAAATTATCTTGGTCAATGGTTGGTTGCTGATTTTAGGTTCTGTTGTGGGACATAAAATATATCGTAATCGTAAACTCCAAATAAATTTCTAAAGCACAACTCTAAGCGCAGAGCACCAGCTTATTCACGAGCGCTGCATCGTATTAGATGCAGCCTATATCCTACCTACAGTCAGGCCCGCAGAGAGGGGGCAGGGGGGGCAAATGCCCAGGGGCCCGGCGACTTTTAGGGGCCGGGCTGGGCCCGCAATCAACTTATAAAATATATTATAATCAGGTATATACAAAGTTTATGATTTTATGCCTTATAAAATGTAATATTGCGGACACGTAACTACAATATTTGCACATATAAATATAATTTTGTAGGGTCATATCTGCACTATAATTATTTCAGTCTGTTTAAAAAAAAATCTCATAAAGTCGAAGGATAGTTAAAATTCCGTGACTGCTCTGCCTAGGGGCCAAAACTGGAATTTCTGTCGGCAGCCCTGCCTACAGTGTATGTCCAGAGAGCTATGTCCAGTTGGAAGTCCGAGTCCGGTTGCCAGAGAGACCAGAGAGAGGAGGCAGTGCAGCTGGACGTTCATCCAAAATATATAATATATAACTTCTTGAGGAGAGCCTATTCATCTTTTAACTGATTCCTTTTTTACAACACCGATTTCTAATGTCTGTGAATGTAATGTAAAGTTTTCGAGCAGAAGACATGTATATATATATATGTATGTATGTATGTATGTATGTCATTTGTATGAGCATTTGTTATAGTACCCGTTCAAGATTTCTACTCAAGAGGCGCTCCCGACTACTATATATATAAATTTAGGGCTGCGGATTTTAACGATTAATTAATCGATTAAACGTTAAAAATTTTAATTGATTAATTTTGGCTTGTTCGTTTAATTTTCCTACTTATTTCCTGATGCTGAGCAGCCCATTTTTGTAGCAAACAATATGGTAAACAATGATAATGCAAAACGTTTGAGTGGAAAATTAGGCGATCATTTTGCATTTGAGGTAATATATACATTTATTATTGAATCACACGGGTTGACACACGTAACAGATACCAAATTAATCAAATTTAATCGATTAACTGAAGTTAAGTTTAGGAGATTAATCGATTAATTTTTTAAAGTCAGTACCAGCCCTTATATGCATTTATTATTGAATCACATGGGTTGACACACCGCAACCTGGTAATAGAACAGTTATGTCTTTAACAGAAGATAATAAAGAGAAATCAAATACAGTTGGACATGGGGATTACATAGAAATCAGGCCTTGGGGATGTTCTGATGTAAAACTCAACTGATAGTCCTCAAAGGTTTCCAGTCAGGAAATGGCGTCTTTATTGATTCTTCCTCTGTTGTGCTCCTAGCCAGATGTACTGCATTCAGTTCATGATGTTCTATGTAGCCAAGTGCACATGTCAACAATATCATGTATGTATGTGTGTGTGTGTGTGTGTTCTGTGTGTGTATATATATATATATAATATATATGTATATATAATATATGTATGTATATATATATATGTATATATACTCATCATCATCACCATCAGTTTCTGACGCCTACCATTTGGGGTGATGATTATGACTGTGAAGAAAAGCTCTCGATTCTATTCTATCATAATTTGTCAGCTCTCGTGTCTCTCTCGTTTTTAGTCCAAGTCGTGTCATGCATATAATATTGTTTATTATTTATCCCGTGTAGTCGTGATCTAACTTTTGTTTCTCTTTCTTTTAAATCTAACACGATGGGCTTTATCTGGTTTGGTCAGCTCTAACTAATAATCTAGTAGTACAGATTGGAGAAAACAAGTAGGTTACTCAGTCAATACAATAATAGCTGTTTGTATATATATACTCTATGATTATGTTTATCAGTATCCTGTGACAGCCCGTGCTGCAAGGGCCGTTAAACTAAATTGCCTTTTGTTTAACCTTTGCAAACGGTTACAAAAATTATTGAGAGACTTTAGTCCCAAGATCCAACACAGGTGTGTAGAAGAAAAAGAAGAAGAAACAGAAGGGCTGTCACATAAGTTAGCCCTGAGGCAACCATGGGTATGAAGTATTGGCAGTTTCATTTTTCGTAGCTTCAGCACATGAGTGTGGATGGCCAGTCCTCTCCTTCACCACCTGACCTTCCCACCGACTGAGTTGGCTAAGAGGTGCAGGCGGAGCTGAAATCTCGAAACAAATTGTTGTCGTGGTGGGGGTTTAAACCTATGACCTCTCAGTTGACAGTCCAGCACCCTATTAAACTATTATCTGTCACACACCCCACACAGTTTTGTAATTTAGTGATCAGCTATAATGGCTATATTATAAGCTGGCTAACTTGGCTGGCTAGCAAATTTGGCTAGCTAACAGCTGGCTAACTTGACTAGCTAAGTTGACTGGCTAAGTTGGCTGGCTAACGTAGTTAGTTGACTTAGTTCTGCACTCGTTCTCAGCACTGTAACGTACTTCAATGACTTAGCAGCTCGAGTGCTTTTGTAGGTTGTGAGTTGAAGTACCACTTGGAGCCGAGTTGATCCTGTAAAAACTTTTCGCAGATGAGATTTTTTCGCATGAACCAATAACGGACTAATCTGAATTCTCCTGAGCCACCAATCGAAGCAGCTGCTTTGTTGTTACAGTATTTCTCTCATCGGAATTTGACGAAACCTGGCGGATTTTTGTTTTCCTCTGGTGCATCAGCCGAGCGAGGAGCGAGGGAGCCTCTGTCCCATGGGAATCTTTCCAGAAGGATTTCGCTGTTGCTTGCACTCTGACGTTATTGTGGCCACAGCGGAATCTGTCTAATGCGATTGAGCTTGTAGCGTTGTTGCCTACTGACAGACACTGAGGAAGAGGAGCTTTTGCTTCAGCAGACCTGAGCAGTAGCCATGGTATGATGCATATCAACTTCATTTTCTTGGCCTTGGCATGAAGTTGGCTAGCCAGTTGTCTGAACTTCCCATTGCAGGTGTACAATCAGTGTACGCGTTATGCAGCTGATTCTATATTACAGCAGATTGCTTGGAATATCTTTGCCGTATAATGAGTCGCTGACTTCCTGGTTAATTAACCCAGCATGCCTACCAATAGACTTACTACAAGCCCTGCATGCAAGACAGTCTGATTAATATGGATTATCATAGTGTCATGACTTCTTGACTTTGAGCTATGTTGATGCTCTCATTTTCCGGAGAATGTAAGCATCTTGGCGCAATAGTATCTGTTGTTAGCAGACATGACTCGTAATAGAATCCTTGTTATGTTCATCTGTTGAGCTGAGGCTTTCCAGCTTTCCTACAATTGAAACACTGGCTGCACTCTCTTTGAAGTACTGTCTGGTGTCGGCTGGTATTAGGATGACCAAAATAGACAAACTGTGTGTGCCTGTTTCCAGACTCTTCGTAGATGCTGTAGGTCTTTTTTACTTGTGCACAGGTACAAAAAGACCTACAGTATCTTAAGTGGTGGAAAGTTAATTAAGAACAAGATAATCTTTACACAGATAATGCTCAGCTAACTAGAAAACTCGTCACTGGTGGGCTCTTACACACATGTAGAGCCTAACCAGAATAGTCTTATAACTAGAAACCTAACAACTGTACCTCACAGAGCTAAGCAGTCTGTGTGGAGTGCAGCAATACTGTCTAATGCAGCGGTTCTCAACCTTTTTCGTGCTGCGACCCCTTGATAACATTTCCAAAGTTGCGGCGACCCCCAACAATAAAATTGCTTGTGTTTTCCCTGTCATCACATTTTTCGTACCAGTATGATGCATTTTAAGTGTTTACTTGAAGTCTCATATTTATTGTGTATTTTTACTATGTACTATGTATGTTTGCAACATCTGTGGATTCGTCGAGCTGTAGACCTATGCTGAATAATTCAAGTGGACCAGATTTTTTCCCTGATCAAACAATAATTAACGGGCAAATTTGTAATTTTTATTGGTAATAATATCAGCAGACATGTCATCAATTCTTCTGCTGACGGTGTCGTTAGACAAGGAAATTGGATTCTATTTTTTTACATAGGCCTATGTAGCTCCAAGCATAGCTCGAACAATGTCTTTGGTTGCTGGCAAAAACTCGTCCTTGATAATTGTGTGAGGTTTCTTGGCGTTTGCGATTCTGAGAGCAACCGAATAGCTGCCACGTTTTGCTGTTTGTACTTGCTCCCGGTATCAAGTCTGCCTTTCTCGACGTCATTAGCTTTGTTCTTAAACTACTGGGCATCCTTGCGAAGTTAGGATGTTTAGTAATGGTATCAAAATGGCGCTTCAGTTTGTTGGGCTTCGATTCGACCGACAGAAAGCCATTACAAATAACATATTGTCCTTCTGAAACTATGGAAATAAACCATACTTTAAACTATATTTACTATATTTTCTTTTCTTAACACTCGTCTCACCCTGATTCATTTTAGGCGACCTCCAATTTCATAGGCCTAAACTTTTCTCGCGTTCTTTATTAATTATGGTCTCATGTAGGATTTTTATTCTAAGAAGTAAAAGTTAACTTAGAATGTAGATCTCAAAACTGATAGGCCTATGGCAAAAATTAAATCAAATTAGCTGCTTAGTAAAAATTACTTTTAAGTCGCTGAAGTGTAGGCCGAGTAGTAAGCGTAGTAATCATATTTACATGATATTAAATATTAAGTGACTACATTGACAACTTTTTTTACAAATTTCTGAAGGTCCCAGGCGACCCCTGGGAAATCGTAAGGCGTCGGTAAGTGACCCACAGGTTGAGAACCGCTGGTCTAATGTGATCAAACATTCTGTGGTCTCCAACTAGACAGTCACTGTGGCTTACAGTATGGCTTTTAGTTTGGCTTTATGTGATATTCAGGCCATTATTGGGATATTAACCACGAGAAGCACCACTATATGTATATTATCAGACAAATTATGTCTATGAGCATTCTGTTTGCTGTAACTTTGAATGTTTGATAACGTTTGCCCAGTATTTGGATTGCTGAGCACTGTCATGTACATCTTCAGCCAGAGGATCTCTGGAGCACTGATCTGATATCTTTGGAAGATGGGTATCTCTCATGTGAGCAACTGAGAGAAACTTGAGAGTTGTGTGTTTGGAGGTGGGCATTGCTCCATTACGCTGGTTCTGTCTCTTCCCCTACACCTTGATTTTGTTCCAGTTTTTTGTCAGTGCAAGTACTGAGACTGTGTTCTGGTACTGCCTGGCTCCGTTTCTGACCAAAGGCCAACGTGCGGCTTCTGCTCCTGGAATCCTCTGCTGGTTACTGCAGCAGGAAAGATTCGTGATGCCTTCTGGATCAAGGTAACAGACCGCAAAGCTGTTGGACTTGCAGCAGAGAGATGGAAGAGAGACACAGAGGGGCAGACAGGTAGATAGACACAGACAGGCAGACAGATGGACAGACAGACATACTGTCAGGTAAATAAAAATGAGACTGACAGACACACATATAGAGACAGGAAGACAGACAGACTCATGTGCTTTTGGAAGAATAAAAAGAAGACGTACAGACAGACACAGACAGACAGACAGACAGACAGACAGACAGATAGACGGAGATGTAGAGAAAAATAGCGAGAGATGAAAGGTGAAAATGAGAACGCTTCAGAAAGCTTGTAGTTGGATTCTCCGATGACTTAGGGCTTTCAAGAGGTTCCTAGAAAACTGCATGATAAGGCACATATATAGGATTATGCAAAAGACAATAGGAAAGACGGACAGACAGAGAGAAATACACAGACAGAAAGGCCGAGAGCTGATCTGAGTTTTCAGCGGTGCAGCGCAAGCAGGAAGAGAGAAATGTTCTTGCACAGCGCTATATTAATGATAAGATATGTATGAACTGTTATATAATATGTTGTGGAAAATCTACTAAGCAACTGGTTGAGAGAGAAGCTGAGTCAGGAAAGGACACAGGTAGAAAGGAAGCTGTGGGATGAGAAAGAGGAGTAGGCATGTGGATGAGGTACAGGTTACTGGATGAGAAAGAGGAATAGGCGTTTGGATGAGGTGCAGGTTACTGGATGAGAAAGAGGAATAGGTGTTTGGATGAGGTGCAGGTTACTGGATGAGAAAGAGGAATAGGTGTTTGGATGAGGTGCAGGTTACTGGATGAGAAAGAGGAATAGGTGTTTGGATGAGGTGCAGGTTACTGGATGAGAAAGAGGAATAGGTGTTTGGATGAGGTGCAGGTTACTGGATGAGAAAGAGGAGTAGGCGTTTGGATGATAAGGCAGGGAGACTCTCCTCATTCAATAACCTACTCCTCCTTTCATCCAACAACCATCTGCTCCTCATCCAACAGTCTGATGGATACGATGGCATGGAGAATCTTCTGATGCATTGGACGAAGAAGAAGAAGAAGGAGAAGAAGAGTCTCTTAGCTAACATGAGAGACAGGCATCTGTATGAATTGTTGGCCACTTTGTAAACCTCAACAGCCCAACATCCTCTCCCTCACCGTCAGATCATCCCACTGACAGTGTACGGTCAGTGTATTCATTTTGTAGCAGAGTTTGGTCGGGGTGCAGATGTGGCCGAAATCTCAAAACAAACTTTTGCCCTGGCGGGGATTTGAACCCCCAGCCTCTTGGTTGACAGCCCAGCATGCTAACTGCTAGACTCAGTAGACTGTAGCCGCTGTAGCGCATAATATACTCTGATGGATGGGAATCAAATGCTATGTGAGAGACATCATTAGCTATGGAGTGGGTGATGGATGGGGAGGCTGTTTGTTAGATGAGAATTTTTGAAAGTAGGCTCTTTGTTGTGGGGGAGTAGGATGGAGTAGGGAATGAGAGGCAGAAGGGGAAGTAGTAGGTTGTTATGAGAGATGCGTGCAGTTGGCTGAGACAGGAAAAGCTAGGCGGCGGGCGTCAGCGGTGCACATAAATTGATGGTCTAATTAACGCGAAATTTCCGTAAAATTATCCGCACTTTCTATGGCTTCATATTGAAACCGAAAAAAGCACATTAACTTATTCCGTATCCAATTTGGGAACAGTGAATTGTAAGTGTATAATGTATGCGTTATATGGTACGTACAGATACGCGCACACGTGCACAAGAGTGCACTTGGTGGCGCATTTCCAGATGCAGTAACCAGATGTTGTACGGTGGCTCTCCAATGGCTAGATTTTCCCAAGATACACCCTTGTATGTTTAGAGTGTAGTACTATGGTTATACTTCGGGTATGTGATACTTAAGTTTGTCAAGAGTTTACTTGTGTACTTAAAATTGTATACTTAAGGATGCCACATCAAGAAGGCTACACATCTCTTTTGAGAGATTGTAAAGACCAGTGGTTGGCAGTTTCCCTTGCACGCCTACAATTCGCACTCTGTTGCAGACGGAGCAAAAGGCGATTGAAGTTTTGGCCATTCAGTAGGTCACTGGTGGCCAATTTCTACAATGGTGTGCCCTTTTAGGTCATATTTCGTAGGTCACTGAACTGTTGATAAGTTTATAGGTCACTGGTGGCAATTGCTCTTTCTCCTCTGCATCTGCGATTTGAATCATGGTTCGTTGTGAGAAATAATTGGTAAGTTGTGCAGCTCTCTGGTGTAGTTATGTCAGGAAACAGTGGACATTTCTGTGTAGTCTATAGCTTGTTTTGCTCCCTGTGTTCAATTCACCATGGCATGCTTCAGGAACTCGGAACTTGTTGTCTTCAGTCAACAGTAGTTGGAAATCTGTTGGTTGGGCTCTGCCTGCATGTGTGTATGTGTGAACAGCCACTGGTGACACTTCTGGGTTATCTGAGCAATGTTTGCTAACTGATAAGTGTCCTGTTCTTAACGACATTTAACATCGCTCCTGAAGGACAGTGCTGAGAGCACCTCTCTTTATTTTCCTCAAGCGGTGCTGCATAAATTTCTTTTATAAATAAATATAATAAAATCTATAATTATTACTGCAACAGTAATAATTATTTATTTTATTATTTATTTATTAAGGCCAAAACAAAATAATGGTGTGTTTCCGGTAACCCGACCGACCCACTTTTTTAGGCCCGACTGGGAAAATTTTGTGAAAAAATTTTATTTAAAAAAAAAAAATTTTTCAAAAAAAAAAAAAAAAAAAAAAATTTCAAAGTTTTTTTTATATTGACACCTGAATTTAACCTTTGCGTGCCAGAGGTGCAGATTTTCGACATTGATAAAACTGCTTTCCTTGCCAGAGGTATGTAAATATAATAAGGGCAAAAATGGCCTTAGCAAGGTGAAATATGATGACGATATAGGCGTTTATTATTATACAACGATGCAGCATTGCATAAAAATATTTTACAAAATAAAATGTTTTTCCTACCTACCTACCCAGTTTTTAAAACCACTGTTACCGGAAACACACCTATATTTTTTTTTGGCCTAAGGATATTTATGAAGCAATTTCTGATGGCTGGCGTAAATGAGTGTGAACTGATAGCCGATTATTTATGTCCATCTGCAAACTTAATAGCTGTGCTGGTGTCTACTTGTTGCAGATAAATACCATTGAGTGTAATAATGGGTTATGCAGTTGGGAAAAAATGTTGTTCATGGTTTTCAGTGAATGGTTGGTTGCCCATTGTTTTTTAGGAATGGTTGTTTTTGCTTATTATGGGTTGTCCACAATTTTTGAGGAATGAATGTCCATGGTTTGTGATGAATAGTTTTCCATGATTTTTGAGGAATAGTGGTCAATGCTTTTCGGGGACGTTTGTCCATGGTTATCAAGGAAGGGTTGTCCACCATTTTCAAGGAATGGTTGTCTTTGGTTTTCGGGGATTAGTTTTCTATGCTTTGTCAGGAATGGTTGTCTGTGGTTTTTGAGGAATGGTTGTCCATGGCTGTCAAGTGTCAAGTAAAGACTGTCAACTCTTTCCAAGGAATGGTAGTCCATGGTTTTTGAGGAATGGTTATCTGTGATTTTTGAGGATTGAGTGTCCATGGTTTTCACTTGACTGTTCTTTTTGTGCCTCAGTTGAAAGATCTGTTGGGCTACTTGACAACAACAACAACAACAACAACAACAACAACAACAACAACAGCACCAGCCAATCTGTGGTGGATGATTTACAATGAGAGAAATGAAAGTTGTTGTTGTTTGTCAGGCAAATGGCAGATCTGTACAATGTTCTGTTCCATTGATCTGTTTTATTTCCGGTTTACTTGGAATCACTGACTGCTAAGGATGAATTGGATGGAACAAAGAGGATGAGAAAGAATGTGGAGACTGGGGAGGAATCCAGACTGGTGGTCAATTGCTACAATGATGTGCCTTTCCAATTCTCTTGAGGAGAATTAGAAAGGCCACTCCATTCCTGAGTGATACCATGGTGAATGACATTTCATTGGACCATTGTGAACCATTCTTCATTGGTTTAGGATAGGGTGTGTGTGGTGAGCAGATGCTTACTGCATAGCAGTCAATTGTGCACTTTGTGCATAGCACAACGACCTACTAGGCCAGTGACCGCAAGGGGCCAAGACCCGGTTGCTCAATTACTGAAAACAAAATGGCCAAAGTGGGCACTGTCCATTGGGAGCCGTCACTGAAGCTGCAAAGCGTGTCAGGCCCACTCACGTCATCTAATGGGCCCTTATTAAAAGCCTATTTTTTGTTATTTACTTTAATACCATTTTGAACATTATGTACCTGGGAATGTTGGCAAAGTAGTTTTAATGACGTATTATTGACGTAGTACTTTATTCGTTTTAGTGTTACTTGGTGAATAAACTGTGAATTGTCTCTGACGTTCTTAGAAGATAAATCGTTAAATAATACTGACTGTTGGCAACGTCTGCAGACCAATTGAGAAAAGTACCTGTACACAAGCATTGGAGTGGTGCAGCTAAATAAAAGCCCCATCAAGAAAAGGAGCTTACAGCTACTAACCTTAAGTTGCAAAAATGTCTGACTTTATCCTGAAAGATACTACGGCAAGCAGACACAGGCAACTATGTTAAGCCAAAGGATTCTGTTGAGGATATCAGATCCAGTGGCAGATGTCTCATAGTGTCACCTTGCATAAAATTCTAAAGTCTTTACCTTCTGGTATATAAATGTCTGAGCAACTGTACACCACACTACAGCATGAGGTCGCTATCGGACGAGCCTAATGGGTTGTGGCTGTGATCATCAAAATCTGCTGATGTATTTGTGTCCGCAACAAAAACTAAAACAGGCGATGCGGGCCTTCTGGGTCGATGGTCCATGTGCCTAGAACTGTCTTTCTGCACCTATTCAGGAAGCCAAAGCCTGTATGTTTTTAGAAAGCAGTTTAAAATGTACTTGCTATGTAGTAATTCTGCATTTGTGCTGACAGTTGACAGTGTAAAGCATCCTAGAAATATCTTGCTATACTGATGATGCTGTATAAACTGTTGTTATTACAAATTACAAACAATAATTGAGAAGAGGGAACATGATAGAAGGAGAAAGTGTCATTGGTATTAAAACTAAAATGAAAAGAATGATAAATGACCGGTGGCTGATTAACAGAAGAAACAGATGTCGATGAAATGAGGTATATACAGAACAGCTCTCAGCGAGGAAGCCAGAAACACTGAAAAACACTAAAAGAGAACAGTGAGCTTTGAAAAAGACAGGATGTATTCAGGAGAAAGAGAAAGAGAGTACAGACTTCAGCTAATAAATGACTCACCAGCAAAAGAAAAACCTAAAAGACGGCCAGCCATTGTTAGCGTTGGCCTCAAAAGGCTCAAATTATAGCATTACAACCACAGAGAGTGAAGGAAGGCTCATTGGGTAAGACCGCCTACCAGCAGTGTTAACAGTCTACATTGAAAGGAGGGTCGAAGACTCGAAGTGCATAATTTGACGTAAAAGTCTGAAACAAAAGCTTATCCTTTGGCGAATGAAATTGACAGACATCGGAAATTGAAGTAAATTTGATAATTTGTTTATTAAAAATGACAAATTTGTGCAAAAATCTTCAAAATTGAAAAACACTTCATGTTGACTGTTTCTGTGATGTATGTGCATAAATAGGGTAAGGAAAGCTAAGACAACAGCGTAAGGTAAGGTAAAATTACATAAGGAAGTTACTGCTCAGTGTGTGACATACTTGTTACAGCTTTAGTCCTTACAGGATTGGTCCTGGGTTAAAAGATTTTTGGCTGAAGCTCAAATATACAACAGCTGGCAACTTCTCTTTGTCCTGAAGTGCAGCAATTCTAATTCAGTCAAACGCCAGGACAGCCATTTCTAGTATAACAGCAAGACCAACAACGAATTGAGCACTGAATTCGAACCCCAGACACAGCAGTAAAGTTCTGCAGCATTACCAATCTTTCTACCCCACCATGCAAGAGAGCAATCTTTTTCACCGGATCCTATCTTGAGCTAACAAAGAATTGCCCTATATCTCAGGATAGTGTCATGAGCATAAAGATTACCGCCAACGCAGAAAGTGCCCTATCTCTTCAGCTACTCTCATGAACACAGAGTCCTACCAACAAGGGAGCACCCTCTTTCTCCGGATTCCATCGTGAGCATAGATAGTCCCTAAGTCCCACCTATACAACATCTGGTATGAGTGCCCTATTTCGCTGAATGCCATTGTGAGTGCTGAGTATATTAGCCCAGGGACCGTATGAGGCAATTTTTATACCACATGATATATCCAGATAATTTTTTTGCAAATTGCTTGCGGCAGTTGAATTAATGCTTCCGGATGAATTTTGCCGAAAAATTATAGACGTTTAGCAGCGTGATATATGTGGCAAATTGGATGTCGAGGCAACCTAAAGATGGGAACCGGAAAGCTCTGTGCGGTCGGACTGTGCTTATGGCATTGTCAGAGCACAGGAGATGGCTTATGTCGGACGATGCTGGTGCGGGACCAACGCAGTCTCCTCTGGCTGTCCAACAGTCTTCTTGTCTGATTTGGGTTTTAACAAGTTGCAGAGATATTGATCAGTTTCTTTATCTTTCATTGTTTGATAGTTATTTGGGTTTTAACAAGTACTAGGAATGTCCATTTGGCTCTTTTCTGATCATTTGATTGTGATCTGAGTGTGGACAAGTTGCCAAGAATATCCAGTTGGCTTATTTTTATTGTTTGATGGTGATTTGGGTTTTAACAAGTAAATGAATATCCATTTAGTATCTCTTTTTGTTGTTTGATGATGACTTAGGTTGTTAGCAATAATAAAACTACGTAAGTGGCCTGTTATATCGATTTGCAGTTCTCTGGGTTGAAGCCAAGGCAAAGTATTCACCCATTACATGTCCCTATCAACAAAGAGACTTCAAGACATGGTTGCTGGTTTGAACGATGTTTTGTCTGAAGCCCAAGCAATATAAACATGATTTCATGATCCACAGTAGTAGACATTTGCAGATCTCTTTTATCATCCAGGACCATGATCACCGTAATTTTACCTACGGCTGCTGTGATAATATCCAAAGAGCTTCACACTCCTTCCCCCAGACTACATTGAGGCCAATTCTTCACCTGTCTGACTTTATCTGTCATCAGTGGATTTGTCTCACCAGCCTCCTCAGTTGTTGGTATTTGCTCCACAAAATTCTTCAGTATAGGCTGGAAGACTAGCAACACGAACTTTGTCCTCAGCCATAACCAGTGATTGCTTAATCTCATGCAGCCTCATGCCACCACAGGCAGTCCAGCTATTCAACATCTGATGTAAGTGCTTGTCACAGTTGTACTTTAATCGGAGCATGCTATGTCTATAAATATCGAGGAGCTTCACATAGCTTATCAGCACCACTTGTAAAATGGAGCCACCAAAGTGTTCTGATATTTTTAAATCATACTCAGAAACTTGATATTCACGCTGTCTAAGGTGGAAAAATTAATTAAACCCCACAAGTAGCAAATTTGATTAACTAAATTTCTCAAGTATGCATTAAAATTGATTTAAATGCATGTTTATGTTTAGCCAATTCTATGACTCTGTTGCCCTTTACATGCTAGCCTAAAAAGTTTTCGTTTACAATAGCTGAAATACATTTACTTGTAGAACAATCATTTTATTATAATGAAAAATATGGTGGAACCATTTCTTCATTCTGAGACCAGTTTCTTAACTCGCTTTGCAGACTGGCAACTGAGGGCTTGCGGACCAGCACTGGTTCGCAAACCACTACTTTGGGAAGCACTGGTTTAGAGCAGGGAGAGTGCATGCCAAAAGTGGTGGACTGGTGGTAAATCATTTTAAAAACTCCCTAATGTGCCCCTCAGAATTTTGCATAGTATATTATCATTTTTCTCATATACGTTTTACTTGACAAAGTACTTGACAAAAAGAGACAAAAGACATTTATATTTCAGATATGCTTTTAGAAAGGTGTTAAAATAAAATCCTTCATAACAGAAACTGGATTTCTAGTGATTGTCTATTTTGAAGTTTGAAATTTTGGGGACGCTCTGAATTCTACCTGCCCAAAAAGTTTCCACCTGTTCCGCTTTGGGCACATGGGTGACCGGCGAGATGAGTCCTATGTGACTTCACCCGGTAGCCCACCACTCGGTTTGTAAAACTTGTTTATTGTCATTTTGCTTTATTTTGTGGTGAATAAACTACTTACTTACTTACTTACTTACTTACTTACTTACTTACTTACATGTGCCAAGGGTTCGCCACCTCTGGTTTAGAGTGTTCTTGGCATTAGTTTATCTGAATGGGAGATTTAGCTTTTGGTCCGCTAGCAAAATGAGTACCAATATTGAATCTGAGACTATAGCTGCTATTGTCCCCAATTTTCAATGATTACGTGACAGTAGCTTACTGTGATAAAAGTTGTAACTTGTTATAGCTGAAAAGTTACAATCCTTACACATTTTAGCCATAACCTTGCATGACTTTCGAAGCTGTGAGCTTTTAAGTATCTGCCATTTCGAAATCGATTTTCTCAGAAAACAGTTTGTAGATAATCTTCTTTGGGCTTTCAGTTGGATAGGTTTTTGTGGACATACTGAGGTAAAATATTATGGCTCAGTTGTTCCCAATTTTCTTGGAACAAATGCTCAGAAAATGGTTCTTGTATGGAAAAGGCACTGAAGGGGTGAATGAATGAAGGAACCATCGAGGGAATGAACAAATAAACGAATCTCTGACTGACTGACATGGTAGTTACCATCGATTTATGCACCGTGTATTTTGCAGTGGTGCTTGAGAAGTTAATAGATTGGGATAGTATTTATCCTACCAGGGACACAGTTACATGCAAATGATACAGGCGTTGTGTCTTTTCCAAGCATTGTTTTTGTTTGGAATTATTTTTGCAGCAGCTGCCCATGAAATATGAAATGCTTTGAAGACACCTAATGAAATTTTATGCGACAAGATGGTTTTTCATTCACGGCCGCCGGCGTTTGTCTGGTATATTTTTCTCGGTCGACATATCCGTTAGACACGGGCTTATTAAGGGTCTGTTCCGTGCTCCTTGCTAATACATGAGCTCCGTGCTAATACATGCCCCGTGTTTTGTCGGCACTCGGAGTTTCGTACCGGTGTGTATTCCGAGCAGATGTGGAATACGCCCGTAGAGTCTGAGTGAGCCGGTGTCACAGACCCGAGTATTAGGTTATTAGGCATGCTAAATTATGCACGGACCTATATGACACAGCGCACCCAATATTTGATCTGCTTTATCGGTGCTCAAAGCAAAGGTTACCTGATTTTGGCTTTCTGTACGAAATTAGGTTAGTTCTGGAAGAACTGGAGTGTAAACTATTTACTTATTTGCATACTTTGAAGCCGTAGTATAATAAGCATCATTATAATGCAATTTCTGATTTAATGTGATCAGCGGATCAGTAGATCCATCAAGCTTAGGTAACTCAGTTTTAGAGCATGAGATGTAAAACATGTGTATATATGTATGTATTATGTGTGTATGTATCTATATATATATCTATATATACGTAGTGCCTTTTATGAACATCTCTGAAGTGCTGCTAAGATCATGCAATGTAGTCATAACTCTGTACTTGATTTGGATCATAATAATAATTACGACAATTTATATGACGTCGTAACGCGGCCATGCCATTACAAGGGCGCCTCACAAAACAACTACCAACAGGCCGGAAGTTAGCCTCATTATCATCATCATCATTATCTCCGTCGTTGTCGTCGCCGCTGCAGCCGTCGTCATTATCATCATTATCATTATCATCATCATCAATAAATTCAATATCATCATTATTATCAGTTATCTCTTCTACTGAACCCTAATCAAGAATGATAAAGTTTTCAAATGTTGGGGGATGCAAAGGATACAGCAATAAGCCTGAACAAAAGTCCCATATTACTAGAGCTACCTATAGCCCAAAAGCAAGATTACATCCACTATTTTACTGTGGCTTTGCATGACACCGTCTTGGTCCCTAGCAAGCAGACATCCACACCTGAAATTTAGATTTACTGAGCTTGTAATGAAGGTATAATGGTATATACTTTATATTAATACATATATAAAAGTTGCAATAAGATTAAATATTCAAGTCCAGCTAGTTGCTATTTCCTTTAAACAAAAGGGGTTAAACAAGATGAAATAAGATATAACTTACTATTAAGTTTGCAGTTGATCGGTATTATTTAGGAACAATCACATCTGCTTTTTTAAATTACAAGTAATAACATAATAATAGTAAATAAATAAGGTAAAGATAAACTAATAAATACTAGGCAGTAATATACTATTATGAATAAAAATGACTATAAGTAAATAATAATTATAATTATGAGCATATGCTGAAGATACTTTTAATAACAGATGCAATTGATTAATGTCTTTTTAATTTTAATTGATTTAATTGATTGTATTAAGAGATGCAGTTGATTGATATCTTTTTTATTTTAATTGATTTTTTATAACAGATGCAGTTGATTGATGTCTTGCTGCAGGGCTACAAAAGTCCGTGTATTGCATAAGATAATAATCAGGCTCAAACAGTAAATTTAGACAAGAGTGCTGTTCTGTTGTGATTCAGGAATTGAATCCGGACTATCAGTGGATGCAAGGTGACACAACCACCCCAACCACCTGCTGATTCCAACAGTCTGTGTGGATATCGTTTGCAGCTCTGGACAGGAAACCGTCGTCCGGAGGGAAGGCAGGAAGAGCAGGATCAGGAAGGAAGGAGAAGACGGAAATGGCTGCCGAGCATGCGGAACTCGTCGGTGAAATGGTATCCATGGAGAAGATGCAGATGTCGGAAAGGCTGAAGCACGCCAAGAAGCGGCGTGCTCAGCAACTCAAGACCTACTGTCAGTATGAGAAGCAGCTGGAAAAAGAGAATGGAAAGCGCGGACGAAAGCAACTCGGAAGCAGTGGAAGCACCGGGTCCAAAAGTGGAGCGCAGACGAAACTCTCGTCTAGGCTGCGCTTTGAGGAGAGCGTGCTGCTTCTGGATGCTGCTTCCAGAAATGACCTAGAAGAAGGTGAATACCAACTGTATATTCACGTGTAATGTTGATCATAACTGTTTAATCACATGTACCGGTAATGTAAAGTAATGGTATTCGGAACTGCACATTCAGCTGTAATGTGAACTTACTGTATAATGTGTATTCAAATATAACATAAACTAATGGTAATCGTAACTGTATATTCAAATGCAACTCAAGTAATGGTAGTTGCAACTGTGTGAAAGGAAGAGGTTGGTAATTGTAATTGTGTATTGAGATGTAATGTAAAGTAATGGGTGTATAGGGTTTGAATGTATCAGTGCTTGTGAAATGAGCAACTTCTGTAACTGGTTAGAAGAGGTTTTCTTGTTGGTTTGCCAAATGTTGTCCTGTCTGCACCTCAGCAGAAATACGTTTTGCTCATGACGACACCTGAGAACTATTATTGAATCAACAACTTAATCTGACCAAATCTTACAATCAGGCTGACATTGCCTACAGTCTTGCATGTTGGAACCCAAGTGACATGGTGGCTGATTGCATTTGCCTTTAACCTTTGCACTTTGGGGACAAATCTGTGGACGAGTCTGTGAAATTGGCAACTAGTTGTCAAACCTGTCATTGGTTTGCTGAACATGTCCTTTTGTGCTTCCACCGAAATACCTTTAAGTTCCTGAACCATATGCCTGTTCAGATTAGTGTTGAAAAATATTGTATGTAATGATGGAGCCAAAAAGATACCTTGCTGTCCGGTGCTTTGTCTTATGGATAATGGATAGGTGTATCCTTATGTAATCGATAGGTGTATCCTTATGTAATGGATAAGTGTATCCTTTATGTAATCGATAGGTGTATCCTTATGTAATCGATAGGTGTATTCTTATGTAATAGATAGGTGTATCCTTATGTAATGGATAGGTGTATCCTTATGTAATGGATAAGTGTATCCTTTATGTAATCGATAGGTGTATCCTTATGTAAATAGGTGTATCCTTTATGTAATGGATAGGTGTATCCTTATGTAATGGATAGGTGTATCCTTATGTAATGGATAAGTGTATCCTTTATGTAATCGATAGGTGTATCCTTATGTAATCGATAGGTGTATTCTTATGTAATAGATAGGTGTATCCTTATGTAATGGATAGGTGTATCCTTATGTAATGAATAAGTGTATCCTTTATGTAATCGATAGGTGTATCCTTATGTAATGGATAGGTGTATCCTTATGTAATGGATACGTTTAGCCTGCCTATAGTCGTTCTAGTTGTTGCTATCTATTTATTTCTTTTTGTCATCGTCTTAGTAGCCAGAGCCACGTTTCCGCATATGCCGTGAATTTCTTTACATAAATTATCTTGCCTTATGAAATTAGCTTATCATAATGCAGTGCAATATTACACGAAGTACCACGTAGCATAAAGGCAACTATAGCTGCATTAGTATTAGTGGAATGCTGCACTGCTTATCTCAAGGCCGCCTGTTAGCGAACTGTAGAGGTTATCAGTTTACACCTGTCGTTTTACCTTTACTTTCACCATACCTCTATGTCTCTGTGATTGACGGCTGACTGAAAATGCAGGCAGACTAGACAGATTGGAGTTTGCCTCTGGGATTCTTTTCCTGGCGCGGTCTTGTTTCAAACTTCAGCAGCTACATCAGACCAAAAGCGCTCTGTGGAATGAAGACCTTCGCGAGGGCATTTTTCGGTATAAACCATTCCCGACAATACCTGTACAATTGTGCAGTATGTATTGTAGTTGTATTTGCTCATTTATATAGCACCTCTTAAAGCAAATTGATCAGAGATGCTCCCGACCTGACCATACAAGACCACGCTCAGATAGGATGGTCTTCAACCGCTAATGAAGTAGAGGCATAGAAAGAAGAAGAAACTCATGTCACAGATTGTATGGAAGCCTCTTCCAAAGTGAAGGTCGACCAAGGTGAAGCTTCCATGTGGCTTTGTGCCAGTACAGGACAGAGGAACAACCAGATCACCCTGTTTTACCGAGCAGGGTGCGACCGTACGTTGAGTCCCATAATAAAATACGCGTATCATACGTATTTTTATCCCCGAATGTAAAATACGCGTATTATACGTAAAAATATGTTGACTTAGAAACAATTTAATGTTCAATGGTGTGCCATACGAGCACTTCATAAGTTTACGCGGTGTTACGTCATTTCCGAGTCGTCAGAGTCGAACGCAAACTGAATTTGTTGATGTTTCAGAAGAATACGCGCAGTTTTACCTTACAGTAAACTTTGTTAAGTTTGTTTTTGGCAGCTATGCCTTTTAGTAACATAGTTAACTATGTTGCAACGTTTCGTGTTCAATTTTACAATTATAGGGTACAACGTATTGTAACGTATCGGCACGCAAAGTTTTACCGTACGCGTATTATACGTATTTTATCGTCCAAAATAAAATACGTATAATACGTACGGTCGCATCCTGGTTTTACCGAGCAAAGAGATCTGCGACCAGGTAAGGATGACACTGAAATGCATATCAGTTTAAGGTATGAAGGAGCACAACCGGCCAGACAGTTACACTTGAGTGTGAAGATCTTAAACCTGATGTGTCTTTGCGTGGGCTTCCAATGCAGCTTGTTCGTTGCATTATGACAGAACTACATGTATGCTCGAATGTTGAAATCCAACCAGTGAGATGAGCTGCAGTGTTTAAAGCAGTTTTAAGTTGATTAAAATCCAAGAAAAATCCACATAAATGGTATTATCTTAATCCACCCTAGTGCATATGAATGCATGTATCAGGGTATCTGCGTGGCAGACAACAGGTGGCATATTATGCGGATCTGGCACAGATATTAAATAACAGCTTGTTGAACATACTGAAAGTCAAGAGAATGTACATGTATGTACGGAATAGGTATATTGAAGTATGTATGTATGTATCTATGCATGTATGTATGTATATAGTTATGAATGTATGTATGCACGCATGTACATGTATGTCTGTACATGTATGTTCCTGTATCTATGTATGAATGTGTATGTCACAGTATGTGCTATGCATGTATGTATGGGTGTGCATGTATGCAGATGTATATATGTAAACATCTGAATATTCTGAATCTCTCTGATGAATCGCTTTCTCCTCGGCTTGCTACAGTCAGACCAGAGAAGAGTTCTAGAATAACTTGTTTGGTTTCTAAATCTGAATTTGGTGCAACAGAATCATCGCGTTTGCAGTCGGCTGCTGCATCAGATGTAATCTTGATGTTGTTCGTTGACCTTTCTTTCTGGCAGACAGCAGGATTGTTGTTTAGTATGCCAATGATGTAGCTATAGGAACATGTGTTTTTAGAAGAACATGTTTTCTTATAAGAACAATTGTTTTTAGAAGAACATAAGTCTTATAAGAACATGTGTTTTTAGAACCAAGAGAGATGGATAAATAATAACACGCTGGCACGAAGATCAGAAGGATGCGGGTTCAATACTCCCTAGCCCCATAAGGTTGGCTTGGCCGTGCATTCCCTTGGGCAACTGTAAAAAGAGCAGTAGGACAGATGGGTGCCTTGCAGGCTGCCATACTCTTAAATTTGACTCCAGTTAAACTTGTTATCATCTGTTACTACTATATCATGTAATCTTATGCATACTTGTCAGTTTGAATTAATAAACGAATATTATTATTATTATTATTATTTATGTGTTTCTGGACATGTCACGCTGCTTGTTCTTCGATGAGAGTGCAGCATTTGACACAGTGTAGCACGCTTCTTACTGACACACCTCAACAGCTGTTTTGGAAGTAGTGGTTCACTTTTAGACTGGATCTACCCCTTTCTGGACAGGCGGACTGTGATGGTGGCCGTGGCAAGGACTCTGACCATTTGGCTTGGGTGCAAGTTCCATTCCATATCGAACAGGGTTTGGTTCCTGGGTCCCTTCTGTTTATACCTTACGCCGCTGATCTGATCTGGCTCATCACTGTCCTCGAGTGAGGTGTAACCAGTAGTCAACACTCAACATATATCTGACGTACATGTCTGTATCAAAAACACGAGCCACTGTTTCTATAGTACAGGCACGGATGTCGTCAGATCGGCTTAACCAGGACAAAACGTAGTGCTTGTGGCTGGGCTCACGTCAGCCACAATCTAAGGGTACAGTATCAGGGTTTATTTGGTAATTAAGCTGACAGATCGCAACCCGGTACAAGACCATGGGTAACGAAAAAGCACTACGCTAGCATCGGAATTCCCTGGCAGCAGTACATAAGTCGTCGTTTGCGACCTAGGTGTGCTGTATTTTGCGACCTGGGTGTGCTGTATGATGGTGAATTATCAATTACCCAAACAGATGGTAAAGAAGTTTGGACTAGTACAATTGAAACTTATACTATTTAGTAGAGGTGGGGCCCGGTGGGCAACGATTATAAATTTTAATCGAAATTAATCGCACGATTAAAATTTTTAACGCCACGATTAATTTTTAGCGCGTGTCACAATAGATAACAAGTACAACTACTGTACCGACTTGGGGTAATTACGTTGAATATATATAGGGCCTACGCTATATAAATGTGACGCCAGGGGTCAAAACCCGTCGCTTGTCGCTTCCTAGATACTGAGCTAGAAGCTGAAATACACGAGAGGGGTCAAAAATGAAGAATATTCTTCAGTTCAGCAGTTGCCTGTGAATTTGCCATAACTTGCAAAGTAGTAATCCGATTTTGATGCCGTATGTTTTATTCGACACAGAAAAAAGCCCCTTATTGCCCAGCAAAATTGCAGAATAATCAAATAATGGTAGCTAAGGACTTTGATGACACGATTATTCCAAAACTTTTTATTCGATTTTTTCACTCTATACCAATGAAAGAATGAAACGTGCATAACTTCAGTTAGAAAAAAGATAATTTTATTCTGTAAAAAATATTTTGATGCAGATTAATCGTAGAATATGACTGAATAAAAAGGTCAGAACCCGACATGTGACGGGTTTTGACCCCTGGCGTCACAAATGATTGCAGTCAATAAACAAAAAGCACACTACTTATTTTTGCTTTTCAGTGTTTACTTTTAAGTTTAAAGTTTAAACTGAGGGTTTTATCAAGAATTGGTTTAGCGCATTTTCTATAAATAATTGGGCGCAGTGACAATCGCATTAACTGCATTAAAAAATTTAATCGCATTAATTAATTAACACATTAATCGCGTTAATAACGCGTTAAATGCCCAGCCCTACTATCTAGGTGTCAAAGGACAAATCAGAAGGGTCCTTGGAGTGGCTTCATTTAGGGGTGGTTCTGTTCCCAGTGATTATGTTTTTGGCAGCTTGTTTTATTTACAAGCTTATAGTTAATATTTATATCTGAATTAAACACCAAAAAGAAGAACAAACCAGTTATATTATGCAACATTTATGAGCAGTCTTCACAGTCGGTGATGATGCAAAGTGAACAAGTAGCGTTGATGCAAAGTGAACAAGTAGCGTTTTAGTTTAACTTTAAGTTGATGTAAATTTAGTACATTCATTATACAGGCAGGAAGGGAGTTCCGTACTAGTGGACCCAAACATTTAATTGAGAAAAGCTTCACGTTTGTGCAAACCTTGTCAGTTTGATAATTTAGCAAAGATCTTGTGTCACAGGTATGGAAAACCTCACCTGTATAAAAATAACCATCAAATGCTGAACATTGCCAACATATTTTATAGCAATGAAACATAATTTGATAATTTAGTTTTATCAGTAAGTTCTAGTGACAGATATAGGCGAAATAGATGGCTGCCTATTATAGTGGCACTTCTCAAGGGGCAGCAAATTCCGACAAAATACATGTTGGTCACTTCTGTCAAAAAGATGTCATTTATGAGTAAGGGGCGGCATTTTTCCTCACCTATAGCATAAAATTGTCAGACTGTCAAAGGCCGCCACTGTCTAGTGAGTTGAGTAATTCAAAAGCAGGTTTAGAACTGCGAGACCAGTGTAAAATACGGCAGATATGAAAAGCACGTTTTTGTAGAATTATTAATGTTTTTAACCGGGATTGACAATTTGACCCCTAGCAAATGTGACAGTATGATAGATATGGAAAAATATAGTCTATGATACAATTATTGCAGGGTGTGAATGGGTAATTGGTACTGAATGCGAGATAATGAATTATACTGATTTTAAAAAGTTTCTTTTTAATACAAGTTATACTGTTCCTTTGAGCTTGTGTGTTGATCGACATATGCACGGAGTTTGACTGAGATATTTGGAGGATGTTATATGTGAAATTTCCTGACTATCTATGGTTATTCTCATGACTTGATCATCTGGGGGCGTTTGATGATGTGATCAAATAATAAAATTGTTGTCTTTTTCTAAGCTGAGTGATAATTTATTAGCCATAAGTCATTCTGACATTATTTCTAATTCATTGTTTGCCTTCGTAATAAAAGCGTTAGTATAATGGGCAAGTATTATGAATTTAGACTGCTTACTGCTTAGTCACGGTGGGTAATTAAGTCATTAATATATATTTATTAAAAATGATATAATGGTCCCCGTATACAGAAATAAACTTCTCTCAGTCGTATCTGTTCCGGTTCATACCGTAGCCCATATGTACTGTTTCAATTAATTAAACTCATTTCGCATTTGCTGTTTATCTGAAGTCACACATGTTTAGATCGGTCAGATAGCCCAGCCGTTTATCAGTGCTTTTTGGAGATTGAAGGAGGCGTTACAACGCCTTATGTTATTTTCTTTGTGATCCTCGGGAGAATCGGTTGAGGGCAGTTTAAAGCATTAGGAATAGAGTATGGGTCATTGATATTTCTTACTTGGTATACTGATTTCTCAGTATACTTCTTATTGTTTATAGGTTGAGGTTCTCTAATAGGGAATAGCTTCTTAATTAGCTGGCTTGTATGAAGAACAGTTCTCATAGACCCAGTTAATTCTTCATGTGGGCTACAGAATCTTGAGTTGAAGCACAGCTCTGACCCCACCCCGATCTTCCTCCTTCTTTCTCTCCTCCTTCCCATGCTCATCCTATCCCACCTTCTCCTCTTACCCAGACTCATCATTCCTTTGCCTATTGTCTTCCTCTTCTGAGCTGCTCCTTCCCCTCCTCATGCACCCCTAGCTTCCCTTCATCCTCCTATTTCTTCTCTTTCCTGGTATAGCTATATAATCTGTTAATCCTTCATGCTGCGTTACCCTAATCTTCTTCTTCGTTCTTCATGTTTTATTTGTCCTTTCTCCTCGTTCCTCTTATTCTATTCTTAATCCTCCGCCTCTTCTCCACATGCTCTCCGCCTCTTCCTTCACCTTCTCGTTGTGCTCCTCCCGCTACTCCTCCTCTTTTCCTCTGTTAATTCCCCTTCATCCTCTTCATGCATCTTATTCTGCTAGTACTGCTTTGCTCTCTTCTGCTCCTCCTGCCTGCCCTCTTCTTTCTTCTACTCTTCCTCATATTCTTCATCATGCACTTTATTCTATTCTTCTTCCTTCTCATCCTCCTCCGCCTCTTTCTTCTGCTTCTTCCTCCTAGTCATGTCTCTCTTCTTGCCCTGCTCCTTCTTCTTCCTCCTAGTCATGTCTCTCTTCTTGCCCTCCTATTGCTGCTCCCCCTTCAGCCGTTCCCGCTCTTCATTCGTGGTGGCAGCGACCAAATGGGAGCGATTGGCCGAGATTGGTTCTGTTGACAGACGATTTGCCTTTTGTATTAGTTCGGGGCCAAAATGGCCGCCGCTGGTGGAGGGCATAATCGCTGAGCGACATCTGGCGCTGCTCAGAGCTTCCTTCTTCTGCTTCAGGCGCTATATAAATTCTGTCAGCATGTGAACGCCTGTGGTCTGACTGACCCCCGCTGAATTGCATTTTCAGATGGGGTTCAGTCATAATGGGAACTCGCTGCAGTCTCCACCAGACTCATTCTCAGGAACGACCGACAAAGGGAAGAAAGGAAGGACGGACGGACGAACGGATGTGAAGAAGGACGGACAGAGGGATGGGTGGAGGTGACGGACGTAAGGACGAATGGATAGAGGAAAGGACGGATGGTAGGAAGGACGGATTGATGGAATGAAGGTCGGACGAATGGATGGAAGGAAGGACAGATGGTCTGGATGTCTGGATGAGAGGTAAGATGGATGGATGGACGGAAGGGTGAACAGTTGGATAGAGGACGGACTGATGGGTGGTGGGAAGGACGGATGGATGGGTGGATGGAAGGAAGGAAGGATGGACAAACGTTACAACGAAAGGAACGAAGGACGGACAAACGGAAGGAACGATGGACGGACGGGCCAACGAGGGTAAGGGTAGGTGGATGGACTGATGGACGAAACGAAACGGCTTATAATGGGTGGATCTGAATAACTGGTATGTGGAATAATGGTTGGGTGGCCAATGGACGGAGAGGAGAGTCTGACGGTATTTAAAACTGTCCTGTACCTGAGTGAGCGATTATATTTCCTCAATTACCTGTCAGCCAAAGGTAGAAATACAAGAATAAGGACAAACTTAATTGGCCCCATGCATTGCCATTCATTACCTGAGTGATAGCTATTGGCAGCTGCCTGTGATGAGTCATTCTGTCAGTAGTTAAGTGCTGCCTGCAAGTCGATCAGTCAACTAATGTCAGTCAGTCAGCCAGTTAGCTTATGTCAATCTATCAGTCAGTTAGTTAGCTTACGTCAGTCAGTCAGTTACCTTATGGTGGTCAGTCAAGCTTATGTCAGTCATTCAGACAGTCAACTTGTCAGTCAGTCAGTCAGTCAGTCAGTTAGCATATGTCAGTCAGTCAGTCAGTTAGCATATGTCAGTCAGTCAGTTTGTCAGTTAGTCAGTCTGTCAGTCAGTTAGCTAGTGGGTGGTAAGTCAGTTAGCTAATGCCAGCCAGTCAATAAATAAGTAGATCGATTCCGTTGGTCGTTGTGTGGATAGCGGAATACTTGTTTTGCTGAGTGCTTGGCGTGTTGTTTACTTTTGTCTCTTATGATAAGCCAAAGCTAAGACCTGCAGAGTTTAAAGATCAAGTGTATGGATGCATGAACTGACTGATGCTACCAAGTGTTTGTTTAGCTGAAGTAACTTTCAAATGACACATTTGACAACCTCAGTCAGTTCTCGGCTGAACTTCTTGGGGGTGGGGAGGGAGACTGTGTAGATAAGTCGTTCCTCCTAACGTCCGACTTTTCGGTGAGGAATTTATTACCGTTTGAAAATAATCGGTCTCAGGTGATAAAAGCGCTCTTTGCCTTGTGTGGTAGACGGTTCTTGAACTGTGACGATGGTGGCGAGTGGCTGTGTGTGTCTGTCTATCTGTCGGCTGGGATGTTTCTCCTTGTGTTTTCTGCTCTTCTGCTTGCTGTTCCGTTTTCTTCCACCTGTCTCATCTCTCTGTATCACAAGAACCTAAATCATTATCTGTCTTTGTCGGCATGTCCGTGCCATTCTATCTGTGCTTCTTCTGTGATGTTAATCTTAATGTCAATCGGTGCATTAGTCCGTCTGTCTATATCTGTCTGCCCGTGCACCTGTGCATCCTTTTGTCTCTGTCTTTGTCTTTTTCTAACCCCATTTTTTGTCTGCTGTTGTGACTCTGTTTACTTAACTGGATCTCAACCTCTTCTGGCCACCAGGGTCTGTGTGTCTGTCTGTCTGTCTGCCTTGTCTGTCTGATAATTGAAAAAGTTCATATTACTATGCTTTGAATGTGCCTGGAGTTTTTTCTGATAGCTAGGCTTCTGGTAGCAACAGCATGTACCAATATAATGCAAAGGAATGACGAATTGGGTTATATCAGGTGACAAATTGGGTCAGATCAGATACGCTTACCCTATCCCAGTGTGTCATGACTGCCAGAGCCAGTTACAGTAAAGACCTATCAGCTTTTGTATTCATGACAGACATTATTATCTTCAGCCACAGAGTTTGTCAAGAACCAATTAGACAGAACGTCAGTGTCTGAAATCTACTTCCTAGATTCCCATTGTTAAAAGGATGTTGACATGGGGAGAGGCAGAGGGTCATGATCCCCACTTGAAAATCCAGGGAGAGAGTTGCTTCTGGTCCCTGCCTTTGACACTGACTTTTCAATGTTATGTTATCTCAGTTCAGGTTTCTTAAGTGTCTTTGAGACTTGCAGAGGACAAAAGTGTAATGAATAGAAGAAATCTGAAAACAGCTGAGGAAAGCTAAAAGGTCCAAAGAAAACATGAAAGACAGAAACACTCTTAATGAGAAACCACCAGAAGGTCATCCAAACTTCTTCAAGGCCGATCGAGTTCAACCTTTGCTTCCTTGGCCTCCTTTGTACAGATCTGGATCGGTAGTGGATCTGTGACCTCTGCTTCCTTTGTAAAGATCTGTGGTGGATTTGCGTCAGTGTTTTGCCCCCACACACACACTCTCAAAGCCTTGTGGACGCTTTTAGAAGTAAACTTGATACATTTCAAGGACTAAGAGAAACAGAGTCTGATCGGCAACAACGATGATCTACGATTCGAAAGGCCTTAATGGACCCTTAGGGCGATCTGTCTTGGCGACAGGATGTGTAAATTTGGGATTAAACGACGCCTTTCTCAAACCGCGAAACCGGTTTAGTTGTGATTACAGTGGCAGACGACTGTCTTATAAGATCGCCCGTCCTCCTCTCTCCCTTTTCTTGCTCTCTTTTCCTTTTCTTGCCTCTCATTCCCTTTTCTTGCCTCTATTTGCCTTTCCTTGCCGCCTACAAATCAAGCAAGCCCAATGGGCAACAGGTGCCACCTAATTAACATCCAAGCAATCGTTGCCCGTTTGATGTAGGTGGGGAAAGGACTCAAAAGAAACCTTAAAGGCTTTTGATCTTCTAGGTTGGTCTGGAGTTTTTTAGCAGGTCAAGGAAGTCGAAAAAACTTGATTATGGTCACGGTAATTTTGAAGAGATAAAAATAATGGTGTAAACCGATATTTTACGATCCGGAGGAAAATGAGGATAATTTCGAACTTTAAAAGGCGCCACATAAATGACTGCAGACATTTTATTCATCTTAAGCGGTGGAGGGGAATGAGGAGAGGAATTGTAGGAGTGGAATGATGAAACTCTTAATTAAACTGTTCAGGTGATTTAAAGAAATAGATTTGCAGCTTTGCTAGCCTTTACAAGGCAGCAAAACATGAAGGAAAGGGGGAAAGAAAGGAAGAAAAGATAAGCAAATGGAAAAGGAAACAGCAATAGGTAAATTGAGCAAGGTGACCCCTACTCCATGGTCCACCCAACGTCTTAATCCAATTATGAACCAGCCGCAACGTTACGCTTAACTGAGTTATTTATTATTTTTTATTAGTACAATCAAGACTGGATAATTTGAATTTTCGGGAATGCTAAAAAGTAAAAAAACTTCGGATTACCGAAAATTCGAATTACCCAAAAAAAAAATACTTATTAAAAAAAGTATTTGTTGACGTAATGAGAAATCTTTTTCTGCGTGTAGTTTTTCTCCATCGGGGTTTCAGTTTATCAATACACAATAAATCTGAAAGCAATTTAAGCAAATACCTGCAATATAAGTATATTACAAACGAATTACTAGCTGATGACTGGGTACTAACACTAACAGCCAAAGTAGTTTCAGTTTTGTTGAAATAGTTGGAAAGCATAACTTCTGTTTCTTGTTTTTTCTTACAAAATGTTTGAGTACCAGATAACCTCATCATAGGGTTTTACATAATCTTAAAATTAAAATTTTGATTTTTTAAGATCAAGACTATAAATTGATTTAGATACATTTAAGAAAACAGACACTAACACTAACTGTTATTAAAATGTAAATGTACAGATTTTTACAGATAAATTACCTTAACTAATGCAACTGCAACTTGTGCTTGGCAGTCAACAAATAAAGATAGGCCTACATAGATTAAATATACTACAATATTTCTTCAATTGTTGGCATTTTCAGTCGAAAGATTTCACTATGTCAGCATCAGTTTTGTTACGGACGGTCAGAACTATTACAGACACAAACTAAAGAGTACAGACGCGCGTGAAATAATTGAATTTGAATGGTTAAAATAAATTTGTGCGGTGTTGATATTGAATTACCAGAAAAGGTGCAATGAAATCAATAATTATTTTAAATTTATTCCATAATCGAAAGTTTTGAATTTAAATGAAAATAATCATTGTAATTGAAAAAAATGGCTAAAAAACTGGAAAAATAAAACTGTTAAAACACAATTTTGTGAAAATGGCACCCCTAGATTTTGGCGCCCCAGGCAACTGCCTGCCTTGCCTGTGCCTAAGGCCGGCCCTGAAGGCAAGTCAAAGTTATCAAACGGAAGGTGAGGTAATGGAAGGCAAGCTATAGGATAAAGTGATTTCGCATTTACAACGCATATGTATGGACGGATAAGGCCATCAGGGTAAAACTTGAAGGATGTCTCTCTTCAGTGCATGCACGCATGGCCAGCATGGGTCTGCGTCAATGGTCTGGCCATAAACCCAGATCAATTTGAGACATTGCCTGTATTGTGCCAACTTGGTTTTTGCAGGTGTCTCATATCTTGAAGTCAGCAGGCTTAAGCACATCTAAAATATCTGGCTTGCATGGTCTTGCATACATCTTCTCATAAAAACTCATTAACACTGCTCGAGCAGCTACATTGGATGCCTGTAGAATTCAGAATAAGATTTAAACTGGCTTGTTTGACAGGCACTCCCACCTACCTTCAACCACTGCTATCTTCTTAGTCCATAGGTCCTTCAACGCAGTCTGTAATCTTCGGGTATGGGTCTTTTGGTTGGGTTGATCCAGATACAGCACTGTCGAAAGAAACGTCTTAAAACTTGTGATATCTCATTGGCTTTCAAACATCTGGATATCTATCTGCTACCTGACGACTGACTAAGAATGCCTCAGATTCACATTTCTGTTTGACTTTGCACATTTTAATTTTTTTAATAATAATAGTAATAATAACAATAATATTAATAACAATGGACAATAGTCTTCATAAGTGTGGTCCTGCATGGGTGTTGAAACAGCAGCAGTATTATAACTGAACAGCCATTCTCAACTTCTGGTTTATCTGGACTTGAACCCCAAGCGTAAGGTGAAAGACAGATGCATTAGAAATCCATCAGCCAATCAACATGCCCCTGTGAGTTTCCTGGAAGGCGCTATATAAATATCCATCTTCATGAATACATGTATGATTCTGACGACATCATTTCCTGTTGGCTGTTTGCAGTGCGTAATCTGCTGAATGCCGGAGTGAGTCCAGATGTCTGCAATGAGGATGGACTGACCGCTTTGCACCAGGTACGGATGAAGACAGCTGCCCTGTTCGTCCATTCATTCCAGTCTTTTCCGCCATCTCCATCCGCTTTCCACTATTAAAAGGAAATTATTTTGGTAACGACGGCGGTTATCGTCGTACTTCTGGAGTTGTAAACTTTATAATGAAGGGTAACGGATACTCGATCGCCAATGCCAGTACGAAGAGCAGCTATGCGAGGACTTAAGACGCACTATATAAGTGATCTGTTACATGTATGCTTACATAAATGTATGCATACATGCATACAAACTTTCATGCATACATACATACGTACATACATACATACATACATACATACATACATGCATGCATGCATGCATACATACATACATACATACATACATACATACATGTATACTTGCATACCAGAGACAAAAATGAGCCTTAGTCTAACTCTCAGAGTTGAAGCATTGAATTGTTATCAGCTCTACTTTCTTAGCCTTGGCATGCAAAGGCAGGTGAACAGTCTTATCCTTCGCCATCTGATTCTTTCCACTGACAGTATAAATTATTGTCAATGTATGCATTGTATAATTGAGTTTTAACTCAGGTTGCAAGTAGAACAGACCGTTTGAAATATCGTTCTGCCTTAGCGAATATTGAACTACCAACCTCTGGTTTGACAGTCCATCACTATCAGCACACAGTCTTCTGCATTGCTAGTGAGATCTCTGGAATGTACTGATCTTCTTCCTAATACATGTGTCCAAACTGCAACAATTTAATCAAGCATTTATATAGCACAATCAGTTTCAGTTTCAGTTTATTTTCAGAATCGAACTTTAAACAATCGAACAGTGCAGATGATCACAATCTCAAAAACGTGAGTGGTTGACTGGCTGCCCGCGCGTGTGTGTGACTTATAATTACGTATATCTTGTTTGTATTTGTGCATGTATAGGCCTACGTGTCTGTCTGTCTGCTTGTGTTTGTGTGTCTGTTTGTGTCTGGGTGGGTGTGATTTGCCAGTTGACACCTGGTCATTTGTCCTGCTTCTTTCTTTGAATTACGGATCAGTTGTACCTGGGTTTTTCTGAGGTTGGTTCGCATCCATACTTTTGGCTTTTGTTGTAATAGGGAAATCTGGATGTGGCTTTGGTCTGTGTTTAACAGCAGCGTTGATTCGTGCGTCATTTTGTTTTGCTATTCAGTGCAGCATCGATAACCTAGAAGAGATGATGAAGCTGCTTGTCGAGCATGGCGCCGATGTCAGTCGAAGAGATAGCGAACTGTGGACACCACTGCATGCTGCTGCCACCTGTGGACACGTTCGCATCTGCCGATACCTCTGCGAACAGTGAGTAGGCCTGTTAGATTATCACATATGCATACACACTTGCAGAACAACATTCATCATCATTATTATGACTATTCGTAATTATAAAAATGATATTAATAATAATATTATTGAATCGTTTGATTGTGTTGTCTGGTGATGAGTTTGTTGACCCTATAATCTGTATGTATGTATGTGTGTATACAACTATACATATGTGTATGTATGTAATACTTTGTATATATGTATGCGTGCATGTATGTATGTATCTAGACTCTTGATACATTGCCTTTAGTACCCCAGAAAAGTGTTGCCTACAATGCCCTACATCGCTTTAATGATCATTAGCAGCAGCTGAAAGTTCATATGTGAGCAAACAATGCTCATAATAATGGAAGGGTCACCACCAGTGAGCACTTGCACACACACTGAGCCCAGTCTATGGAATCCCATTCAGATTGGACAGTTTGCACCAAGTTCAGAGTTCCTGGTTCGTGTTGCATCAAGAATGAAGAATGAGGACAGCTAACATCACCTACCGGGACTTCCTCACGGCTGGCATAGAAATTATAGATGACACAGCGTTTGGATGATTTTATTACATGGCCCTTGTAATGTGTTTCATTATGCTTACCTTGTAATATATTTGATTACACATTACCTTTTAAAGTGTTTGATAAAGATGCTTTGTAATCAATTGTATTATGCTGACATTGTAATCTCTGATTACACTGACTGTGTTACGTTTACAGTGGTGCAGATCTGCTGGCTGTCAACGCTGATGGAAACATGCCTTACGACCTCTGCGAAGATGTCACAACACTCGACTACATCGAGTCAGAGATGGCACGTAGAGGTCAGACTTCACTGATCATTATTCGCATTATTACTGGTGTTGTTGCTGTTATTATTATGTATGCAGATTACCAGAGAATCTTATTAAAAATATTGATTTGACTGATGTAACAAAATATTTATATTGTTGTCATTCATGTTATTATTATTATTTATTTTGGTTGTTATTTGTTAGTTAGTTATCTAAATATTTGGTTTTGTGCCTTTCAAGTGTCTCACAAAAGCGCTGCCTGCACTAGTCCAAATGATGTTAAATGTCACTAAGAAGAGAATGTATGTCAGGAAGCAAACCAATGCACAGATAACTGGAAGAGTCAGCTCTGGTGGGGTCATGCACACACATGGAACCAACCAATGGATTCACATCCAGAATTGACAGTTGGCACCAAGTTAATTCCTAGACCTATAGTTCAGGAGCGTAGCCAGACTTAAATTCAAGAGGAGACAACTTCACACCAGAGATGGGTACGATTAGCTAGAATTGCTAATCGATTAGAATTAGAATTAGCTCCTGAAATTTGCTAATCGATTAGAATTAGAATTAGCAAAAGCTTCTAGCTAATTGATTAGAATTAGAATTATCAGCAGCTAATCGATTAGCAATTAGAATTAGATATCGATAGTTTGATACAGTGTATATATTTCCTTCATGAATTTGTCAAATTTTAATCAAAGCACAACAAGTTACTACAGCTAGTTGCTGTAGCCTATTAAAATACATAAAGCTGCAGCCTATTACAATGCCTAAATCTGTAGCTTATTACAATACCTATGTTGCACAACTGCTATAGGCCAATGTGAGAACAGTCCACATACCGGCAGGCAACACCACATCGGTCAATACATGCTGCAGTTATTGACATTGCTACTGCATAAGCTCACTATTGCATTCTGCAATTATCATATCTTGAATCAGTGCATCACTTAGCCTATTGCGCCTAGCTTTTACGACGTAGCCAGCAGAACTAAATACAAGTTCCATGGCAGCTGAGGCTGCAGAAAAACAGTGATGATTGAGACGAAGAACATGAAAACGTGAAACATTTTCAGTGTTACATGAGCAGAATGGACATAGAGCCATGACCAGATAATTGAAGTTTGAAACAGCCTTCAGATAAGTAAGTAAGTAAGTATATTCTTCAAACTCAATATTACTAAACTCATTCTTAATGAACGCTTAATTTTCAGACAGCTAATCGATCAGCTAATCGATTTTCGATTAGCAATTAGCTGCAATTGCTAATCAATTAGAATTAGAATTAGCTTCAGATGACAGCTAATCGATTAGAATTAGAATTAGCTGTTTGTCTAATCGATTAGCTAATCGATTAGCATCTAATCGATTAGTTACCCATCTCTGCTTCACACACCATTGGCAAAATTCTGATTATTGAGGTCATTGGTCAATAGAAGTTCCAGTATATAAAGAAAGCCTCCATGTAGCTACGCCTATGCTATAGTTGCATCTGATGTGTATAGCAACAGGTCAGGCTTGACCAAACACAAGGCAGCCCATCCTTCCTCATGCAGTTGCCTACACGAAATTATACACAAAGACAAAGCCGTCTAAAACGTTCGAAATCCACCATGGAAATGAGGAATAATTCCAACATGTGAGCATGGTAACTGCAAAGACTCATATAAGTGACAAATTATAACCAAAGTTCTGCATTGAGATGAATAATCCATCAAATGACACAGAAAGCAAGACAACAACTGAGTTGCTGCTTACAGCCATGGCACTCCTTTTGTTTCTGATATGTTGTTATTTTGTATTGTTTTAAGGACTGTACAACAGTAACAAGTACAACATTATTAATCATAGTATTTTATTATTACATTTTTCTTTGAGCCAGAGTTAGTGTTGAGAGATTTTTATATGTACATTAAATTGCTAAATGGTACTAAGGTACAAGAGACTCTTTAAGACTGCCTGATATCTTTCCATCTTCCTGTTCGTCTAAGATTGAACAAACATTAACATAAATGTCTGTCAAAGGCAGATAGTAATGTATCCAGAATGTTTGTAGACATGCTCAGTGTAATCAGTTTAAAAGAACATTGACTGTGGTGCCTATCTAATCATGCAAGAGTGCTTTGGCTTTATTGGTGGGCTGCAGTCGTTGAACGTCATTGCCACACAGCTGGGGTGTATGTAAACGTTTGCTGGTCACATGCAGTGGTGTCTATGATTAAGAGATACTATGGTACTTTTAAAGGCGGGAAAAGTGTTCCAACCACAATAAAGCGTCTGGTTCTTTCAGAGATTTTCGCTAGTGAAGTTTAAACGCATATTATGTAAACGTGGAGGTTAGACACTCGTTTCCATGTCACTTCTCACGTGTTTGAAGAAACTTTTGGCTGAAGCATAGACAGGACAGTTACAACAAGGGGACATCTTTCTTACCCTCTAAAGTTGCATTGGTAATCCTATATACTGACCCTAAAAGGATGGAAGAGTTGGCTCTGATGCATGGAAGGCTGCCAAACCCGGTACTGACCAGGGTCTGTTATTTAACGTCTATGTGCTTGCCAGTGTTATTTGCACAGCGTCAAACCACCATGAAAGCATTAGTGTAAGCTGTTGGAAGAGACACCGACATGAGGCAGCCTGTTAGGCGCCCTCCAACAGGTTGACGATGTTGAGTGCTAGAGGAATGTGTACTGTATGTAGTCAGCCAGTTGTGATTAGATGTGTTGTGGTGCACTGTGGTCATACTAATCTGTGCGGCGTCGTAAGTGTGTGTCTGCGGATCCAGTGGTTGGAGTGAGTGCCTACTTAAGAACCTTAAGCCGAGTGCGGACGTGCATGGGATTTCCGAAGAGGGTGATGAAGGGAGGAGGAGGCAGCAGGTGTCGTTAGGTAGACTACGGACAAGATGTGTTTACAACACAGGTCGTCGGTCGGTCGGTCGGTGATGGTCTTGTCCTTGAGGCGAGAAGAACGGAAAGAGGGCGCCCGTTAAATCTAACGAAAGGGCAGCCAATTCCTTTGCGATGATCTTCTGGGTCTTCGCTAGCATGGCAGGAATGTAGTGGACTAAGATATAGTAGTAGATTTATCGGTGCCAGCTCCTTGTAACTTCGAAGGGATGGACGGGCCGGCGGTTGGCAGGCTGACGTACGGACTTATGAGTGGGAGATGATTTGTTTGGATGGATCGTGTTAGTTAATGGATAGGTGGATATATATATATTTTCGTTTATTGAAAAAACAAGTTGTCATACTGCAACGAGGTACAGGCATTGATGAATGAATGAATAGATGGACGGATAGTTGGATGGATGAACCGACAGATGAACGGATGACCTTGTCAGAGTATTGGATCGTGTTGAAATGACCTTGACAGAACTCGGCGTCTCCTACATACTTTGCAATTCGTGAAATGTCGATTTTAACATTTCGCCGTTTGTACACTATAATACGGCGTCTTTATGCAGCTCTGTCCGATCGGGTTCTTCACGATCCGTCAGTCCTTCGTGTTGCGTCAATCTGTATCCCGCCAAAGACTGGTTTCAACTGGTTCTGTTTCGTCGTCTGGCGTTCCTCTCCCGCGCCCGCCAATTGATTTATACGCCTGACGTGGTAATAACCGTCCACACAGCTCCCGTCTGTGGTCAGCTCCTGAGAGCCAGCGAGGCTGCTGCTGGTGACTAGACTCTGGTACGTCGATGCTCTGGTTGCCGGTCGTCGGTGGTCGGCCGCTGGCTGTCAGCTGATGCTTCGTAGCCAGAGGTTGTCTGCTGACTGCACTTGCGAGACCGTGCTCATGTAATTCGTTTGCATAACGAAAAAGTCACGCTTGAAGGCGTTCGCCGGGAGTTAGAGGGGAGGGGGGGGTTGTACTGCGCGATGTCACACGGCGGTTGGCAGGACCTACGGGAGGGGGTTGACGGAGGAGGGTTGACTCCAGATGCTGGCCATGTAAAGCGTAGTGTATGGATTCAAAAATTCTCTGGTACGGTTGCGGTGGAAACACCTTGGTTGGGTCCTTCACGTGCCATCGATTGGTGCTTTGCTAATACAGGCGCCAGTGGGGAGGCTTTGTAGGGGCAATGTGGCCATAGCCTCCAGGAAAGATTTGCCCCTTAACCAGAGCTTAGCTCTGCTCACCATGATCCACCTTATCGCTTGAAACATTTCTGGCAGATCCAGGATCTGTATAAATTACTCAGTAATAATATACCATATAAAATACTATATAATATACTAGATAAAATAAAATGCTATATTTATACAGTAGGAAACCACATGGAGGTCAATATTACAGCAGTTCCTAAAGCCAACCCTGAGAAGTAACCATGGTTGTGAACTGTTATCGATTTCATTTTTCCTTGTCCTCTTTGTGTAAGGTGTTCCCTTGCTGTGTGTATGGTCAGTGAGCTGAGTTCAATTGGGAGTGCAATTGGAGCAGAAATCTCAAACACATCTGTGTGACCTGGTATGGATTTGAAATTCCAGCCTTTGGCCTTACAGTTCAGCACACTAGCCAGTACATTAATGCAGACCTCTTGGAGGTTGTAAAGCAGTAGTTTTCCTTTCAAATGATCTGTACTTAAGTATTGACACTATATAAAGAAATATAAGAAATCTGGCTCTGTATGAATGTGTGTTTGTGTTTGTGTGGTTAAGGAGTGACGCAGGAACTGATCGATGACACTCGGCTGTCTACGGAGAACCAGATGCTGATGGAACTCCAACAGATCACCAAAGATGGAGGAAGCCTCGAGTACCTAGGCCAGAACGGAGAAACACCAGTAATCAATTAAATATTAAAATAATAAGTCAATAGTTAATGCACAGGCTCTCTATATATTTAAATATAATTAATAAACAAACAGGATGTAGAAAAATGTAAAATCGGGAAAGTTAAAGAATTAAATACATATAAATGCATACACACAATACATAATATATATATATATCGTTTATGCTTGAATTGGCCCCTCCCAGTGGAGGGGTCAGCCGCTCCGATCCTTCTTCTCCACTTTTTCTGTCAATGGTGTCACAATATATATAATACATACATACTTACATACGCACATTCAAAGATATTTATACATAATATATAATTATATATATGTGCATACAATACATAGTAATATATATATGTGCATACATAGATGCATATATATAAATTCATATATATATGTGTATATTTCGACACACTCGGTAAATAATTGAAATGTGTGGGAGAGTGCAAAGATGGATGGATGAGAGCTAATAGGACATTAAATGGAAGATGGTTGTGCTCTTGTAGCTGCATGTGGCTGCTTGTAACGGCTACATCTTTGTGACGGACTTTCTGCTTTCGCATCACGTCTCGCTCGACGCTCGAGATCGCGACGAATGGCAGCCTCTGCACTGCGCCGCCTGCTGGGGTCAGGTAGGTCCCCATTACGCCCACTGTCATCGCTTCAGTGTCTCTATCTGCCTCTGTCAGTCCCTGTCTTCGGACCTCTGTATCCTTCTGTCTTTTCTTATGTATTTTTCTCTTTCATTTGTCTTCCTTGTGATCGGTTAACCAGTCAGTTGGTCAGTCGGTCGGCCAGTCAGTCGGTCGGTTGGTCAGTCAGTTGGTCAGTCAGTCAATTAGTCCAACAGCCAGCCAGCCCTCCACCAGTTGGTTGGTACCTGAATCAGTCAGTTAAATGAATCGGTGAGTCATTTAATCGAAATATGTTTTGAGTTTGTGTCAAAGCAATTACCGAATGGTTTACAAATAGAAGAGCTATATAAATCTGTTGCATCCATGCAATACATGTTATGCTTCATTAATCATTACAGCTGGCGATCATAGAAATGCTGCTTGAAAGTGGAGCTGACTATGAAGCAAAGACAAAAAACGGAGAGAACACTATAGGTAATTGATTTTTGTTATTCACAGAATTAGGATGCTATTATAATTACTAAATGGTTTCCAATCCTAAGACGTTAAAAATAATTTCGATGAGGATATCAGCCTGCGGGCATGGGCCGCTTCCACGAGGACCGCATGTTGGACAGCACAGCAATAGGCTATCAGGCACCCCAACTTTCATTACATGGAAATTTGAATCTACGCAATGGTTTAAAAACAATTTTTAGTGTGATGGCAGTGCCACCTACTGAAATGAAATGAGTCAACGTTGTTGTACTAGACAGTCTGTGTCAGTTGTGCATGGCTGCCTGAATAGGGACAACAGTCGCAAAGTGCAGCTAGCTTATAGCCCCACAGAGACAATATTGTTCCAAGCAGATGAACCTAATACATATCTGCACGTCTCCACTCCCCACCTAATAACAGCTGTAACTTGAGATAAATTATGGTACGTGTGCCTTTGTTTGGGACATAAAATGAAAATCTCGCGTGGAATGAGAAACACCTGTTTTGTATGTCTTCCTGAATTGTTGCTAGATCTTTGTGAGGATGTCGAGATGAAGCAGAGAGTGATGGAAATCATTGAAGATGTTGAAAGCAAACAGCCTCACAAACCGAGAGAAAATCTTACACCACGCCGGAACAGCGCAGCTAGAAGGTGACTCTTAGCATCCAGCTGTATTATGTATCGATGTATAATCGTGCAATGTAACTGAGCATGCATATGATGCTTCAAATGGTCCTGTCAGAATTGCTGTTATATGTACCTAGATGTAATTCATTCATTCATTACAGAGATTTATATAGCACCCCTTCAACGCTACTACTCAGAAGTGCTCCTGACCCAAGCACAGCTAAAAAGGACAGTTTTGAGGTTAGAATAGAACGTATTGTAGCACCAAGGGGAGCCCGTTCCAGACCGAGGGCCAACAGCTTGGTAATGTTATGTAATGTAACTGAGCATGTATATAGTGCCTTAAATGTTCCTATCAGAAGCGCTGTTGTATGTGTGCATGTGTGTATCAATACACTTGTGTCCATGTGTGTATCCATACACTTAATATGACGTCTTTAACGACGAGCGTGTACTAAAATGTATGGGAAACCATAGGCAGCTCGTCGTTAAAGGGTTAAGTACCTCTTAACAGCCCTGCACACATTGCAACTAATGGATCCATACAAACACTTTTTAAGGTAGTTTGAAAGTGTGGCTTACTGGCGGTTGAACCTGAATTGCTCTTATTTGAAAAAACCTTTTCAAAGCATTGGAAAAAGCCTTCGCTGATGAACACTAACATGCGCAGAATAGTGGACTGTGGTGAATTGACAGTTGATTCCGATTGCCTTATTTGTAACTGCATTAAATCTAGAGCTGGAGAAGTGGAAAAGATTTCAATGATGACAGTCTCTGACTTGATGGAGGCAGTTGTCATAACTTGCAGATGCCATTGTGTTTGCTGTCTTACTTGATGGAATTACTTAATATTTAAGAATACCACAAAGGTATTTATAACTGTATCATACTTATGGTTTGATACAGTTACTTAATATTTATGAACACTGGCGTATAACTCGATGGTGGTATTTGGTAACTGGATTTACATACCTTATAATTTATTGCTTTTGTGTTTCAGAGGCAGTGCTGTGACATCACTGTAAGTATTTGATGCTTAATGCTTTGAAAGTAACCTGTCTAAGATAAGTTGAATAGAATAGCAGGGTAAGGCATGGCATGAAAAATGTATTGTGAGGTAAGGTACAGTAATTTAAGATGTTGCAAAGAAAATTATGTCAGCGTAATTAAGGTTTTGCAGGGTAAGGAATTATACTTGTTATTAGAAATTTATATCGCTCTACTTTAGGGTAACTAATCAGAAACACTCAATGCTAGCCCATATTATGCTAAATGTAATTAATAACAGAAATTTCATCAGTAAGCAAAACAATGCACAGAAAACTAAGGTAGGAGAGTTACCAGTGGTGGGCTCACTCACACGTGTGGAACCCATACAATGGATTCCTATCAAAGTTTCAAATGGCATTGTGTTCAGAGCCTCTGAACCAAGTTGCATTGATAATGCAGAGCGACGACAGGTGATGACATCCATGGTAACGACTATACCACTTCCAACTGTCCGGTTGTATTGCCAGGTAATGTCTGCTATGATAAGATCTTGCAAGGTAAGGTATGGTAGCAACAGTGTATAGAAAAGGAAGAGCAAGAGGGCAAGGAGGAAGAGGAAGTCATGTTTATTTGCTACATGCCACATCCTTAAAGTAGAGGAGGGAGCATACCCACCTCTTGAATGAATGATTACAACAATTTATATGGCGCCGTAACACCGCCATGCCATTACACGGGCACCTCTTTTGACCTCTTGTATCGTAGAATGTTATGATGTAGTGCAGCTGTTTCAGTGTTTGCCTGACATCTTGTTTCCCGTTTACAGCCTTCGTGATGTGATGTGGATGTATTTCTGGGTGGTTCAAATCCTGTGTGAATGAGGGGCCCTTTTGGATGTGTTCCTACACTCGATGGCTGTTAAGAGCAAGCGTCAGTGGGGCCAGACACTCTTAGAACAATTGATGTCTGCGTAGTTATTGTGGCCTGATATCAGAGACATTCTCTATTAGTTGAAAAGCTTGCATGATACTGACTAACTGTAAGCCGCAATAACTGTCTTGTCGAGTCTTAAAAGTCATGTCTGCTGACAGCAGACACTAGTGTGGCTAATGTGCTCACAGAAGTAGTGTGCTGTGTCTTGTTGCGTTCTTCATAGTGGAAAGAGCATTTCATCTGTTAATGAGGAAAGTCAACATACTCTCTGGCTACTGTGACTGTGCTTCTTTATTAATAGATTTCTGAGAGCTGTCTATACTTTTATGGTCTTTAATAGTCTGGTGTGGTGGTTAACTTGCTGGATTGTAAACCTAGATGGCGCATTGGATAACACACTGGCATAGAGAGCGAGAGGTACCCTGATCGAGTCCCGTAGGCTGACATGCTTTGTACTTACCGGTATTACTGTCTGTTCTGTTAGTAGTTAAGAGTTATGTCTTCTGTCATTTGTGTTCTTGTGAATTGTTTCAATTGCATGACTGTACACTGTAACCGGCTGCGGTTTGACATGCTGATTGTTTCAATAAAGAAATATTATTATTATTATTATTAGAGGTTGGGAGTTCAACTCCCTGCTAGGGCTGAAGGTTGTACTTACCGGTACTTGCAAATGACAGCACATGGGATCAAACGGCAAGGGAGGGGGACCCGCTGCCCTGACATGCTGAGCTAAGAAATGCAGTCACTAACAGCATATCCATGGCTGCTTCTTTGAGCTAGCTTAAGGGGCTGCTCATCTTCATCCCGTTGCAGGCACTGTAATCTCTGCTAATGATGGAAATTCTTTTGACAAGCATATCCTTGGGGCAGTTTGTCCCATGCTTCCTGAGTGCATCTTGTTACTAGATATAAGTGCCATGCGACCATCAGGGTCAGGGGCAGTTCCAGGGTACAGTAACTGCTCTAGAGGTGTACTGGTCAATTGGTACAAAGCTGGAATTTGCACTGCTGTGTCTGGGGTTCAAATCTTGGTGCATCACATGATCATCTGAAAATTTTCTGGTTCAGGCAGATCTTGCTACCATAAGCCAATCCAATTATTTCTATGATGCCCTTGTGTAATGCACTAAGCATTGTTTGAACTCAGTACCATGTTTCTGAAGACTTGTTGCTACAGAAGCAAATGTTCAAGTAAGCTTACTACATGTACCATTATTTGTAGTACCACTGTAAAAAGGTCACAGTGTATCATGAAATCAGATATTAATGATATCACTTTATGTTGAGATCATGTCTGCTTTGGTGTTACATGAGAATCCAAGTTTTAATAACAAGTGGTTTCATCTGACTGCAGAGCCCTTCGGCGTTCCAGTATACACGAGAAGACTTCAATTGCACAGAAAGAGGCTCAGCTGGAGGCACTCCGGCTGACAGACCCAATCGCTTTTCAAGAAGACGACGACGAAGATGAAACAATAATCGATGCCATCACATTACCACAGGTAAATGCTTCACAGGGAAATGATGCTTCTTCAGCAGGTAAATCATTGACAGGTAAATGATGCTTATGCAAGTAAATGCTCAAGAGGTAAATGATGCTTCTGCAGGTAAATCCTTCTCTGGTAAACAATGGTTTGGTAAACAATGGTTCTGCAGGTAAATTCTTCACAGGTGGGTGGCAGTTTTGCAATCAGAGATGTAATTAATCATCCTGCTTAAATAAACGGTTTCTTTTCTCTTTTTAGTCAAAGACTGGTGACGCCATCAGTGTGAGTGACGTCGTGCCCACGGTGATAGTGACACCTGTTGACCAGAAGCCAGAACCACCAAAAGAGCAGAAACCGGTGAAGCCAATCATATCAAATAAGGTCACTGAAAGTGCAGGCACGAACCGTAAGTCCAACGGGACACAGAGCCAATCAAAGCACCTTCCAAGTGGAGACGACATCTGGCTTCCTCCAGATGGTGCCACCAAACATCTCGGCAACTCCTCCTCGTCAGCCCTCGATGCTAAAGGTGCTGCTACACTTCCCATTAGCTCCCAGGTGCAGGCACAAAACGATGGTGTGGCAAACCGTTCAGCAGTGCCAGTATCTGCAAATCAATCTATAAATCCTTCGTCGTCAAATGGTCCGCCAGAATCAAACTCCGGGGATGATCGCAAGTCGAGCACCTCTCCCAATGCTACGGGTAATTCGAAAGCAATGTCCGTTTCACCAAATGGTAATTCCGCACCACAGCCACCTAGTGGAACATTAGCAGAACTGAAACGGCAGCGTGCCAAGCGAATGACACAGGCTCTGTCGGTGCTGACGTCAAACGACGCCAGTCTCCCGAACGGTTCATGCTCGGAGCCAAACAGAGGTACGCAACTCACAGTTGAGGAGATCTACGGGAACACCTCGCGGCGGAAGTACGCTAACAAACGCCAGTCGGGGCAGGGTAGCGGCAAGAACAGTGGCTGTTGTCTGGTGATGTAGTGACAGGGTGGTGTGGTTAGGATTCCGAAATACTGAGAAAGCTTTACATTTCAGGTCGTTTGCCGATTCACAGTTCAGGTGGAGTATCGTTTTGGTCATCTCTGGATCACGGATTGGCCATGTTTTGGCTCATGTTGTGGATTCTGTGGCCATGTGTCACTCTTTATCGAGTCAATCGTGTGGCAATATGTCACTCTTCGAGTCAGTTATGTGGCCATTAGTCTTTTTTCAGTTAGATGGTGGCTGCTAGCTGGGTGACGTTTGGTTTTTTCTAGTTTTGCTACTTGTTAAAGTGATTATTTTATGAATGATATTTAGGTAGGTGCACACCACTCAAGTCCATTTTCTGCCTCTGGTATACGTTATTAGCTGGCTTATATTGAATCAGTATTTGATGACTTTCTACTTAATCTTGAGCCATTGTTTGATCACCTATAGCTATTGCTCGGTTAATCTGCTGCCATTCTGTGGTCATTGTTTGGATGCATGTTGATGCTTTATTTAGCACCAGTAGTTGTTCTGCTGTGTACTGGTTAATTTTTTGTTTTATGCTGCGCAGTTGGGCATCTTGACTTATTCTTGTGTGACGTTAAATTCCAAGCCAGTCGGTGGAAATAGAAAATGGCCAAGTTGTTGAGTTGTTGTTTTCACACAAGGCAAAAGATCTTGTATCTTAATCCAAGATCAAGCCTTTCATCCAGGTTTAGGCCTTCAATCCTAGTTCTTTTATCTCCTAATCAGGTTTGGCAATAAGCAGTCTATTTTCTTACTAAACTGTTTCATACCTTGCTATATCTTAACTTGCCAATAATTCTGTACAGCAACCTAACAAAGTCCTGTTACTTGGATTATCATGAAACTGTATGTTGCTTGATGATGTGTTTAGATTAAATCGTTGAATTTGCAGAATTTTTGGCAGACTGTTCAGCTATCTAATTGCATTTTAAGTCACATACAGCGCGTCTAGTACTTTATAATGATCATCTCGAATGGTATCGTGCATTAGTCCACAATTGCAGTCACTATCGATTCCCGTTCCAGTGTGCTGGTAAATCCCGATTTTTGTTTTGAGCATGTATTAACAAAACATCACAGTTTAGTCTGACATTCTTGTCTTGATTTGATAGATTTTCAATCATTGCAGTTTCAAAGCTAAAACAAAGAACTTGTAAGACAGTTATAGTATCACTCATGCAGATGTTCAGCGATTTCTGCATTACAGTTTGCATACTCACACACTATATAAACAATCAGACTAAAATGAATCTGGCTTGTGTTGTTGCCGGTCAACTTCAACTAATGATCTTGTGTTTTGTGGGTTTTTATGTCACTTATGTACAGATAATTATGATCAATTATAATCAGTTTTTACTGTCAGTTTAGTCCATGTTCTGTTCATGTAGATCACATCAGCATCTGTTGTAATACTATCTCACATTGAAATGTGTCACCAGTTGTTTATATCTTACCTTTATATACCAGTCCCACTATCTCGTGCATAGGCTGAGTAGCTGTATGCTTAGTATTGGTTCGTACAGCTTAAGTCCTGACAAAGTTAAGGTCTTGGAGAGCCTTGAACCAGCACATCACTTGTATTAGAACGTAGCACTAGACCAATGAGTCATCAAGTCTGTAACATATTTTACATAATGTCCGTTTTAATAAGACTGGCTTTCTGAAACAATCATTGTATGTTTGAAGATGTTTTTGTGGTAAGGTATAGTAAGGCGTTTGTCCATTATTGTCAGTTTTGCATGGCCATTCTGCCGCATGGCCAGTTCTAGGAAACAATATGTATTCATAGCTAGAACTTACGTTAAATGATTGTATTTGATGTACTTGTGTATGGTCATTTGTTCATGTTGTGAAATCAGAGTATACGTATACCTACTGCCAGAGGGCGTAATCCAATAATTAACTGTAGTCTTCATATTGTTTTATACTGCACTGTAACAAAGTGGTCATTTGTTATAAGAAACCTGAACTTAACATTTTTTGCATACTGTGCTTTTGTTTATTTTGTTTAATGGTATTGTTTCTGCTTTTATTTGTTGTTTTTCTTATGTGGCTGTGATTGTTTTTCATTTGTAACTACCGTCTTTCTAGGATGATGACAGCTTGACTGTTGCATTTTCTGACATTAGCCTGTACTGTAAATTATGGTTTACTTGTTTTAATCTTGTTTTATTGTTGTAAAACATCAACCACCTCTGTTGTGGCAAGCTCACATCATCATGGTACTGGACAGATAAACCACTAATGTGGGCTTGTCAGGATGGGTTAGAAACTCACCGTTTGAAAATCATACTACTCAAGGCTATCAAAATATTACCTGCAAATACACAGTGCAACAAGGATGCAAGTATTCGGATAGATGATTGCAAACAAAACTGTCATCACAGCAGCTACAGTATATTTTACGTTGGATAACTTGTAACTTTACAGTGGCTTCTTGTGCATACTTGCTTGTTTCTCTACTTGCTTCATGTTTCCATGCAGTTTCTTTATCATTATCTTACCTGTTTACCAGTTTATCAGCTAGCATTTGATTTATTTTCTAGAAGCCACCAAACTTTTGCTTGTGATTCAAGTCAGGCTTTAGTCTTTAAATGCATAGATAATGATTTATTTTCTAGAAGCCACGAAACTGAACTTTGTAGTTAGGTCATCACAGAAATCCATTGAGCAAGAATATTGGGCAAACATATCTTAGTTACATGGCCCACCAACAAAATCATTAGGAAATTCAAAAATTGCCTATAACTGCCAGTTGTTTTAACATATACAAATATGTCTGCATGTTGGAAGATGTATACATACATGTATGTATTTTGATATATATACACACATCGTGTGTACATATGTGGAAGTATTTACGTAAATGTGTCTATCGGTTTGTTCATAAGAAGGTTTGTGTATACATATGCAAGTGCTTAAATCTATATACAATAGATATATATTATATTTTAGATATATATGACTACCTGTAGCACATGTATGTATACAAAATGCACATACTTCTAGATAGTTATATACATATTATTTATGTATATACAGTGTACATTTAATGTTAATTTGTATCAAGTATTTAGCTGCTAGATGCTAATGGACCGAGTTTGCATATGCGATTGTCTGCATCTGTTGGTTGACCTGTGTAATTAATTTGCAGATTATGTTATAAATACACTAATAAAACGGATGAAACAATTTTACATAGTGGTCCCTTGAAAATCAACGTAACAGAGTTTTGGTGTATTTTCACTGTGGCCTTGTGGCCAACAGACACTGTGTGAATGTCTGGAGACATCACAGTAGGTTGTTAGTTATCGCATCTACAGTATGTAAATTCTGATCATTGCTACAGTAAAACTTTGCTATTTCAAACATCCGTTACATCGAATAGCAAAAGCCCAGCCACAACCAATACAAACACTGCTTAAATCGACAATTTGAACTTTAGCATGTCAAATGATTAAAGGATTTTTGCAGTGTATAGTCTAAACAATTTTTCACGCCTTATGTAATACATGGGCCAAATTAATCGAATTTAATCGATTAATCTCGGTTAAATTTGGGAGATTAATCGATTAAAATTATTTTAATCAGTACCAGCCCTACTATTAACACATAACATTATTATTATTGGTATTAATATTTTATTGCTACTGATATTATATTCTCATTATCAACCTAACAAAATAATTATTGGTAGTTTTTGCAAGGTGGAAATGTTATATAATGATAAAAGCTAGTCAGTAAAAAAGTGAATTTCCTATAAATTCCCAGAAATGACAGGGAATTAGATCTGGTTGTGCGGTTAGGCTATCGTTTTTACAGATGCCCGGTGACTCTGAATGAGTAACCTCGTTCAGCAAGTGACTTGAGTATGCGTGCAATGTTTTGGCAGTCATCTGCAACAAAATAACATCAACATCATCAGCTTCCTTGGCATTATTGGTTATCGTCAAAACTTATCACCATAATCACTTGCAGTAGTGTCATGAACACTTCAGCAACTGTATGCCTCAATGCTGTGAGCAGCGCTATATAAATTAACAAATACAATATACATGGTTCTATGGCATAAAGTTGTTAGCAGAAACTGCAGGCTCGTGTAAGATATGTGATATGAGGTATCCTTATTTATGAACTCATTTATTAAATTCTCTACATTAATCCACAGAAACATAGTACCGAGTCGAATGATCGTTTGACTATGACAACAATCAAAACAAAAGGCATTTCGGTAACATCTGCCAAAAAGTCAAAAACAAGCCATAAGTTTCCAGCAGACCAGAATCTGAACCCTGAATGCATAGGATAAGGATCAACTCGGTTAATCAGTGCCTTGGAGAGGTTTTCATACAAATTCCCAGTTTTCAGCCAGTTTACCTATGCTTCTCTGGCTCCTCTCACTGTCCTTGATTTCTCAATATTGCCTGTTCTTTGTCCAATTTTTCTGCAGCATTTGGTGAGCTCTTCTGCTTTGGTTTCCCTTGTCTCTTCTTGTTTTCTTTAATGGTATTCTCACAGACATTGTTTACTTCATAATATCTGCAGAAAACTGATTTAGAACAAACTCAGTGGCTTGACCCTCAAAATCAAGTGGATACTGCATATGCAGAATGGGCCCTATGATCTGCTCTTCGTTATTGTGATTACAATCAAATTCCTCAGCTAGTTAGCCATGTACCATTTTAGTACAATGCATGGCATAAGCAAATCTAGCCTTTATGGAATGTTAATGATCTTGAATGGATATTTAAGAAGCAGCTAAATGCTGGACAGGCCAAAAGGTTGTACGAGGTCCAAGTTCATACCAATTCCGCTATGATGCCGTCCTTCATGTTTGAGATTCATCATCTGAAGCATCGTCATCATCCCTTTCGGAAATGTGCCAGTCAAGTCACAGAATGGCTGAAAAGAAAGCCACCACAGCACAAAATGATTTGCAGATGTTATAGAGGCCCTATATAAGTACTATGTTAAAATTACAATTATAACTATGTTGCTATGGTTAAATTTAATGTTTACTTCAGAGTCCACATGAAAATGTAATTACTCTCTACTGATACTCGGTAAATATACCTGCCTTTCACCTGTCTTTTGTGCTCAGACTTCAATTCCCAATGTGTTATTTGTAAATGACAATTATTATTTCAAGCCATACGATTCTTATGTAATGTTATCTCCTATATCTATCACCCCTCCTCAGGTTTTCCACTCAAAATGAATGTCTTGTCTCTTCAATAATTCCTACCCTGATTCATCCGATTTTCTGCTTTCCAATCTCTTTTGACCTAAGGAAAACCCACTTTAGCAGCTCCTGTGCCTCCTCTCTCTGGTAACCAGACTCAGGTCGTCCCTTGACATTGCTTGACAACCCCTCCGTCAAGACACAGCACTCATGAATAAACTGGTGACCTGCTTTAGAAATTTTGAGTTTATGATTAAGACTGTTGGCTATGTGTATCATAAGTGCACTTCAGCCAAAACTTATATAAAGCTGAGGAAGATGTCTCTAAGGTTTATACTGATATTTTTGCAAAAACAACTGCACTCATCAGTACCTTTTTGATGTTGATCCACTGTTTGAAGTAGTTTGGAATTTCAATATTAAAATATTTGCACTGCTGTGGCAACCTAAATCAACAGTAAACAGTTATTTGTACATCAACGTCCAACTATGACATGTACAACAATTGGATTGGATCCACAGTTTAACGGCAGCTTATGACAACATAGGCTGTTGCCGCTGACAAAGATTATTTTTTGGCATATTACAGCACTCTTTACAACAATAACTTGCAGACCTCATTATAATGCATACTTGAAATGTAGCTTTATACGGATGTTTCAGTTTAGTCTCTTGAAATCAGTCCAGTATGATAACAACAAAATATCACTGATGTAAACAAAGCTGAAGGTGATGAACTACGTCATGGACAACGACCAAAATAGAAATGATACTTGCAACAGCAATGAATCACAATTACAGCAACAATAATTCTGAATTATATCAAACACAAAAATCTCACATTGTTTTCAGATCCCAATCGCCACACGTCACAAAAATCGATGACACACCCGGCTCTAGCAGACCCTGTGATTTCATCCACTGATCAAACAACTGAAAAAACAAGAAAGCCAGATAATTAATAATTGCCGATCTAATCCATAATCTAATCACTCAATAAGGGATGTTAAACGATAATCGGAAATCCAATTATCGGTTCAGAAAACAATTATCGATTTCGAAAAAGATTATCACTTTTTCGTTATTGACAAAACGATAATCGAAATCGTTTTTTTAATCATTTTCGTAATGAAAATTAAAATGCCAACAAAATAATTCATGCTTTTTTTAGTGTATACGATTCTTTTCATGGCCTGCAGATCAGAAGGTGTTGTTTAAAATTCGTGATCCCTAACAGCCTTCTAAATAATATAATATATAACAGGTCGTTGTTCTAAATGGTGTTTATGGTGCCTGCCACTAGTACTACATTTTTACAATCTTGTGGATATTGACAATTGCCAGTAATTAGTAATGTCTGGTAGTAATCAGTTGGTGATGGTGGTCATAGGAAGGTGCACAAGGGGAACTAAAGTAGGATACATGTAGTTGTAAAAGTTCGTATGGCAGGCAGCCACTGAGGCGAGATTTTAGAAAGTGTACAAGCAATAGGTAAACATTAGGCAATAAGGCCACCGCCCACCAAGAAGTTAAAAGATATGAAACCGACTCACCACATTTGAAAACATAACCAGGAAAAAGTCTGAGATTCTGATGTTAGAATATATGCCAAAAATTTAACAAATTACTCAAACCACAAAGATAATATAACCAAAAAATAATACAGTAAACAACAGAACCGCCAAAACTAATCAAAGAAGTCATCACACTCACCTGCAATGTTTTTTGCAGATCTGGTTGACCATCAACCTGGTCTTGGATTATACCTGTCAGCTAAATGGTGAAAGATAATACAGTAAAGCTTTAATCGTCAAAAAGGTTCACAATGTCTGGCAACATTAACAATACAATAAAAGTACGACTGCACTTCATATTGCCTTCTTTCCAAAGTTCAGAAGTGCATGCATAACAACATAACAGAGCATTGATGGTGCTAAGCAACTATGCATGAAAGAATTGCTAACATCCTTACGCACGAGCCATCTCAGCGAAAGCCCAAACCCGAAACTTCCTACATGACAAGCCAAACCCTCTAACCAACCAACACTGATGCCTTACAATCGACACGAATACAACGCGTTAATCTCATGGCATCAGGAGGCATGGTGGCACTGCATGTTAACCGGACTCGTGTGTTAATGGTGCACGCGTTAACCGTGTTTCACTGTAACAGTAAGGAATGAGCTACAGTAATTCAGGCAACTAGACCAATGCATCGGAAATATCCTAGCAGAAACTGGTATCTGACACCTAATTATGCACAGGTCACAAATATGCACACATGATGATTTACAAATACCATTAACAGTACTGTTGGTAGAGGACATCGTCGAGTTAAAAACAACACTCAGGCTACAAACAGAACTAGCCAACTCAAGGAGCGAGTCTCCAGTTTGAACACTTTAAAGTTTAAACCACTCAAACTTTTTAAGCTGAACATTGTGGAATGACCAGCAGCAGCAGAAATTCAGTTTTGGATGAGTTAAGGAGGAGTTTATTGGCTGCCATTCAAGAGTGCAGCTCCTCAAAGTCAGTGAAGAACAGCTGCACACATGAATTACAAGATATCTGGTAAAATAAAATGTAGATTATGGACATAATAAAATACAGCCCGTAAAACAAAGTTTTTTACTATATCCATCTAGTATCCTATATTTGCGTCTTATGAAGCAGTTACCTCTACAAATATATAGTCCGCGTTCATTTACAACATAGCGTCCGTTTAATGATGCAGCGCGCCCGTTTCTGTTGCAGCCAATGGCAACGCTGGCCAATGGCAACGCTGCGTTTCGGAAAAGGGGATTCCCAGATTCGAAAAGTTTAGTCCCCGATTCTATAAGCTAGCCTTTTTTGGGGAGCTGAAATTTTGATAGAATGAAGTGTGTGCGAGGGCGAGTCTGTCTGCCAAGTTTCACGACGATTGAATGATTGTAAGTGATCGAACTAGTCGTCGCAAGATTTGACTTTTTAGCCTGTGGCTCAATCAAGCAAGATTCCCGCAAGTTAAACTAGATGGATAATAAAATACAGCCCGTAAAAACAAAGTTTTTACTATATCCATCTAGTATCCTATAACGTGTACTCTGAAAATAGTCCGCGTTCATTTTACAACATAGCACGCTTAACGAGGCAGCGCGCCCATTATTGTTGCAGCCAATCACAACGCTGGCCAATCACAACGCTCCGTATCGGAAAAGGGGATTCCCCGATTCGAAAAGTTTAGTCCCCGATTCTATAAGCTAGCCTTTTTTGGGGAGCTGAAATTTTGATAGAATGAAGTGTGTGCGAGGGCGAGTCTATCTGCCAAGTTTCACGACGATTGAATGATTGTAAGTGATCGAACTAGTCGTCGCAAGATTTGACTTTTTAGCCTGTGGCTCAACCAAGCAATCAAGATTCCTGCAAGTTAAACTAGATGGATAAATAAAAAATACAGCCCGTAAAAACAAAGTTTTTACTATATCCATCTAGTATCCTATAATGCGTCTTATGAAGCAGTTACCTCTACAAATATATAGTCCGCGTTCATTTTACAACATAGCGTCCGTTTAATGAGGCAGCGCACCCGTATCTGTTGCGGCCAATGGCAACGCTGGCCAATCGCAACGCTCCGTATCGGAAAAGGGGATTCCCCGATTCGAAAAGTTTAGTCCCCGATTCTATAAGCTAGCCTTTTTGGGGAGCTGAAATTTTGATAGAATGAAGTGTGTGCGAGGGCGAGTCTATCTGCCAAGTTTCACGACGATTGAATGATTGTAAGTGATCGAACTAGTCGTCGCAAGATTTGACTTTTTAGCCTGTGGCTCAATCAATCAATCAATCAAGCAAGCAAGCAAGCAAGCAAGCAAGATTCCCGCAAGTTAAACTAGATGGATAAAAAAAGAACCAATAGTAAAAACAAAGTTTTTTACTATATCCATCTAGTATCCTATAATCCGTCATATTAAGCAGTTACCTCTACAAATATATAGTCCGCGTTCATTTTACAACATAGCGTCCGTTTAATCAAGCACCGCACCCGTTTCTGTTGCAGCCAATGGCAACGCTGGCCAATCACAACGCTGCGTGTTGGAAAAGGGGATTCCCCGATTCGAAAAGTTGAGTCCCCGATTCTATAAGCTAGCCTTTTTTGGGGAGCTGAAATTTTGATAGAATGAAGTGTGTGCGAGGGCGAGTCTGTCTGCCAAGTTTCACGACGATTGAATGATTGCAAGTGATCGAACTAGTCGTCGCAAGATTTGACTTTTTAGCTGTGGCTCAATCAAGCAAACATTCAAGCAAGCAAACATTCAAGCAAGCAAGATTCCCGCAAGTTAAACTAGATGGATAAAAAGAACCAATAGTAAAAACAAAGTTTTTTACTATATCCATCTAGTATCCTATAATCCGTCATATTAAGCAGTTACCTCTACAAATATATAGTCCGCGTTCATTTTACAACATAGCGTCCGTTTAATCAAGCACCGCACCCGTTTCTGTTGCAGCCAATGGCAACGCTGGCCAATCACAACGCTGCGTGTGGGAAAAGGGGATTCCCCGATTCGAAAAGTTGAGTCCCCGATTCTATAAGCTAGCCTTTTTTGGGGAGCTGAAATTTTGATAGAATGAAGTGTGTGCGAGGGCGAGTCTGTCTGCCAAGTTTCACGACGATTGAATGATTGTAAGTGATCGAACTAGTCGTCGCAAGATTTGACTTTTTAGCTGTGGCTCAATCAAGCAAACATTCAAGCAAGCAAACATTCAAGCAAGCAAGATTCCCGCAAGTTAAACTAGATGGATAATAAAAAGAACCAATAGTAAAAACAAAGTTTTTTACTATATCCATCTAGTATCCTATAATCCGTCATATTAAGCAGTTACCTCTACAAATATATAGTCCGCGTTCATTTTACAACATAGCGTCCGTTTAATCAAGCACCGCATCCGTTTCTGTTGCAGCCAATGGCAACGCTGGCCAATCACAACGCTGCGTGTGGGAAAAGGGGATTCCCCGATTCGAAAAGTTGAGTCCCCGATTCTATAAGCTAGCCTTTTTTGGGGAGCTGAAATTTTGATAGAATGAAGTGTGTGCGAGGGCGAGTCTGTCTGCCAAGTTTCACGACGATTGAATGATTGTAAGTGATCGAACTAGTCGTCGCAAGATTTGACTTTTTAGCTGTGGCTCAAGCAAGCAATCAAGCAAGCAAGCAAACAAACATTCAAGCAAGCAAGATTCCCGCAAGTTAAACTAGATGGATAAAAAAAGAACCAATAGTAAAAACAAAGTTTTTACTATATCCATCTAGTATCCTATAATCCGTCATATTAAGCAGTTACCTCTACAAATATATAGTCCGCGTTCATTTTACAACATAGCGTCCGTTTAATCAAGCACCGCACCCGTTTCTGTTGCAGCCAATGGCAACGCTGGCCAATCACAACGCTGCGTGTGGGAAAAGGGGATTCCCCGATTCGAAAAGTTGAGTCCCCGATTCTATAAGCTAGCCTTTTTTGGGGAGCTGAAATTTTGATAGAATGAAGTGTGTGCGAGGGCGAGTCTGTCTGCCAAGTTTCACGACGATTGAATGATTGTAAGTGATCGAACTAGTCGTCGCAAGATTTGACTTTTTAGCTGTGGCTCAATCAAGCAAACATTCAAGCAAGCAAACATTCAAGCAAGCAAGATTCCCGCAAGTTAAACTAGATGGATAATAAAAAGAACCAATAGTAAAAACAAAGTTTTTTACTATATCCATCTAGTATCCTATAATCCGTCATATTAAGCAGTTACCTCTACAAATATATAGTCCGCGTTCATTTTACAACATAGCGTCCGTTTAATCAAGCACCGCATCCGTTTCTGTTGCAGCCAATGGCAACGCTGGCCAATCACAACGCTGCGTGTGGGAAAAGGGGATTCCCGATTCGAAAAGTTGAGTCCCCGATTCTATAAGCTAGCCTTTTTTGGGGAGCTGAAATTTTGATAGAATGAAGTGTGTGCGAGGGCGAGTCTGTCTGCCAAGTTTCACGACGATTGAATGATTGTAAGTGATCGAACTAGTCGTCGCAAGATTTGACTTTTTAGCTGTGGCTCAAGCAAGCAATCAAGCAAGCAAGCAAACAAACATTCAAGCAAGCAAGATTCCCGCAAGTTAAACTAGATGGATAAAAAAAGAACCAATAGTAAAAACAAAGTTTTTTACTATATCCATCTAGTATCCTATAATCCGTCATATTAAGCAGTTACCTCTACAAATATATAGTCCGCGTTCATTTTACAACATAGCGTCCGTTTAATCAAGCTAACCGCACCCGTTTCTGTTGCAGCCAATGGCAACGCTGGCCAATCACAACGCTGCGTGTCGGAAAAGGGGATTCCCCGATTCGAAAAGTTGAGTCCCCGATTCTATAAGCTAGCCTTTTTTGGGGAGCTGAAATTTTGATAGAATGAAGTGTGTGCGAGGGCGAGTCTGTCTGCCAAGTTTCACGACGATTGAATGATTGTAAGTGATCGAACTAGTCGTCGCAAGATTTGACTTTTTAGCTGTGGCTCAAGCAAGCAATCAAGCAAGCAAGCAAACAAACATTCAAGCAAGCAAGATTCCCGCAAGTTAAACTAGATGGATAAAAATGAATGAATAGATGCATAAATGTTTAAACAACATACATATAAAGAAATCAAGATACCTCGGTACAAAATGCGGTTAAATCTTTGTTGATTTCTGGTTGAACGTATTGGTGGAAGCGATCATCAATAGCAAATGTTTTGCCATTGACTTTTAACACTGGAAATTCAATGATTTCCTAAAGTAGTAACATAACTTTAGAATCTGAATTTAATGACAACAAATAGTAATAAGCCTTCTCCTGGTGCAATTGTTGGCATATACAAAAATTATTTGTTGTTCAGCATAGGGAGTTTGTTGGAATGTCAGTCTTCTTGGAGGGCACTGTGCAAATAATCTGAATGAATTGATGATGAATGAATGAATGGTCACAATTATTCTTCAGGCAAAGAACCTTTGAGTGCAACATTTGAAACCGACCATTCACTGTAAGGCCATGTATCCCATAAAGAAAGGTTGTCTAGTTGTTAGATTGTTGTTATCATGTTTGCTCTTCATTCATTGCACCACATAGCCTTTGAGGACTAATACTGATGGAATGTTACAACATAAGTACAGCTCCCAGGTCCCACAGTGGAACATAGGGGAGGTGTTCAATTCCCACTCGTTAACCTAAAGACAGCAACAGACGAAACCCAAGGTCCTGGACATAGAACCAGTGCATTGCACGACTTGCCACTTATTTCGAAGCTTATGCCTGTACAAAATTCCAATGCTTGATGACAAAGGCACATATGAGGGTCGTTGACTCTGCATTCGTTATATCACTGACCAATTGGTCACCATGTCACGATATTAATAGAGGCGTGCAACAAATATGCACTTATCTTGCCTTGCCTTTCAACCACTGACTTGTGGTTCTGGGCGTCGTAATCCAGTAAACTAGGTTTACTGTTAAAAACCACCACGAGTTTTGAATGGTCTTCTGCATTAGGGGCCGTCCATAAATGACGTCACGCAATTTTGGCCGATTTTTAACCCCCTCCCCTCGTCACAAAAGTAACACCCCTCTGAAAATGACATCACAAAGCTCTGACCCCCCTAGAACCAAATTTTCATGGCAAAGCAAAATGCTCCTTCATGGAACAAATAGGGAAAGCATGAATATTTTAAAATGTAACGGTGACCAAATATTGAAATAATTAGAAAATTATTAATAATAGTGCCCGTATACATTAAAAATAATTAAAAAAAAAATAATGAAAATTTAATCCTCAAAATTAGTACTGTTATTAATAAAATTAAATTGTTGTTAATTGTTAAATTTAATAACACAGACCTGGTGTGACGTCACACTTCTCAGACCCCCCCACCCCCATGTCACACATCGTCACAAATTTCCGACCCCCGACCCCCTAGGTGCGTGACGTCATTTATGGACGGCCCCTATGCCAATTTAAACATATCATATTAGAAATTAGTTCTTTCCATCATGAGCAATCTTTACCTAAAAAATGATATCAAGTAATGCTCATCATCCTATTCAATAGCGACAATCAATAAATTTGACGCTAGAGAACTTTGTTAACTTCGTTATTAACTCTCTTTGGAATGCGCTGTCTCCATCTACTCGCTCTCCACCTCTCTTCCACCTTTGCTTGTCTCAAAACCTTTTTCTTCTCTTTGGCCTTGCGCACTGGGAGCGCCTCTGAATGGTTCACCCTATGAGAGGCGCTTTATAAATGTTTGAATAAAATACAATACAATACAATATTAATATTCACCTGAGGAACCATCCTCTTGTCCCTGTCGCATGTTGCTTCAAAGTCAATCACGAGAAAGTAGTCAAACTTCTGAGTTCTCTGCGCCATGGTCTGTATGGAAAAAGATTGAAATGTTCTGAAATACAGTGTGGAAGGCAAAACATATTGGCTTAATATATAACGACGACGATTGCACCATTTCAAAGCGTTGCCTGACAAACATTGCAAATTCCGCCGCAACAACATGGCTGAGGAATACGAAACTAAATATAAACAAGACCCCCTTACTGCAGTAAATTTTTGTAACAACCAACGACGGTAAAAAAACTAATACTAATGCTACGCTTAAATAATTATTATCTATTCTGTGCTAATGCTCTATGTTAATAATTATTTGAAGAAACAATTGACTCGGGTTACAGAGGAATAATACTAAAATAAGAAATTTACAAATGTTGATGTTTGCGACTTTTAATGGCCTTTAATATTATTATTAAGTTTTCCACAATAAATAAATACATACATACATACATTTCTTTGACCTAGACCAGCCGAATCTCGAGATCTTTACCACACTGATATACATGTATAGTCGCTATATAAAACGTGTACAATCATGTACTTTAATCGTCCAATAATGAATACCACGTGTACTTACTTATTTCATTTCAAGTATTCTAGGAAATAAATTGAGATTTCTATGTTTAGTCCACGTAGAGCAGAGAAAACATGGACGTATAAAAATCTTTAAATTTCCTCATTCAGAGTATGTAGAAGTTAAAGTTATTTAACATTTATTAAAGACAAATTCTGGCGATTATTTTGTTATATATGATGATTATGTGTGTTAAAAATTGCTAAAAGTATAGGTATACTATCCAGAGTTGCCTACTTACTTCCCACTCATATACGAATAAGCTTATACTATTCGATTATCCATCCATACTTTAGTTATTGTAATATGATATGGGCCTCTAATTACCCAGCAAGATTAAAAAGATTAATTGTCCTCCAAAACAGAGCTCTCCGCATTATTGTCAACCAAGCTCGGCACTCTTCTACCTATCTTTCTACGGGTGCGGGCCGAATCCCCGAAACCCGAATCCCCGAAAGTTAAGGTTGACGAATTTCGGCCGGATCCCCGAAATTGATTTTCTAAGTCCGACCCGAATGAATATAATTAAAAAATAAACATGTGAATACGCAGTATATCAAGGCCACGCTAGGTCTATGTTATGTTTACAATTTAACTCTGAATATCATTCGGGAGTTCGGCAACTTTCTAGAAAACTGTTTTCGGGAAATCGGGCTTTTGTGTACTTTCAGTGTTTTCGGGGATTCGGGCTGACCCCCTTTCTACGGATCTAGCATTCCAAGACACACACATCTTAAAACTTGAGCAACTAACCATTCTGCAAACTAGTGAATTTATGCTCAAATATACAAATAATCAACTGCCTTCATCATTTAACAATTACTTCAAAACTACGTCTCAATCTAATCCCTATCCTGTACGTTCTTCAGCCAATTATAGACCCATATACACCCGCACTAATACCTGTAGGTTCTCAATTAAAAGTGCCGGCCCTAAAATCTGGAATAGTATCCCCAACGACATACGGTACCTAACTAGTTTTCACCTATTCAAACGTAGATTGCGTGCTTATCTGATTGCCAATGGTACGTTCTAATAATATTGTGCGTGCTAGTTAACTAGTTAAGATTTGTTAGGAATTAAAAATAGCAGAATTAACAAATTATTCGGTCTGCCACTCGAGTATAACAATGATGTAAGGGTGACCCTACTAGTCGGGACTTGTTCCCTTTAGGGTTCTCTATCCCCATTGTTTTCCTATACTATCATACTGTAATTGTGATGATTGTATGCTTACTTTTGTTGGAAACAATAAAATTTGTGGTTATGGTTATGGTTATGGTTAAGCAGAAGTCGTATATTACTGTGGACTTTTTATAGCGCTTTGTGCATGTTTGTAATGTAATTAGTAATTTATATAGCGCCGCTCACAGCCGAGGCCATTCAGTAGCGCTCCCAGTGCGAGAACCCCGAGAGAAGAAATAGGTTTTAAGGAGAGAGAGAGAGAGATGAAGACAGTGATCCAGAAAGGAAAGTCTCACGCAAGGTGAAGGGAAGGGCATTCCATAAATGTTTGTTATTAGGCTGTCACGGGTCCATGTAAAATGTGTTTGAATTCAGTCTTACAAGTCCTAAATAGAAGTTAATAAACAAAATTATAGTAAAACCGGTAATTTCAGAGCGTCTGATGCTGAAAGTTTAAAGATCCAATGTAGCTGATGCGAAACTCCTTCTCTCTAATAATATTACACAACCCCAAGCATGTACTTCACCAACTGCCACCTTCACTCTGACCCCTCTCACCAATTAAGACCTAGAGCACACAACCATACTCTCCCACCCAAAGACAACTCTCAATTTATACCCAGCTCCTTATATACAAATATTTAGTAGTTTATTTTAGAATTTTCTAATTACCTTTAATTATCCATTATCATGCATGTTAGCTTTTCTGCATTTTTGTCAGATTGTTTTTATCAATAAAACGAATATACAGAACCCATTTTCTATGTTCTGGGCTCCAATAACTTAATGGTTTGATGCATGTACCTATATTCAGCTAGCAATTATACAGGTGATTTTACCTTTTCTGACATGTATATTGATCAGTGTTCCTATGTAAAACACATACCTCAGAGGGCAAATTAGTTATCCAATGACAGAGTTCTGCTATCCTTAAACAAAATGGACACAGATTCCTGGCACGCGTTTTACTTTTATATACATTTAATTTTTGCACATTTGCTACACCCAAAATCCAAAAAATTGACGGAATTACCCACATAGATAAAATGTAGGTTTAATGTTTGGTCTTGAGATTTACAATCTATGTTTCTGTGTCATAGAATCTAATTACCAATCAACACAGGTATCAAAGAACAGCAAATTCAAGATGCGTGGAAGTACATCTGTTGACGTGCCAGACCTCTTGGTACGTGTTGTGTTATTATTTAATTGCAAAATATTAAAGTCGTTACATTCAGAAATTTATTACATTCAGTTTAGATAGTGAAAAAGCCCGTAATAAATGTGTGATATCCTGAGCACTGCAAGTGAATTCAAACCGATTACTGGTGCCTTTTAACTCTGCATTCTGTGATTTGAATCCTAGTGTGACTTAAGAACTAGAAATCTGTTTTTAGCTATTCAGCCCTAAAAAGAGTGTTGCATATCATGTATCAAGACATTAGGTTATTTATATTGCACCTTTTCAGACCTCTCAGATGTGTTGCTCAGACTACTACCTCACTGATCTACAAGTGAATTTTAAGGTAGTTTAGTAATGTTTGTTGTGTTACATGAAGCAGTACAAGAATGCGATGGAAGGTCCAACACAAGAGAAGGCACAATGGGCTTTAGTCATTGTGTGCAATGATCACTGACCCAGTTGACTGAAGACGGTAGCACAAGGCTTCCTGGTTAAATATGCTAAGGTGGATCCAACCAACAAAGCCCACACTAGGAGAAGAATCTTGAAACTTTTTCCCTTGACTGGAAGCCAATAATAGATTTGATCAATTGACCACAATTTGCACCATGCAGTTGACTCCAGACTGAAACTGATTGATTCTAAACTTGAGGGTTGAAATTGCAGAAGTCAAGTTTCATCAGAATGAACAAATGGATGAAGATCTCTGTGGCACTATACGGCAGATTGCACCATACAAACTTGTCTAACGTAGCTGATAGTATGAGAGTAGAAGGATAGTTGCAGAATAGTAAAAAGCCACCTGTTAAATTGGTACTGTGTTTGCATTTTACATGTAAAATCATTCTGGCTCAGGAAGGATCACACATTAGTTTCTGCACTGTCTTCTTTCTGTTGCAATTTTGTTACTAGAGCCATGTAAGATGCCAGTAACTACCTATGAATACTAGGGATGTTAATATCAGTTTTTTTGCCAAACCGATTATCGGTTTTATAAATCCGATTTTAAACCGATTATCGTTTTTTTATTGGCCTTTATAGAAAATTTAATATATATCATATAACGCAAGTTAGTGAAAACCGATAATCGCTACATACTGTAACGTACGTACACCTACAGGGTTCTCCTATTACCTTGTTGGCTGTGGAAGACTCCGTTTATATCTGAGGCAGCAATACATCGCTGTAGGGGTTCTACTAGTACCTCGTTGGCTGTGGAAGACTCCGTTTTATATATAAGAGGCAGAATTCGATTATCGTTTTGTCAATACTGAAAGCCGATTATCGTTTTCGAAGCCGATAATCGGATTTCCGATTATGTTTAACATCCCTAATGAATACCTGTCTCACTGGTTCTTGTTCTGACTTAGGGTACGATTCACCCGTTTCTTAGGACAAATCAGTCATTGATGCATACTGCACTGGTAGAAATCAGCTTATTATTAAGAGAAAAACAGGTAAGTGTTTATTTCTATACGTAAGAATATTAACCAGATTAATAGAACTTGATAAAATAATAATATTATGACTGTAGTAAAATAATAATAGGTGATATTGCAAGAATCAGTAATAGTACATTATATGGACAACAAAGGTTTTAGCAATTTGTGGTGGCAATAATTCATTCATTCATTTCAGATATTTATATAGCGCCCCTTCAAGATTTCTACTCAGAGGCGCTCCCGACTACAGCGCGGACACTGAATCGGAGTTTCACGCCGAAGTGAGCAATTGCAGTGAAGGACTTGCCCAGGGTCCCTATGCGGCGTGCTTGAGGTGGATTCGAAGCCGCATCAATAATGATGTTACTTCTCTTGAAGTCAGACATATACCAAGTTTGTAAAGTTTATTGAACAAATTGTCATTTTGTTACTGTCATTCTAAATGTCCATATCGCTTCCCACACATCTTTCTTAAAATGGTAGCCTGGATTGAAACCAAACTATCTTAATTTTTATCCATCTAGTTTAACTTGCAGGAATCTTGATTGCTTGATTGATTGAGCCACAGGCTAAAAAGTCAAATCTTGCGACCGACTAGTTCGATCACTTACAATCATTCAATCGTCGTGAAACTTGGCATATAGACTCGCCTCGCACACACTTCATTCTATCAAAATTTCAGCTCCCCAAAAAGGCTAGCTTATAGAATCGGGGACTCAACTTTTCGAATCGGGAATCCCCTTTTCCGATACGCAGCGTTGCCATTGGCCAGCGTTGCCATTGAGTCTTAACAGAAATGGAGTGCGCTGCCTCGTTAGCGTGCTATGTTGTAAAATGAAGCGCGGACTATTTTCCAGAGTACGTTATAGGATACTAGATGGATATAGTAAAAAACTTTGTTTTCACGGGCTGTATTTTATTTATACATGAATTTTATCCATTTCTTAGCTTCTTGTATGTTTCCTTTTCACAGGCAAGAAAAATTGGTATTTACTTAGGCACAAACTTCTTGTGCACAGTTCTAATGCTCGTGTGGTGCAATTCAACAAATAGCATGGGTAAGCAGTAAAACACCATTTCATAAATCTACAGTAGTGTTAATTAATTATTATCCTTACAGCATGCTTTTCACCATGAATTATGACACGTGTACACTGTACAGTGCAGTTAGGAAAATGGTGTAAACCTTGAATTCAGCTTTTTAAAATGCAATGTTGAATGAATGAGTGAATGAAGCCATTTATTGATTCATCAGCACAAAATGGTCAGTATTTCACTTATTAATATTGATTAATCTGGACCAGAGGTCTCCAAAGTTTTCCAGCGGGGGGCCACATTACTGACTTTCTAAAGCTCCACAGGCCAAAACTCCGAAGAAAAAAATTTCTCTGTGCGCAGCTGTCCAGTGAATTGTGAGTAATGCGATGAATGCTTGGATTCATAATGTATCCGAATATTGTACTCTTTAAGCACTGCAATGGTGTCATTGCATATCAGGCACAGTGCCTTACAAACAGCGACATTGATTTTGGCAATATGCATGTCAGAGTACAGCGGCGTTAAAATTTTCAATTTTCCCAATTTAGTTTGTTTCTTCAAGGAGAGTTCCGGGGGCCAGATTAAAGGCCTTAGCGGGCCGGATGTGGCCCGCGGACCGTACTTTGGAGACCCCTGATCTGGACGATCGGAAAGGATGTTTTTAAAGATTTATAAATTAACTGGGTTGTTGAAGCAGTTATTCTTGTGGGTGCTTAAAATTGTGGCTAACAGTCATTAAGGTGTTGAAACGTACAATGATAAATTCATAACAATATTAAAATTCCCAACCAGTATAATTTACCAATTTTTTACTGAATAATTTAGACTGTTATTTGATCAACATCCTCATTAAACTTGGGAATGTGAGAACCAGGTAGATAGTGCACAGTACCTACTTATCATAACAACCTTCTGTTCATTTGATACAATTTTATCAACATACATTCAAATGTGTTATTTGTATGGCTAGTCCAGACTCCTTCAACCTGTTCAAAAGCTACAGCCTCCATGCTAAGAAATCCGACAACTCCACCCAAGAGTCACCTACATTTGTGGACAAAGCAGAAACTGAAATTTGCCACTGAATCTTCTGTGTCAGAATTTAGTCATGTTTTGGTGACTGCAAGGATAGTGGCTTTAGACTACCAGAAATAAATGTGTATCTGACACTTTATGCAACAGGCTTCTGCAATTTAAATGGGCAGTATTGTTGTAACGTGACCTTATTAAAATCATCTGTACTCTGTGATGTGTTTCATCAAGTGATTAATTTTCATTTTCTGATTTTTTCAGCATTGACAGCTTATACGTATCTGACAATATTCGACATGTTCAGGTGAGATTGAGATAGTGTTTTCCTGTTAACTAGTGTTAGAGACACTAAGTATAGTCCATTTTTGTGTTTAGTTTCATAGTTACGCAATTTTTGTGATTTGTTACTGTGACCAGTTTTTAAATTACTGCGATTGTACTGCACTTAAGCTGAAACTCCGTCAAGACAATGTCTTTGACACTGGAGGATTTATAATGGAACTTATAAGGTGTAGGACTGCAAACCTGGTGGACAAACATTTTGACTTTGTTGGACTTTTGTAATAACACTATCTCTTAATTCCACAAATTTCACCGTCTTTGATAGGGACATAAAATGAATGAACAATTTCTTTATGTGACTTTGCTTCATTTTGTTACTGTACGTTTAGCTGATCTGTTGAATGAGCAAATACTTATCTTTTTCAGCTTAGCTTACTCAGGTGATGCAATGAATGAGGGATTACACTTTGTAACTGTACATCATCTTTCCTCACTCTACTTCTCCTGTTTGCTGTGTGATCCATACTCTGTGTTTTTGTATTTAGCATGCTGACGTGTCTCGTGTCTTTATGGGTGCGGAGGCAACACAGTTCTCCAATATTCTCATTTGGGTAAACAGTTTGACTATTGTATCAGATACCATACATTTACCTGTTGGATTCTACTTATACTTCAAAATTTTCAAAATTGTTTTCGTTCACCTTAGATTAATTCACTTTAATATGCTGTAACTTATGTATATAATATATGTGCATTTTAAAACTACATTTTTAGTGTTGCACTATAATGAGGACATGTTCTGAAGCAGAAAATTTTGATCCATGATGATAAACAATATTATGTATTGTTTGGTGAGGAAGCCCCAGTCTTGATGTTACCTCTGTAAAACAAAGATTTAAATGGAGTTACCCAAGCAGCAGAATGCTGTTGTTCCTTTTGGAACCTATGCAAAGGTATGTGTGCAGCAGATTTGAATTGTATTGTTTCGTTAGTGATCAGTGGCTGTGATCTGGATCAGATTTCTTATAAATTGAGGCTGTTATTATGAGAGTCTGGGTGTATTTCTTTGGAATGAACAAGTTGGCATTTGTAGTTTGTCAGTAAAGAGGGTCCTAAAGACTTGCAGACTTGAACAAGTCCTTTTTTCACGTTGTTAATTATTGTGTATGCATCATTTCTGGTTGTAGATATGAAAGGTTTGAGGTACTGGTTGTATTTGCCAGCACTGTCCTAGCTCAGCTAGGTGCATTGTTTATCATCAAGGAAAGGTCAGTCATTCTATAAATCTGATCTGATCTAATCTAATGACTTATGGGACCAGTTTCAAATGCAGAATGTGTCATGGATTCAATTGTTCAATTTTCAGGCGGCCTGGTATAGAGCGTCGTGTAGATACCAGTTTGCCCAACCTGGTATTGAGCAGCTGGATAGTGTCGAGCTGCTTGGAATCATCCTAAAGTGTAACTTTTATTTTTCAAACCATATTAACTATCATTCTTAGTCTGATAAACCAGCAATACTTTCTTCTCAACCAGTTAAGACAGCAGAGCCTACATATCTGGACATCATTTTTCAAGCAATAGTTATTTAAAGAATCACATATGCGCTACCTACCTATGCTGGAATTTTTCATGTCACGTTGTATTGCGCACATTAATGCAGCTCTGAAAAAGGCTGATCGATGGCAAACACGTGAGATTATTCATGGTGCAAAAGAGCTGATTATTTGAGCAGACAGGGAGCTTTTCCAGAAATTGCAGTTCTTCGGCCACTGCTCTTGCCACCTCATGAGGACAAGTACTTCCTTCACAAAAGAGGACATCCTTTCATGCTGCCTACATTTTTAAATATAAAGGGTTTAAAAGTAGTTTTGTTAATCGATGTATCTACAGTGCATTAACAAATTGCAATTTGTTATATTTAGTTGTGCATGTGTTACTTTATAATCTGCTCCTGTTATAGTTTATTTAGAAATTGTATGTAAAAAATAATTCATTCATTCGGGAATTTATATAGCGCCCCTTCAAGGAAACTACAAGGCGCTCCCGACTCCAACGCGCCCAAAAAGAACAGTTTTGTTTAGTAAGAAAAGTTTCAGGCAGACTCCCAGGGTGTGTCAGAGAAGACCATTCCAGATCATTGGCCCTGCCACAGAAAAAGCTCGGTTCTGTATTGTTGCAGTACGAGCAAAAGGAACCATAAGAACTCCTTTTTCTGCGGAGCGTAGGAGGCGACGCCTGGGACAACCGAAATCAAACAGCAGAGCTCACGGAGGTAAGTTGGGGCGAGGCCCTGGAGACAGCGCAAAACCAAAGCAGCTACCCTGTACTCTATGCGCTGACAGATAGGGAGCCAGTGGAGGACCTCCAGCATGTGGCTGGAGACGTGTCCATACTTTGGAATTTGCCCAATGAGTCGCGCTGTTCGGTCCAAGCATGCTATGCGGCTAGATGGGAGGCCAAAGTAGAGCGATGAGCAATAGTCAAGACGAGCTGTGATGAAGGAATGCACTAGAGTAAGTTTGGCAGCAGACGTAAGCGAGCGGGTAACATGAAGCTGGCGCAGCTGGTAAATAGCAGGAGCAAGACGATGAAGATGTGGAGCAAAAGTGAGCTCTTGGTCCAGCTGGACGCCGAGGTCACGAACCGTGGTTGAAAAGACATAATGAGGGAATTCAGACGTAAGAGTAGTAAAGTCAAGTTTAGCAACCTGTTTCCGAGTGCCTAACCAGATGAATTTAGTCTTGGACGGGTTTAAGCGCAGTCAATTAGACGACATCCATGCAAATAAAGGGTAATGCATGTGCACTTGTCAGATGCAAATAAAGGGTACATGTACTTACTTACTTTATTTACTTAACACTATGCATAACTGGGCAGAAATTGAATTTTAGTCTCTGTTAAAGGTTTGTTATAATCTGTGCACATGTGCATTTGCTCACAGACCATGAACAAGTCATGGTCTTTTAAAATTGAGAGCATCATTTAGTGTAAATTTTTGGGTTAACTTAATTTTCGTTGCTAGAAACTTCAAACAGCTGTCACCTATGTGAAGGGTTACTGTTATTATTTTATTGGCAAGTAGTATATTATTGGTAGCTTCATAACTCTGCATGAAAGTCAGTCTGGATTAAGAACAGATGGTTGCTTTGTTTGCCTGTAGTGTGGAAAGAATGGTGGAACAACCAGACATTCATACGTAAGTAAACTGCTGTCATTTAACAATTTCATCCAATTTAGAATCATTCATGTTGGTTATCATTCAGTGAAGGTGATTCCATTTCATGTTTTAAGTTAATTTGATTCATTGAAGTTGATATTAATTCAAGTTGATTCTGAATCATATGTTGATTTCGATTATCTTTTTAAGAAATCCTGATTTAGCACTCTGACCTGATTTCATCATGATTTAGTTCAAGTCATCATGATCCAGTTAGATCAATAATACGGTATGTGGACTGTCGATATGTTGAAGAAACATTGACTATGATCACTAGATCGAAACAATAAGTGATTAATGTCAGCAGTTTGTGTAGTTAAGATTGAAGTGTACTCACAAAATGTTTAAGATCCCAGCCCAGCAGAAACCTGATACCAGATGTGCTTGTGTTTTGAGTGTGCTGAAAGTAATTGGTAAATATAGCAGTTCATAAACATATAATTGAAACTATTCATTCTGGAAACAAGTAACATTCTTTTTTTCATCACTAGGGGTCGCCTGCTAGTGGGAACCATGTTTGCTTTAGTTTTCCACATGTTCGTCACATACAGCGTGGAGAATCATGCATTCAACAATGTTGTTCTAGCTTCGAGCTCCAGTTGGCTTCAGGAGCATGTTACGGATATCAGTGAGAGGTAACTCGAAAAACTTTTGGTCCCCAAACTAGTCTGATGTAGACATATGCTTTAAGCTTTACAATGCTGATTATATAGTAAAATTGAATATGCAAAATGCAGTTTTTTTTAAAACTTCTCAATATCCATTTCTGACTTATTAATACACTAGCAGTTTTTACCCGGCGTTCGCCCGGGTTTTCCTCGTGTATTTGAATTTAATTCGTCAGCGCCCGTGAATTTGAAAACGATGTGCAAATTTTTCGTGTCCCTCTGGCGAATTTACGCGCTGGCTTGAAATTGTTTAATTTCAACTCTATGCTATATATACTCCTACATATGAATTCAGTGGCATTGAAACTATGATCACATCGAAACTTAAAATGTCCAAATATCGGAATTTAAAGTAAATTTTGAGTTGATATAAAGTTGGGTTGAGATGAATACAAATTCAAATGAAAACGTCGTTAAAAATTTCGTATCCCTAAAGTGTTGCATTGAAATTCTGCCATTACCACTTCTGATTTGAAATCAACGGTCATCGTGTGCGAATCAGAGCGTTGACCTAAATGCTCCGCGTGACGTAAGATTGCATATTAATTTTAGCCAGTGTGACGTGGACAAATGGCCATTTATGGGCGGTATTAAGATAGCCTCGTTTAAAAAGTTGTAAATTTAAAATGTCCATATATCGGCGCCGAGCTGAAAATAGTCGCGTTGACCATGACGTGGCGTAATAATGTTTTGTAAAATTTTGTAAATCGCTAAAGCTCCGTTTCGGAGCCTTTAGACAACAGACATACATACAAACAAACAGAAGGACAACGTAAACAGACTTAGACTTATAATATAGATTTATCCTATTTAATGTGGAAACATGTCATGTAATGTAAATGCGACTGTTTATAATGGCATCATCAGTAGCGAGCTACTCTTAGGATGCTTTACAGTCAGTTGTCAGCACAAGTAATAATAATAATATCTTTTCTTTAATTTAGCGCCTGACAAACGCACTGCGCTGTACATTTACATGTTATGCAATTGAAACAATCTTAACTAGTTAACTACTAACAGAACAGACATTGTAATACAACGGTCGCTAATAGCAGCCTACAAAGCAAATCCGCCCTAACGGGGCTCGAACTCGGTACCTCTCGCACTCTTCGCCAGATGTTATCCAACGCGCCACCGGACCCCCTAAGTACAAAGAGTTTAGTGCTGTTATAATGTATTATACAGTACAAGGTGTCATTGGTAATTGGTAGTTGCTTATGACTAAAACTGCATTCTCTAATGAGTCCCAAACACACTGAACACAGAAAGTCCAAATTTAGATAATTATTTTTGACTTTTTTACATTTGCAGCCTCTGCCACGTCATTCCTGGTCTTGCAAAGATCCTCTTGCCTCGAATAAATCCATTTGCACTAATTGCTTGTGCTGGTGCAATTGCACTCATCATCACACACTTCCTCATTGATGTTTAGTAAGTGTGCCATTAACATTTTAATTTGCAAGCCTAAAGTTGATTATTTTTAGTTTCGGTTTCTTTTAACACAGCTAAATTAAAGCTGTAAAAAGTTTTGGTTATATTACATTATTGTGCCTTAACTTGTCTTTTGTTAATTTTACATTAAATTACATTCAATTTTGCCAGTATTGATCTTGCAATAGTTATTATAATGTTGTTGAACCAGTAGATGTCTTGACTATGTCAGATGGTGACCCTATATAATCAGTAACTCTACCAGGGATACAAAGCCATAATCATCTTATTGATTGAAAAGCTGACTGGTAATTGACTTCTCCCCAAGCTCTTTTTCCACCTTCATCCAGAATTATTCAACATGGTAAACCTAATCTCTCAGTGGATACCATCCAACCTACTCTTCTTTAACCCTTCCAAAACAGAATTCATCATCTATGCCTTTCTGACCAAATCAAGAAAATATGACCCTTCCATACACCTATTGACTAACTCTTCGTCTCTCACCTTCACCTCCGACTCCCCCTGTCTGCAATCTTGGCACAGTATCACTTTTGATTGACATCTCTAACCAATTCTCCATCCTCCTGACCCTGCTTCATGCACATTCTTGACCTATGCTGCATTTGGCCCATGATGGCTCAACTTTAAAACTGCCTCCACCATTGCTACCTCCATTGTCCACTCAAAGCTCGATTATTGCAATTCCCTCTTCCTAGGATATACCGACTTAAACATCAACTTATCCAAAACTCACTAGTCCAAACTGTTGCCAGAATAACCAAGCATCATCATATCACTGCCATCCTCAAATCACTCCATTGGCTAAACAATCCCAGAACAAATCCACTACAAAGTCCAATCACTAATCTGTAACTCCCCTACAATACTCCCAGCCCAGTATTTTCATGAATTCTTCACCATCCAGCCAACCTGCTCTACTCGATCATCTTTCTCGAGTCCCGGTCACTATTCATCTCAAGTTCTCCAACTGAGCCATACCCACACTGCACCATGACTCTGGAACAATGTCCATCAAGAATTGCACTATTTTTTGGTTCATCCATCATTGCCACTTACTCCCCATGATCTATCTCAGACTCCATTATTTCTCACCACTTGAATTTTCCACTCAAAGCTGAAGTCCCCCACTTCAAGAATTCCTACCCTAACTCATCTGGTTCTCCTCCTTCCAATTTTTCTCAACCTACACGACACCTGCTTTAGGAGTTACTCATACTCTTCTCTTGATCTGGACCCTCTGGCAACCAGACTTGAATCTCCTTTCGACTAACTCTTGTACAACTCCTCTGACTCAACTCAGCGCTCATGAACAAGCTGGTGCCCTGCACTTAGCTTTCAAGTAGCACTTTATTGATTGGATTGATTCTTTTCAGTAACTACTATGCTGCAGATACTTGGGCAGCCGCCTGGATTGCGCTTATGACATGTGGAACAATGTTTCCTATGAGTGTCTACAGTGGAAAAATTCTCTTACAGGTTACAATATCGTCTATCCTTTTTTTCCTCTCTGCATTCTGTTGAGTCATAACTAAAATGGGAAACGACATAAAATGGGTTTGAAGTGGTTTAGAAGAATTTATTAGTGTTAGAATAACAAACTAATCCAGGTGTGATCTAAATAGGCAATATTCTGATGAGGAGCAGTGATATTTTACTTCTCAAAATAATTCCTAATTCAGTTTTAATTCAGTTCTGTGTCCTTGAATTTTACTTCTAATTCTAATTTTACTTCACAAATAATTTTACTTATCATTCCTATTTTAGTTCTCAATTAATTTTACTTCTTATTTTAGTTTTCCAAATAATTATTAATTTCAGTGCAGTGGACAAAAAGTAGACTATTTCAACGTTACTACATGCATGTATAAGATATCTTTGTTCAATTTCAAGAACACTGTCATTTCCAGAGAACCTGCATATGCCAAGACCCGTGAGATGGTAGTCGTGCGACGCCTTTTCATGCGATTTCTTTGTCCATCAGTCAAGATTCCACATACAGAAAAAATTCTTTCCACAAAGGCCTGTGAGGCTGGAGCTGACAAAGATCATTTGCAATGGTGCAATTTTGCTGTACGAAGTTCGCCTTCCCAAACCGGGCTATTTCGCTTTCTTCCGGCCAACATTTTTGATAAACTCATACTTAAGAAATTTAACGATCAAAAGCGAAATAAAATGTTGTACGCAACTGAGGTCGTTGTTAGGTTGGTACGCAGGGGGGACAGTTATTAGACAAGGAAGACCTAAGATAGTATATTATATCGAGAATGGTAAGCGCAGCGCCATCATCTCACCGGAGATTTTCAATGGATCATGTGTTTGGATCGCATGCGATTTACACTGTACTCTGTACTCGCCTTCATCTCAACTAAAGGGCCACAAGAAGTAAAATGATTTTACTTCTCAAAATAATTCCTAATTTCATTCATAATTTTAGTTCTGCAAATAATTCATAATTTAATTCCTAATTTCGTTTTTGAAGCCAAAATAATTCCTACTTTTACTTCTTATTTTAATTAACGAAATCCTTTATTTTTACTTCTAATTTTAGTTTTCGTTAACGAAAATATCACTGATGAGGAGTGAGACTTGCTATCATGTAACAGTTAAACTGTCTGATCATAGTTTGGTTATGTAAAGTGAGTAGTGTCTCTAAGTTTATTTTGAATGCAATACACTAAAATTAATATCGTTCAAGACAATAAAAGGGGACCATTGTAAATTTTCGTCTCTACCAAATTTCGTATTAATCTTTACGTAACACTACTTTATAAGTCTGCCAGTTCTGATGCACAGGCATGATGGTAACTACGAGATCTAGTCTCGCATGTCATCATGTTATAAAAAGTATGTCATCATGTTATAAATCCAAGGCTGTTTTTCCTAGCCGGGGTTGGGTCGGGAGTGCTCCCGAGCATTCTTGAAGGGTGCCTTTTAAATCTCCAAAATGAGTGCTCCCGAGTGTTGTTGAAGGGGAGCTATATAAATCTCTTAAATGAATGATGAATCCTGGATGTAAGAATAATGTAGTGCAAGCCTAAACTATCTTTGGTCTTTGCTGCTGAATTTTTGTAGTATTCAATTTTTGGTTGGTTTATTATTGACCTGTTAAGTTTTTTGTCGACTTTTTGCAGACGACGCCATCTCACATGATTGGCCAGCTGGACAAGTGCATTCGTGAAGCATCAACGTTAGATGGCGTCCTTGAATTCCGACATGAACACTTTTGGACTGTCGCATTCGACAAAATGGTAAAATGTTTACAGCAGCAATACCAGCTATAAATACCTAAATAATCGTGTAGCCATTCCAGTTGTTTGAGTCCAGCCTTAAAAGAGTATGTATCGACTAATTTCTGCCATTATGAAATTCTGGGAGGTTTTAATTAATTTGATCATCTTATGGTTGTTTATTAGGCTGGTTCAGTACACGTCCGTGTCAGGCGAGATGCAGATGAACAGATGGTACTCGCCCATGTCTACCATCGCCTGGCCAACCTTGTTTCCGTCGTCACGGTCCAGATCTTCAAGGACGACTGGTCAAGGCCATCAGCATTCCAGATCCTTGGCGACACAGCACTTCTGTCAAAGATGGAGAAACCTATGGCTCCACTAGCGGCACCAGGGTTACAGTCCGTTTCAACGGGCAGTGGATCGCTGATGGGTCCTGTGTCTGGGCCACACGTCATGCACCCACAGCAATTCATAGCCGGATACCGATTTGGAGTTTCATCCCCTCTTGCAACTGTTGACTTTGGCTCGAACCGACCAGATAGTATGGTGCCATCTGGCGGTCTAATTCCATCACCAGATGGCAGCAGGCGTGTTCTGCCCATGGCCACAAGTTCCACAATAGCACAGGGCGGCTTTGCTGGGGAGCGACGAACTGGGAGCACAACAGGAACATATTGGAACATGCAAGGAAAGTCACTGGGATTAGATTCTGTATATGGCAGTGGCATTTCAGTTTCAGTGCCATCAAGCCACCAGCACAGTGATAAACATAAATGAAAACTGTGTTTGAACTTGTGTTTGAATTGGAAACAACATAATTAGGCTGAAATAGTTTTTGTTTAAGTCAGAGAACACTTTATGTTCTATGGTCTTGTTTGGATCTGCTGTACCATCAGACTGTTCTCTTGTGTCGTTAGTGTAACTGCAGCAGACAGAAGTGTATTGCATCTGAAACAAATTACAGTATATACATATATATTGGTACCGTATATACATATATATTGGTCTAGCTTCTCAAAAAACTTTAACTGGCTAGTGGAACTATTGTGGTGTTTATAGTACCTATCAATGTAATTTGACAGGTGCAGACACTGGTCATTGTCTGATGCCTTGTGAATTACAAACCAGTTGTTACAGGTCATTAGAATGTGCATACTGTTGCACAGATTATATAGACCATATTTTGTGATTTATTCCGAATCTTGCACAGTTACTCGATAATTCTCATTTGTTCAGCTTTCTGCTCTGTTCAAATCTCAGTTTTGGAGTTTCTCCTTGATTCTGGCATGGTTCATGCATCTTGGACACTTTCCATCATATAAAATTGATACATCCAACCACTGGACTCCTAACATTCAGGGCAACAGGTTCCCAGCTGGACTTTTAAAACAGTGCTACATAAATCCAATTACAGTGTAACATTACATGTACCATAGCTTCTCTGCTAACAGCTTGCACATTTTGTCACCCATGTTTTATTTATTTAATAAAGAATATACTTATGTCCATGATTTGAATCTTAATGGCCCATGGCTATTTGCTACAAGTTACCCAACATGTTAGGAAAACTTACACAAATGCTGATTTGTTGCAGTCATGATTGCATCTTAGCCAAGATCTGTAATCCCACAATGATGCCTGTTAAGAGGTTGTTAATAGAGGTCTTTAATAACCAACCTTATTTGAAAATTCATTGTCAATAGACAGGTGCCGAGGTTAGTTGACAACTTACCGGGCGAGTTCGTTCTTCTCCCTGTCAACGACCCTCTCCATCGCTTGTAGCACTTTGGCACACTGATCGATGTCTTCCGTCTCCGATCGAGTCATGGCGCTTATCTCGCCCAACAGCTGCTCACTCTCTTGCAGAGCTCGGGCTATGCCATCTGCAAAACAGCATCACCACTTAACACTATCAATACATTTACAGCAGTTCCTATATACCTCTAATACCCTCAGTGACCAGCAGCATATTCTGTTGTTGAGTAAAGCTTGCTCAGCTGGTCTGGTTGCAACACTGAACAGTGAGCATGTCTGATGCTTGAAAGGATCATCTGACTAACAGGTTGACACAAAACTCCCATTCCTCTGCTCCGTTAATATTGCAAAATTACATGTTTTAGGTTGCCATGGTATTAAACTGTGTTCAAATGATTGACTGACACAGCAAGCTGATGGGGTCATCCATAAATAACATAAAAAAACTTACTTTGACACATTTGGCATTACCTCCCCCATCTCCTTTTTGGACATCTGCACTCCAGCATAGTAACAAGGCCTAGATTATGCTACCCTGTTGCTAGCTGTGCCAACAGCTCAGATGGGGTTCTTCATACTGCCAAGTCCAGCAAAGAGACAATAATTAGACAATAGAGTACAGACTGTCTGAGCACTGTCTGAAGTTGGTGTGTAAGACTGTATTGAAACAACTGTGGTGTATAACAAACTTCTAAGTGGATGTCTGCATTAAGCACAACCCTTCCACTTGCCTGCATTTGGGTGTCTCTTCCTTCCTCTTTAGAGACATCCTTAGTGGATGGACTCAATCCTACCCTTCCCTTAAAATTATTGTTTAACACAGTAGTTCCTGTTAATCAGTTTAACCAGCTTTCTTCATGGTATTTCCCTTAGCAAAGTAGATCAACAGTACTCCAGCCTTTGCTGACCACAGCATGAGCCATTAGGATACCACACGATAACAAATCTTGATACAGTTAGTAAAAAAAATTGTTACTGCTTACCGGCATACTGTTCCTCGTTGTCCGGAATGTAGATGTCTTTTGTTGGAATGTGATGTCGTGTGGTATCGAGTGCCTCAGCCAAATGATGGTGCTGGTCCTTCAGCTGATGAAGCTTATCGGTCGAACTGCCAAGACCAGAATACTGTCACAAGAAAACATTTGCCAATTTAACCATAAAGTCACTAATTTATACAAATATACAAACAAATTGCTTAAATGTTACAGAAAAATTACAATTTTGTTTATTTACTGGAATTAATTGTTGAATCTCAGTGTATCTATCATTAGTAAAATCAACCCAAAGATAGAAAGATAGAAAGCTATTCCAAAACTTGTTCCACTAGCAGCACCTAGTGAATAGGTCTATAAAATAAGTAAACTGACTGTTGGTTGCTAGGCTCAGAAAAAGTCCCTAACACTTCATTCCCATGGCAGCCAATGCATGCAGTGGGTTAGCTTGAGGATTGCTGTGCTTCAGTATTACATAAAATTATCAATCACTCCCATACCCTTGTTCTTCCAGTATTATCACTGGGGTGACCAAATTTTTTTAAAATAAACCCAAGCCCATTCTGATGGGTATACAAATGCCCATCACTCCATCATTCATATAAGTACTTTAAAACTGTAAACTAAGAAACAGTTGTATGTTATTATCAATGCATTTACTGTACTCTATTTGCTGGGTGCCATATTCTGTTTGCACGTCTTATTTCTATCACACTGGGTCTTAATGACAAAGATATGTTATGCATAGCAGCTAGCCAAACCAGCTACTCACGAGTCTCTGGTGACTCCAGCCCGAGCTCAGCTGCTGTATGGGTAGAGACAACAACTCTAGCACTTCACACTTAAGGTAACACCCATAAATGGCCAGGTAACGGGTAACGCATTCAAACCCCAGGCACAATCCTTTGGGCAGATGTCCAGGCCTCCAGATGCTCGCTGAAAGGCTTATTATTACGAACACAAATTCCTCATTTGGATGAAGACTGATTTACCAAATAAAATTTTTTAATCTACAATTGCAAAGCTGACAGAGTAACAATTTACCTGCAACTCCAATGCTTCATCGAGACAGTTTGTGTGGCGCAGTTTCTCCAGTTCCAATTCCAGTTTTGCTATTCGCTCATCCTGATCGTTATTCAGCTCCACAAGACTGTTCAGCTGCTCCTGAAACAGGTATGGTAAATGGCTCGTTACTTACATACCAGTACCTAAAGGACAGCTGGTAAAAAGGATGCAGTCCAAGAGAAGAAATTTCCTTAAGCTCCATCAATGCACATTACATGGTAGTTGCATGCTTGAGCACTCCTCCAGTAATGTGGGATCTGCAGCCTCAAGCCTCCTTCACAAACAGTTGCATAGTGTTATTGACAATCGGTAATTCTCTTCATTAGATAGCACTTAACAAAATATAACAGGTAACTATAAATAAGTAAATGTGTCAACATTACTAATATTGACATCAAAATATTATGAGACATTAAAATTAAATATTATCACTATTTAATTAAAACGATTTTTTTATTATTAACAATAGAAAAGTCCAGTCCCTTAAGCCCACCTGGAGAGACTGCCATGAGAATGAACTGTTAGTACCTTCATTTTCTCAGAATTTACATGCAGGGTCAGCTGATTCTCCAAGTGCTGTTTCATCTCAAACTGACAGGCAAACAGTAATTTTACTCATTTTACAGCCATGCTCACTAGCAGAAGCTATTGGGAACAGAAATGTTGTAAACATTTGTTCATGCACTGACAGTAAACTTGCCATTCTACTTAACATGAAGACTGAAGATGTGTTACATCTCCAGATCTATTGATTTAACACTCTGTATTGGTTAACGTGCTGTAAAACAGCTGCAGTGTAGCGCCAAACATTGACTTTTCAGCATTATCCCTTTTGTGTATGGCCTGATTTACATGCTGAATCATATGGCATGACCCCTGATAACTGCATTAACGAGTCCTCAGTCCTCACTGAAGTATTTTTTTGTTCTCGGAAACTGAGCAACTAACCATGCTTTAGCAGTTCAGCATGCTAACTCTAGATAATCATGCACTTGAAGGCGCTTTTAAAATGACTCCTATTGTTAAATTTTTAATGTGTTGTCTTCTACAGCTGAGCACTCATACCATGGCCTGCTTCTCCTGATCGTGAAAAGTCTTTCTGGCTTTGGTTGCAAGGAATGCCGTCTGCAGATGTCGAGCGTACAGCAACTCCAATGTCCACTGATTGATCTCACTTGAACTGCTCTTCTACACAAATAGAAACACAGAAAACTCAAGCTGTTCCTTTCTGGAGGTATTGAATCTCCACAAACCCAGTTACAAGGCAAGCACAAAGACATTCAGCCCCTGAACATAACTCTACACCAGAACCTCATTATAATGCACTCTGTATGACATGATTTCTGATAATATGATTCATTTCAGGAATTTATATAGCACCCCTTCAAGAAGCCTACTCATAGGCGCTCCCAGTCCAACCATGGTGATACAACTAAGTCTTTGTTGCGACAAAGCACAATCTCCTCACTTCCCTGTCTGGGTTCACTGGTTAATACTTCCCACTCTCACACTATGCAAACACCCTAGGTCCTAGTATTTCTGATTTATTCCTCAGTACTTAGCAAATAATTAGTTGAAATGTAATAATACTTTACACAATTTACCGACCTTTTTCTGTCCTTGAGCCAAAAGTCCAGAATCAAATTCTGAGTGACCGCTGAGTTTTGAATAATCAGCCATTCCATCCGTTGATACAGATCTGGGAAACAGACCTGACAAAACGACTAATTTCTTATAAAATCATCTATGTATTCAATTAATTACTGTATAACATCTCCAAACATCAAATTATTAAGTTTGTATTTCTCCACAGAATTTTAAGTCCTGTGGAAATTTTTTACCAGTGGTACAAATTATTTCAGGTATTCAAAAACTTAATATTTAACATAAAATTATCCAGTTATTACCAATATAATCACCCATATAATCTGTCACCAGAACCAGAATACCACAGAACCAGATTTATTAGGTAATCATTGCAGACTGCTAATACTGATAAGGTAGAAACCATTCTTTTAATAAGTTACGCAATTCTTTAGTAGCACTGCTAATTGAAGATTTTGTTAACTGACTTGTGACAGGTTGACCACGACGACTGATAGGTAGGTCTCCAATAGCAGACATATCAATGTTTTTATTTCCAAAGAAAACTGTTTCATCGGCCTTTGGAGTGGAAGAGCTCACTCCTCCGTGGCTGCTGCCCTGGGTGTTGGGAGTTCCACCGGTATTCAGCTGGACAGCAGAGCTGTGCTTCTTCATTGTACCATTTGGACGTTTCGTTCTGTTGAGTGATGAACTGGTGGTGTGAAGCTTCTGCTGAACGGTTGTGTTAAACATAGTGCTTCCAAGGTTTGTGTTTCCCAACAGAGTCTAAAAAAAAGAAAACGGCAATGTATTGAAATGCAGCACCCATTTCTGTACATTCTGGCAGTTCTTTAATTTATTTACATGTAAACTTTAAGACTCATCTGTCTGAACTTGGTTGACCTAAAGGGTTTTAAATGGGCTTCTCCAACCGATTACAATTTTTGCAACTCTTTCACTTGAAGTGACCATCAATTGATGCCTTGACTCACTTTGCATGAAGTAATTAGGCCCCTGCTCAGCGGGATTAGTCCCTTTAGGTGTGCCTATTGCTCCCATTTAAAAGCACTGTTACACTATGATGATATAATACTCCATGGAAAATGCACTAACATGCATAATTAAATGTCAATGTACAATTACTGGGAACAATAAATGTCTTATGTCTATGTCTTATGTCTTATGATTACAGTGCTGTAGACATTATAAGGTCAGATAAAGATTAGTTTGAATATATATAAAACTGTGTAAGAGTGGATCGAACAGAAATGTTTTACTACAACAGTTGCAATAGGAAATATTTCCACATGTATTGCCAATGTCTGCCTTGCACCCACCCATCTGGGTACAGGGTTCAATTAGCAGTGTTCTGTGAAACTGACAATTTATCATCAAGCTGTGCAACATGCAAGGTTGTCTGGCTACTGGATTGCTGTTGTCGTATGTGCGCTTCAGCCAAAAAATATCCTTCAGCCCCAGAACCATAAAACCTGAGGGCTAAAATGATAAAAGTGCATAATAAATTAGCAATTACCTTATCTCACCTGCATCAAAAACAATCAGAATGAAAGAAAAGAATTGTTATACAAAACAATACAACTGTATTTAATATTGCCCAACTTCCAAAGTTCAGAAGTGCACATGACCATATGACAGAGAATTGACGGCACTGAGTAATTGCAAGTGAAGGACTTGCTCAAGGTCCCTACACAGGAACTATACCTCGGGCGAGGCTCGAACCCATAATTTCCGCACTACAGGTCAAGCGCTCTAACCAATGAGTGACTTCTGCTCTAAATCATTTTGCAATTAGCCCTGTTTGGTGACTCACCACTAGTATATGGGTTTTTCTCATAAAAAGCAAACATACTTCTCTTAATCCTGCCCTGAGCATCCATGAAGTGGCACTACCAGCACACCACTGAACAACAGCACTTCAATTTCTAATCACATACTGGTATCAGTATCTATGTTATACATCCCAGCCTTAAAGACAAGAACTGACCTTGTCAGTTGCTCTAAGGGGACGCCTTGGGTTGTTCACTGCCTGAAGATAACGAGAGGGTATAATTCGTGGTGCTAAGAAACAGAAAACACACACAACAAGCAGCAGCTTAAACTTCTCTCTTATAAAATTATTTATCCAGACACTTAATATTGCACCTATCAGCATCTATTAAAAGTACTAAACACGTGGCTATCTACAAAAATATTTTAATATTAAGCAGTCACTAAAGGTAATACTATGAAGTCACTTTTATTAATACAACTTGCATTATTATGAGTCATTAATAGTTCACACCGGCTAGCATCAGATAAGAAAAATTAGCAGAAAACAGACAAATTTAGATAGCGGTCAGACCTTTTTTCTTGGTCGATGCTCGGCTTGCTTCCTCATCCACCGCAGTAAGTGACCTACCAAAGTTAAATATCACACATGGAATTAGCTACACCTTCTTTCATATTTCAAATTTCATATTTTCTTAAATATATACATTTTTCCAAGTAGTTTTATTCATATTATCCTATATTTATATAGCTCTAGTGCTCTACTATACAAGCAAAAAACCTCCATGCTTAAATTTGACCTGAGCAGAGACATCTATAAGCATTTTCTGGTCATATATTATTTACTGTGTCAATGGAATTAGAATGTTGCAGTTAAAGGTTTTGTCTTCACATAGCTGCGTTCACAGTAACCATCTCTGGAAAGCTGTACTTACAAACTACATGACTTGACAAAGCATTCTTGATTCACATGGTGCACCAGGACGGGACTCAAACCCCCAAACGCAGATATGCGAGGCAAACAAATCAGTGATCTGACACCAGGTCATCTCTGACTGATTGTGTATTATTGTTTGTCAAGGCGCCCTTGTAACGGCACGTGATGTGTTATGGCATCGTAGAAATTGTCGTCATTATTATTATTATTACTCTGTACAAGACATACGTTGCCTTGGCTGTGCTGAGGTAATTGTTTACGCCATCAAGATTCTCTGCATCGTGTGTTGGGTCACTTTCACTGAACTCACTGCCCTGGTCAGAGCTGTCAATCTCCATGTGGCTCGGAATGTTCTGTCGGTCTGACCTTGCCATCAGAGCCTGGAAGTGGGAGGTGGCTCTCATCTGCTGTGCACTGTCATCGGACATCAGGGACTTTGGTTCAATTCGTTTACCTAGGAATTTATCCAGAAAACTGACCATGTAAGTACAATATATGATCTTTAAAAAATGGCATCACAATTCGCGAAACGATAGTGCATGTATCTTCACAACTTTTATTCGATTTGCTGTTGACAACAACATTAACAGTAATAAGAGGCACACAGTGATATAGAAAACAGTAAAGAAAGGAAAATTAATAGCCCAGGCAATAACACCAGCAATTGCAGTATCGTCAATAGTAGCAGCATAGACAATCATTTCCATAATACAGTACCAGCACCAAGTACCATTACATACCAACGATTCCACTTTCTCGGACAACTGTTGGCACTTTATGTAATGACGTCTGTTGTCTCACTTCCATCGAGTTACTGCCGTCATTGTCAAGTATACAGACTGATGGTACTTTGTCAACACAAACCCTGGCCGCCTGCTCCACATTTCCAGTGTTTCTGTGAAAAAAGAGTAACTATATTGAAGCAATTATTTCTGGGTAAGACAATAAAATTGTTATACTTCAATTTTCTGTGCAATTTCATACAATCCCAGCAACTAATTCATGTAAACAAATTTATCTTCCTGTGACCTTAAATCACTTAAGAATTTAGTACAGCAGACACTTCAGGAAAATGCATCATTGTGATGTGAATTTTTATTAAACAGTATTGACGTATGCATGCACGTATCTAAACACTTACTAAAGCACCTTTAAAGTACTTCACAAAATGGCTGCCTGTGCCAGCCCAGATTATTTTAAATTCATTAAGAAAAATTAAGCAATTAGTAGTGTTGAGATAACTACAAGAGTCAGTTGATAGCAAGCAGTTGGAGACATGGATCACAGGTTTAATTCAGTTTAGAACACAACCCCACTATAAAACAAACTCATGGTAATGTGTAGCCAGCACTTGATACGTCTTCCAAAGGAAGTGTCATAAGCAGGTTCTGGTATTTACAATCCAGCTACCAACACATGTAAAATACACACTGAGCTATTCAATAACACAGACTGAGCATATTTGAAGTCTCTCCAAGACATGATGCATACCCACATAATTCTAACATGTGATGAAAAGTACTGTACATATCTTTGACTGTTAGTCAAACCTCAGAGCAGCTCTCACTGAAGTGACAATGTTAGCATTTTAGCAACAGGCCATTGCATGCGTTTGTGGACTTGTAACTAACTTACAAGTATTCAGATCCGATGTCAACAGATAAATCTCAAATATGCATACCTCAGGTCACTGTGGACCTTGCTTGGAGTGTGACATACAACCTTTGCAGGTGACTGGGCAAAATGCATTGATATGTCCACTTCGGTATCGTCGAGGCTTTTAATCTGGCGACTCGCATCAATGACAATGACATCTGGTGCTCTGCCCTGGAAAAATCGACAAACATAATACTCAACAGCCAATAACCAATATACTTGAGCATCATTCTAATGTCAAATTTTGTACCAAAGAAAGTAAATGTACCTCTTAAAACTATGATGAAATCCCATTCTAAAGCCCATTTAAATTACGGATACAGTAAAGTAATCAAGTTAAATGACAATTTGTATTATAGTGATGCATGTTATGTCCAGAGTTGTCAGACATATTCTCTTCAGCAGGCTCTAACCCACAATCATCATATTGTAGATCCAGCATTGTATTTTGTTATTTAAGAATTTCTAAGCATGGTACCAAATAGACTTTTGCACTGCACAAACATGCAGATAAACCATGGGGATGCAAAAACATTTAAAATATAAAAAAAATGCAACGTAATTATAAATTTATACTAATACTTCTTAATGGAAACTCCGCAACTATACATAATACACGTTGTTCTCCTATAGGTTAGCCATAACTTTTGTCCGTAATTTCCACCATCTGACAACCCACCTCTCCCCGTTCATCTTCCGTATCTGACAGATCTAGTGACATCGTTGGTTTTGCAAGCTTTGGTGAATCATTTGTTAAGACCTGCGGCACCATTCTATGAAAAAAAGCATAAACTTAAACATCCCAAGCAAAAAACAACATAACAAATTAAATTGCCTAGCGTAGGGAATAACTGGGTAGTCATTTTACATCGAGTACCGAATCCGAGTATTTGATGTACTATTTGCCGGATCCCGGTAAGAACCGAGTACCATTTGTTCAATATGCGAAGCTTCACATTTTCATGTAATAAAAAATCCTAGAAATAAATATTTGCACTTGTAATAACTAACTAATGTATTTTTCATTTTATAAATAAATAATCAATTAAATGGACTTTACATCCGTTGTGGATTTATAAAAAAATTTTGATTTATATACGTCAAATTATTGAATAAATTAAAAAAATGTTATTGCCAACTATTTGCATGTATAGTATTTGCCAAGGTGAATAGTGCCAAAAACGTGATATTCGGCAGAGGCAAATATCCGAGGCGATTTTCAGTTATTCCCTAGCCTGTTGGTAAACAAACTACAAGTAACAGCAAAATCAACATTTCAGTAAGTTACAAAATGCAAAAGCTCAGACTGCACTAAATTTAATTGACATGTTGTAATTAAAGTTGTACAGAGCATCGTATCGTATCTATATATTTATATAGCACGTCATAAGCAGTAAACTACTTCTCAGGAGCCTTACAGTTAATTGCCAGCTTCAGTGCCCGCACAATGAAGCATTATGCAAATTTTAACTGTTTATACAAATGCAAAGCCTGTTAAATTGTTCAATGCTAATTGAAATTGTAAGCACATATATATAGTTTCTGAAAGTGAAGTCGTGTCATCGAGTATTGAGAATTTTCCCTGGCAATAAAAATTCCACAGGACAACTTGATTACTAATAAACTCAAATGCTAACTAGACTCCATATAAGCGCCATATTGAGCGCCTCTGAATGGGAAATCTGGTAGGGGCGCTATAACAAGTGTTCAAATACAATACGCTATATATGCGTTATAACAAGTGTTCAAATACAATACAATACAATACAATATAAGATAGCATGTTACAGAGCAGGACTTCTGCCAGAACAGTTTAAAATAGGCACCGGACAGATTGGATGGATTAGGGCAGGATATCTTCAAAAACTGTCTTCTGCCTCAGGACTCTGTCTCTGTCTCTCTCTTATCAATAACAGAATCTGTCTCTCTGTCTCTGTCTCTCGGACAACCAGACTCGGACCCACACTGGACACCCCGCTGACACGACACAGAGCTCATGAAGTTGATGCCATGCGCTTAGCCTTAGAGGAGTAGCGCTTTATGAATTTAGAGTATATGATTACTAATAGACCTGTAGGAAATGAAACAAATCACAAAAAACAGAGCATGTGTCGATGAATAAATCTTAGAGACAATGCAACAGAAAACTTACTTTCTGGGAGTGGTTGCATTCTCTGCATGCATGTCTGAAAATTCCAAGGCACCACAGGTTTGAGCTTGACCTTGTTTTAACCCAGACAACCTAGTTCCTGTTAAGGGAAATCAAAGATGCACATGGTGCAATGCACTATAACATAATTATGCAGTGTCTTCATACTGACTTTTTAGATAATTCAGGTGCTCTCAACAATTTGTGTAGCTTCTGATATATGGGCATTACACCAAATTGTGCAAAACTTTTGAAATATGGCAATTGCAGTACCCAAAAGAGAAGACCACTCCTTTAGGCCAGACCCCAGAGGCAGCCAATGGGTAAGATAGTGTTAGTGAATTCATTTCTCTTAGCCTAAAGACATGACAGCAGGTGGCCAGCCTTCTCTCTTGCCGCTTGATCTTCCTATCGACAATGTGCAAGCATTACAGTCAAGTTCGCTGAAGGGCACAAGTCGATCCAAAATCCTGAAACAAATTCTGTCCTGGTGAGGACTTGAAATGTTGATCTTCCAGTCGATCTTCCAATTGACAGTCCAGCACTTGACTAAATTTAAAATTGGTAGGACAGCAATTTTCTAATGATCCTAATCTACATAGCACTTAACCGAAAGATTCTGAATATTTTCCTTAAATTTTAAAGCCACAGAGAAGCCAAATGGTCAACTAACGCATTGCTTGATTTGTAATGCCGACATCCTTCAGGTGGTCTTCATCTTTTTGTGGCAAAGCGTATGCTGTCGTTGGATTTGAGATCAGACGACCTTGTGCCAAAGCCTTCCTAGAACAGTTTCGGAAATTATGAATGTTCAGTTTTGTTCACCAAATGAATGAATGTTCAGAGATGTTCTGACAACATGCAATGTTGTCAGAACAGATATAAATTGCAAACGACTTAACCAGTCACTTACCGGTAATTTTGTCAAAAGCTGCCTGGGCATCATCACAATAGCAAGGCAACAAATAGCTTTACTCAACCATGTTCATCATTGAAATAATCCTAGGAAATCAAGTAAATTAGACTATTAACTTTTGAAAATAAGAAACTGAATATGGGTAAGTGTATTTTAGTGTATTTAATTCATGAGGCTGCCAGCTGAGTACTTTAGAGCATACATTTTATTATTTCTCATAATAATAATGTGGCACAGCATATGCTGTCGTTGGATTTGAGATCAGACGACATTGAGCCAAAGCCTTCCTAGAACAGTTTCGGAAATTATGAATGTTCAGTTAGATATGGCTGCATAAATGGAAGTTGGATTGATAACAACAGCTGTCTGCCTTAATGGAAGTTGGATTGATGAAAATAATTCTTTGCTAAATATAAATTAAAAATAGAAGCTGGATTTATGAAAAAAACGTGTAGTTTAGCGTCGTAAATGACTCACCATTGCATGGGTTTAAGCGTTGGTCGAATACAAGTTGCATTGACAAAAAGAATTCTTGCTAAATAGAAGCGGGATTGATGAAAATAATTTTAGCTTAAATAGAAGTTGGATTGATGCAAAGAATCTTGCTTAAACAGAAGCTGGATTCATTACAGTTATCAGGAAAATCATTGAAATAATAAAATACACTAAAATACACGTCTATTTCCACAATCAATAAAATACGCTAAAATGCACTTTTACCCTGAAATATGTACCTCACATTAAACTTAACATGCAAATTCAGATAATTAAATTAACAGGACCAAGTTCTGAAGCACAAAACCAGAAACTTGCCAACTTACTGTACATAGACAGATGTTGGCAAGTTGAGACTTACTCAATTTTTTATATTTACATGGCTCCACGATGTAAATGATGGCGCTACACAATTATACGTTAATAGCTTGCTCGAGGCCCAGACATGCTGTTTAGTTGCAGGCTACAGTGCGGCCCGAATCCCCGAAACCCCTAAACGAATTTAGACCGGATCCTCTAAATTGATTTTCTAAGTCCTACCCAAATGAATATAATTAACAAATTAACATGTGAATAGGCAGTATATCGATATACATCAAGGCCACGCTAGGTCTATGTCATGTTTACAAGTTAACTCTGATTATCTTTCTGGAGTTCGGCTGCTTTCTAGAAAGCGTGGTGCTACTGTGGCAGAAAATGCCGCCACACAACGCGCGAGAACTTACTTTTTGCAGCGGACATTTTTTCACATTTTATCTCATGACGACTCTAACCCTAACCCTGACGGCCTGACCTTAACCGACCGTCACAGCACCTAACCTGACCCTAACCACCACTCACGAGGCCTAACCTGACCCTAACCGACCCTCGCGACGCCAATTTATAGAAGTAACGCATTTTGAACAATGCGCATGCTCCGATGGTTGCGCATGCGCAAAGCTTTCGGCCTTTCAAAATATTAATTCTGCGGCGGAATTTTCCGCCGCTGAAGATTTATCCTTTTAGAAAACTGTTTTCGGGAAATCGGGCTTTTGTGTATTTTAAGCATTTTCGGGGATTCGGGTTTCGGAGATTCGGGTTGACCCCTAGCTGTACCGGTGACAACTATAGCGAGCGAGTGCGCTTACAGTTCGGACAAGCTTCGGCATGTCAGTATACACCGTCAACAGAACATGTATCTTAATATATCATTCACAACTGTCTTTAAAAACCAAATAATTCATCAAAGCACCTTCTCTCTTTTGGTGCACCAGTGTCTTGCGTTGCAGGTTTATAGAGCGATCTTTTACTCGTTGCCATCTTTTTAGATTAAAGTTTTGATTTTCAAAACGCAACACAGGAACCAAACCTCTGACCAAAACACAGACGACATATCTCCAGGAGCCTGAGGCAGATCATAAGGTCGTTGCGGCCGTCGTTGGTTGCGGCAGATGATGGTGGGTGATTGGCAATGATAATGAAGGAACTGAAAAAGTGTGAAATTATCGTTCCAGAGACGTGATGCAGTGTTAATATGACTCGGTTGGAGAACTTGAGATGAGTAGGCCTAGTGACCATGCAGAGCAGCAGAGGTCGATAAAGACTGAGACAAGAGGATCGGGTAGAGCGGGTTGGCTGGATGGACCAGGTGAATAGTTTGCGAAGTTAATATTATCGGCTAGGAGTGTTTTGTCTAGAGATCATAATTCTTGTTGCTTAATCGCATTCATCTGCTGATCCCTTTGGACCTTAACCCTACCTGCCTATCGATCGTTTTGACTAAGCGCCTTTAAATGGTACATTAACACAGCTTTGACAATAACAATGCACAATCATAATTAAATTGCCATAGTGTTTTCTAACTTAACAAAAAGGTTAAAACTCTGACGCTGAAGAAATAATTATGTTCACGTCTGTCTGATAAAAATAATTTCTAGAATTTACGTAGGCTACGGTCTATCGAATTACAGTAGTTTTTCCGCGAAGCTACTTTCTTGCTGCGTGAGACGTTACCAAACCAGGAAATCGCATTAGATGTTGTACGCTTTCGCATTCCATTACCTTATTAATTTGCTAGTCTTGTTATTCGGATTATGTCTGTGTTCGGGAAAAGTTAATTGCAGCAGTCTAGTTTAGCGTAACTCCACGATTGTAGATGCGGTTTTGAAGTCGAGCATAGGGCGGATTCTGCGAAGGTCACGGAAATGCTTACTTACTTACTTTGTAGCATCACACTGCTGGCTTTTCCCATTTCTTGTCCAGATTTGGAACTAACAATGAAAATTGGTCGAAACATTATTGCTTTAAAATTTAATTTGACTTAGCTGATGCTGCTGGTGCAATTAGCCGGCGGTGTCGCAGTATTTATAATTGTTATTCTTCAGTTGTATATACCGCTGTGTTTACTTGATACTTACCCCATCCAGTGTGATCTATTATTGACCAGTTATGTGTAAGTAAACTTCAAAATGGCGGCTGGCCGACGGAATCTAGGTTCTAATATGAGCGAGGACAGTAATTTATCGATTAACGATCCAAACAGAGAACTTTTTGAAGCTTGTCGAAATGGGGATATATCAAAAGTTAAGAAAATCGTAAACTCAAACAACGTAAACGCTAAAGACACGGCCGGGAGGAAGTCTTCGCCTCTTCACTTTGCGGCGGGTTTGTCGAGCACATATGTTCGTAGGGCAAGAAAATATTTATTTAGCGCCAAATTGAGTCTTAAGTGCCTTTTACACATTCATTTGTGGGTAATCTAATGATCTATCACATGTTTATGTGCCGACTTGTGAGCTAGAGCGGATACGATACTGTTTTTTTGGGCATCCAAACACCATAATTTACTTTAAATTAAGTAATAAGAAGAATGATAATAAGACGATTTATGTAACGTCGTAGCAGCCGAGGTCGAAGAAACTGGCGTTATAATTGAGTGAAAATATCAACGACTGTTGTATGATACTTTAAAAAGATAGGTCTTCAGTTGTGATTTGAATGTCTCCAAAGATGACGCATTCTTTACATATTCGGGATGACTGTTTCAGACAGTAGGTCCAACAACAAAGAAAGAAGTCACCAAACCTTGTAGAAGATGGCAAGACTTGTATTTGATTTCTCGATGAGGACCATCGCCGACATTTGTGTTTGTTCTGGTTGTCTGCTACTCGAATGTGCAACATTTTATATAACTCTGGTCTTCCTGATGTGGCATTTGTGTGATGTTGAGAATTTTTGAAAGGCTCAATGGGCCGCATGATCACATTTGGTGGGCCGTGTGTTACGACAACCCTGCTCTAACTTTTCTTCCTTTAACCCTTTTCCTGTTTATTAAAAAATTTCAAGTTGTGCCTGCACCGTTCAATTATTTTTGCGTATTGCAGCCTGTACATTAGTTTCTCTGACTATAGTTGAAACCAACTCTTCAATAAAAACAGCTTTGTTCAAACTGCTGAAGTGGATTACTTGTGTCACCAACATCAAAATTTCTACCAGGACTGCCCGTAAAGGTATCCCTCTAACATGGAATTGTTGGACGAGTGGACCACCTGAAAGTGAGGTGCCAAATTTTGACCATCAGGTTCCGAGTCTGACTTGGGCGCTGTCTAGAGTATCTTCATTTTGGGTCTAAAAAGTTGTCCGATAAGTCATCCGAATCATCTAGTTCTGATTTAAATCTGATTCATCAAATGAATCGTCTGCTAAAACTGTTATAGAAACTATTTTAGAACGATGCTGACATGGCGCATACAGAAGTTTCGTTTCTTAGAAGATTGTGATATTTTTATTCACGGTCTCAACAACCGCAAAGTCGCAAACATATTATTTTGCAACTATTCAAATCAATACTAAATATAGAATGATAAATATAGAACACCATAGATGATCTAAATAATTGAGCAATATCATAGAGTAATAAAAAGCGAGATAATTCGGGCTAAACTGTAGGGATAGGGTTAGGACTATGATCGTCAAGTTAACTCGGGGCATACACTGTTGGCTAGATTGCCGCCGGCGAGTGTACTCGGGGCAAATGCGTAAGAGGTTTAGAAATGCCTCAAAGCTCATTATTTCTCATTGGCTTCCAAACTTTGTGGATAATTAACAGCTTTTCACCACGTGACTGACTAACCATGCTTCAGATTCACATTTCTTTGTTAAAAATATTTTTAGTAGTAATAATAATAACAGCCGACAGCTCCTAGCAATTTTTTTTTAATTCCTGAGAGCTTACACTTATCTCAGGTAAAAAAATAATGTATGTAGTCGTGTGTGTTTGCATGTATGTGTGTGTGTGTGTTTGTATGTATGTATGTTTATGTATATGTGAACATTTGAAAGGGCCTTTTAATGAATTCTAGAAAGTTCTACTTGCTATACTAACTGATGTTATAGTTCTAAAAATATGATAAGTTTAAGTGCATAGGAAAGATGCTAATGAACCCCCATAAACAGTTGACAGTTGACACAGATACCTGACCCAGATTGTACTGATCCTTTTGTTGCCACTTTAACATTTTGATATCAGGAACTGTAAAATTTATGCTCTGTCTTAGGATTTGGCCGGAAGGATGTTGTGGAATTACTTCTGCACTGTGGGGCGAACGTGGGAGCACGGGACGATGGTGGCCTAATTCCATTGCACAACGCATGCAGCTTTGGCCATGCTGAAGTGGTTCAACTCCTGCTACAGCATGGTGCAGATGCAAATGCCCGCGACAACTGGAACTACACGCCGCTACATGAGGCAGCCATCAAGGGAAAGATCGACGTCTGCATTGGTATGGAAGTTGGCAGTGATTCAAGCAGTCTTACACACACACACACATTCACATGCATACACACACACACACACACACACACATGCACACTTACATGAACACACACACACAAAAATATGCTTTAAGGTAGAGTCAAGTCAACCATCAAAATCTTTCATGACAAATATGCCTCAATAAAAATGCCCCAGCAGATGCACCTCGACAAATGCATCCTTTTTTTGACAAAATCCCATTCACACCGTAATGTTCCACTAGTTGGTAATGCAGGTGGATGACAGTCTACAGTGTGGTTTTATTATTTTTCTAGGAAGAATCTCTCCCCAATTCAATTATGCACGTTCCACAGCTTTATTGATAACAGTGGGATATGCGACAATTGCATCATTGTCAGCTGATGGAGGTGTCTTCCCAGTTGTTGTCAGCAGGCACTAACACAGAACTTGTACAATGTGCAACGAGTTTATAAAAACCTAGCAAAACCTGGAGCAAGTACATTTGCTGCTGCGAACAACATTTTCACGAATGATCATACATACTGATTGTGTTTGTAGATGGTGAATAGACCATTCTCTTAGACTTTACACCTCAGACATTGTTCCAAATCAAACCTTGGGTCAACTAATAATTCGCATGTTTGGGAAAATGCGAATCAGCACGTAGATATGCCTTTCCAAAGTCAGCCGTGGCACCAATATGGGTCTTAGAGTAGACAAGTTTCTGAACACTTCGCTCATAACCCCCTTCCATTTTATATGGCTGTACAAAATATACGTACAGTGTTGCAGAATTGTCAGGCTAATTTGATGGCATTGGTGCGAGCTACTACGCTGTCCCGTCTGCTATACGCAGCCCCGGCATGGTGGGGATATGCTGGGCAGCAAGAAAGGGGAAGACTCCAAGCCGTGATGAATAGGCTAATCCGTCAGCGGTATCTCCCTGGTGATAGCCCAAATATCGAACAGCTATGCCGTCTTGCCGATACTCGCTTGTTTTCGGCTGTTCTTGGAACACCAGGACATGTCCTCCACGGGTTGCTCTCCCCAGCGAAGCCAACGGTTTACAGCCTACGCCCCAGACGCCATGACCGGGTGCTGCCAAAAGCTGACAACCAAATGAGGAAAACATTTATAGTCAGAATGCTGTTCGCATACTAATTAGATCTGTCTCGCAATCTCGCTGGCCTTAGATACATTGTAGATTTTGAAATTTGATGTTTTGATGTTTATGTTAATTTATATTGCTCATGCTTGTTCACCAGAGTGCTGTTTGGCAGCTGGTTATATTAAAGAATATACTTACTTACTTACTTACTTTATTATTTATTATTTACTTGTTCACTAAACTAGAGTTCTTACACTTGCCATTTGTCAGGAAATTTATTTGTTTTACTTATGACTCTGCAGATTGGACAGGGAGTGTTTGTCCATGGAGATCCACGATTTCTGAGAGACAGTTCATTGAAGATTGAGTGTAGCTAATAAACATCTTAAATATAATGTTAGCTTGTTATTCTTTACTCTGCCAATCGTGGGTGCAGATTGCCTAGAAATTAAGGCAAGCACTTTGAGTCTTCCTCTACAGTTGGTCCATCAAGGCTGTTTTCTTGGAAACAGTGCTTTATAAATGTGTGACTAAATAGTGTTATCAAAATGTTGCACTCATTTTTGTTCTGATTTCCAGTCTTGCTGCAGTGTGGAGCTGATCCAAATGTACGGAACACTGATGGCAAAACTGCGCTTGATCTTGCTGATCCTCTTGCAAAGGCTGTCTTGACAGGTATAATTCCTGTTTCAGCTGACTGTCTTAGTGCCAAGGTCATATAAATAGAGATATGTTAGTTCATGCAGCAGGATTATTTAACTGGATATTTCATTTGCACTGTTAGTTGTAATATTACGGTAATGATGCAATACTCTGTTGGACACTGTCAATCAGCTACTTGCAGTCTTTGATACTCTAGCATTCTATGTATCTGCTTACTTACTTTGCTTACTCAACTATCAACTTAATTATGTACTTACAAACCTACTTACATAATATGTATTTATTGTAATAATGTTAATTTATTCTATTCAAACTGACAAGTGCCAAGGTACTATAAATAGAGATATGTTAGTTCATGCAGCAGAATTATTTGGCTGGATATTTCATTTACACTGTTAGTTGTGGTAATATTAATGATGCAACACTCTTTTGGACACTGTCAATCAGCCACTCACAGTCTTTGATACTCTTGTTTAATGATTTGAACTTGTAAGGCTTAAACTGTGCAAGTTGAAATGTGAATTTCAGGTGAATACAAGAAGGAGGAGATCTTGGAGAGTGCTCGAAGCGGCAATGATGAGAAAATGATGAGTCTACTTACACCTCTAAATGTCAACTGTCACGCCAGCGATGGAAGGAAGGTGGTAAAGAGTCATACATATGCATGTATTGTTGTGCCTCCCCTTTGCATTTTGATCTAAGAAAACCAATTTTCATGGGTCGAAGGCAGGACGGGACTAGCAGCAGGACGCTGATGGTTACCACATTCCGAAGTCATACAGTGACGTATGACCACTGAGCAGTGTGATTCTCGTTAACGATAACGATAACAAAAATGTTCGTTAACGAAAATAAAATGATTTTGTTAACGATAACTATAACTATAACTAAAAAATATAATTAACTATGACTATAACTATAACGAAAATAACAATAACGAAAATTCATCTTTCTTTTTCGTTAATACAAAAATAAGAAAAGGAAGTGCAATATGGACGATTCGACATAAATGAGAACGAAAAAATGTGATATTTTTATTATGCAATTTGTCAGTTACTTTGAAACTCGTGTACTTACTGAAGCTGAATGCACCCATGCTTCAAAGGCTTTCAAAGCTCTGAGCAAATTGTGAAACAGCGTGTTAATAAGCACAATTTTGCTTATAGCCTTAATTATTGTAACTACCTGTAAGTAGTAACTAAAATTATCTAAAATAAAAATCCATTAACTATAACCATAACTATAACTAAAAAATAATACTAACTATAACTATAACTAAAATAAAAACCCATTAACTATAACTGTAACTATAACTAAAATAAAATCTATAAGGAGAATCACACTGCCAATGAATACTTAATTGAATTGAGTAATTTATATTGTTTTAAATTCTTTCCTAAAATTAAGTTGCAAAAGATGTAGCAAAGGCTGTAATGTATCATCCCACAAGGATCACTGTGTTGACCGTCGTCATCATCATCAGTATGATCTTCACTATCCTGCCTGATTGTGGATTGTTTTGCTTTGCAGTCAACTCCGTTGCACTTGGCTGCTGGTTATAACCGTACAAGTATCGTTCAGCTGTTGCTACAACATGGAGCTGATGTACATGCAAAGGATAAAGGGTAAGGCCAAGGCCAGAGATTAAGCTCTTCTTTCATTTAAGTATGTGTCTTTCTAAGCACTTAATGAAGCTGGTGCTCATGTAAAACACTTGTCATGTCTAGGCACCTCTTTCATCTGATTACCAGTTTTGTCTAAGCACTTCTTTCATTTTATCATCTGTTAAAATTGTATAAGCATTTGACTTGTCCTGGCAGCTCTCTGGTTTAAGCATTTTCTTCCAATAATATGGTCTAAGCTCCTGAGTCAGGTAACTTTTTTTGTCTGGATGGATGGACTAGGGAGCTGGATGATTGGATGGTTCATCTCTTCAATTCAGCTTATTGTTGGCTCATGCAATATATATATATATATATATGCATTGTTGCAGAGGCCTGGTTCCACTGCACAACGCTTGCTCCTATGGGCATTTTGAAGTCACTGAACTTCTTCTAAAGGTACTTCTTAATACTTGCCACATTAGTTTCAACTCTGGATTAAATTTTTCATTATGTTTAATTTGCTCCATCATCTAGTGACAGAGTTATGGATGAACCATAATTTTCTCACATTTCCCTTTGTGTTCAAATTTAAACTGTGGCCATAAAGAGGTAAACAGTTGATGATTTACCAGCTAGCAATTAGAGATTTTGTCTTAAGCAAATCTTGGCTTAATATGATTAGATTCTGACCTGTCACTGAAAGTTTAATTTGCTCCATCATCTAGTGACAGAGTTATGGATGAACCATAATTATCAGATACAGTTGTACTGTGAATTTGCTTTGAATAAGGTGGTCCCCTTAATTCAGTATTTATATAGTGCTGAAACGTTTTGGCAAATTACATAATATAAAGCTTTTTAACAATGTATGTAACTTTACTGATTTAAAAAAATTCAATACGGGTGTATGTAATGAGTTTTGAAAATTTACATTACTGGTGCTACTGAGTGTTTTTAAATTTAAACAGCATGGTGCTTCTGTGAATGCAATGGATCTCTGGCAGTTCACGCCCCTTCATGAGGCCGTTTCGAAAAACCGCGTTGAAGTGTGTTCTCTTTTACTTGCACATGGTGCCGATCCGACAGTGCTCAACTGTCACTCCAAGAGTGCCCTCGATGTGGCACCGACCAGGGAGCTGGCAGAAAAGATTCAGTGTTAGTCAATAAACTATTTTCCATTTTAAAACTGAAATGAAAAATGTAATCGTTGTTTTTCTGCATAGTTTATAACCAGATATTGTTCCAGTGATTGTTAGTTACAATTCAAAGTTGGTTCAGTGTTATTAAATATCCAGAGCATTGTGATGATAATTTCTTAAGTGCCTTTGTATAAGTTTTCAGTTAGACTACTGTATATTACTTCCTTTATTGTTTACTGTAAACTGTGAAATTTTAGGTACCAGTTTTTGAAAATGCATGAAATTTGCAAAACTCAAAGAATAAACTAAACTGCAAAAAATTCAAGTGACAAATAAGCCATTATCTCTGCTACCATTTCTCCAAGTGTTAGGAATATTGCCTGGTAACACAGGAGACACTACTCTGACTAGAGTGGTCACAGACTGACTACCTTGGTTTATATATTTTCTATAACATACCACAATACTGTCTGCTTATAGGACACAGTGTTATTGCCCAGAAGTTATTGTCTCCTGTTTATGGAGATTGCAGACTCCAAACCTGAAAGCCCTATTGGAATAATCCGTTGGACTTCTCCAATGGATTATGAGTTTTTACTATGATTTCACTTGAAGCAATCGCAGATTGAAGCCATGTGCATTGTGATAATGGATTGAAGCCATGTACATTATGATAATAGTGCTAACGAAGTCATCACAATGGACCTTGTAAAGTTAGTTCATGCACTTTTATTTTGATATGCACGTTTTTGATACCTAAATAACACGCTAGGTCACAGGGCAATTGAAACTCTGTTGATGAGTTGTTTGATGTATGTTGTTGGCTTTGCTTAGATGAATACAAAGGCCATAGGCTGTTGGAAGGAGCCAGGCAGGGAGACGTTGCTCTCGTCAAGAAACATCTGTCGTCAGAAATCGTCAATTTCAAACACCCTTACACGTCCGACACGGCTCTGGTAAGCAGTTTGACCTTCGTAAAGCATTTATATAGCACATATTCAAGAGGCAAAAGATTTGAAAGAGGTGCATCATTAAATCTTCACTTTATGTTAGAGTTTCTGGATAAAGCACTTCATTTTTAGGCTAATCTATCCCGAAGTTAGAATAGTCGAACGCTGGAGAGCAATTACAAAATAATGATAACCCATATGCATTTGACTGGCTTTGTATCTTTTTTGTACCTCTGTTGTCTTTTCTGGTGTTGGTGTCATCATTTATCAACATTTGCAAACTGTTGTGTTGAGGGATTGACTCTGAGGTGGTGCTATATGAATTAAATTATCTTGTTTACTGAATGCTTTAAATTCAATTGTATTTTGTTATAGCACTGTGCCGTTTTGTCTCCATTTCCAAAGAAGAAACAAGTAATTGAGCTGCTAATTAGGAAAGGTGCCAACATCAGTGACAAAAACAAAGAGTTAGTTAATCCATTCTTTTATTGTTGATCTTTATTTCACAATTAGTATTTGCTTGTGATGGATTATTATGTCATCATTAGTCTTGGGAACGTTATTATCGATTTGCGTATTGCTGGTCTTCATTCATTTTCAACTCGATGATTTTTCTTCAAAATATGATTACTATTATTGATTCATTTACTGTTGCCTTTATTCGTGTTGAATTGCTCATTGGTCTTGAATGAAGCATTTTGTCTTTTCTTTCTAGATTGCTGACCCCGCTTCATTTTGCTGCCGACAAATGTTTTACAGATATCATGGACCTTCTGCTGAAACATGGTGCCAAGGTGAGGACTTCCTTTGTTTTACATGCATTGTATATGTGTATCTATGGCACCTTTCAGGAACCTAAAACTATGGCAAAGGTGGGTGTGTGACAGATCTAAAATGATTTGACTGACTAAAGCTAAATTACATGTATGGTGCAAAATTATACCAGTAATTGGACCAATGTATGTATTTATTTCTTGCTTTTATGTAGAACAGCTTTTATATTGATTTAAGACAAATGTTGTGTCAGATGACAGTTGTATTAATACAGTTTTAATTTGAATAGAAGTAGGTGATTCAAGTGCTGAAATAGCTATTTGTTTAGGTCAGTTCAATGCTTAGCCTTCATTATTATCTCTACTCCTTGGCTGAAGGATACAAAGTGCAGACTGCAAAAAGCTGACAGCTTTTCCTTACAGGTTGTGTACACTTTGCAACCAAATTCCTAATTTTATGATGCACTGAGATACAAATGAAGAAGATGATTTGGATATCTACCACTGCGTATCTGCCATTGTGTTCATCCACTGAGTTGTATTTCTATTTTAGGTAAATGCCCTTGACTCTCAGGGCCAGACAGCCCTCCACAGGGTCGCCAAGCAAGGGCACCTGCAGGCCTGTCGTCTTCTTCTGCAGTATGGCGTCGATCTTGGAATCGTCTCGCTGCAGGGCACGACGGCTGCACAATTGGCCCCAGACAACATACAGAAGCTGCTCAAAGGTTATTCACGCCTGCATGGCTCTTGGCTCAACTGTTATCCAAAACTTTCCCAGTTCATGGTGGAGAAATGACAACCTTTTGGTTTTTTCTAAATAAGAAGTTTATCTTCATTGGAGCAAACATTTAAATTGAGAAATTCATGATCTATGGATCAAAGAAGAAGAGCAGAGCTTTGCTTTAGTCAACCTCAGCCGTAGAGATGAAGCATTAGCTACTTAATTTTTCTAATCTACTGAGTTCTATAGCATCATTGTTATAATGCTCAAGGCATTAATTGATGGTCGCTTCAAGCAAAACCATAGTAAAAATCATAATCGACCGGGGAAGCATGTGGTCAGAATCTGATGAGAAACCAGACGTTAGGCTATGATGAGTAAGCAAGTTAAAATAATCTATGAGTCTTAAGTTTAATTCTGAATGATGTTAAGGAGCAGACAGAACATGCAGAACTGGGAGTGCATGACAAAGCATCAGATCAACCACCAAGAGTGACCGGCAGCCTTGCACTGTTCAGGTGCAAGACAACAAGAGTCGTCCATTGATTGAATGCAATATCTGTTGGCATTTTGGTCTGAGCAAGGAGCAGAGATAGATCAACTGATTTAAATGTGGTACCTGGTAAACTATGAGCCTGAAATTTTAAACTGCATTATTTACTTATTTTTGCTATTTCTGGTTATTCCCAATTTCCTTTTTATTTGATTTTGCCATAGATGATCTACCGATGACAGGAACAGATGTTGACATGCAACTACTGGAAGCTGCAAAAGCTGGCGATCTTGATGTTGTCAAGGTGTGGCATCAGCAGTTCAAAATAATCAATCAGTTCAATTAATAAAAAATAAAAAATTAATTCACTTAGAATTAGTAAGTTAAATCTCAGGACTAGTTAACAATTTGTTACTGATCATGAACCTTAGAGAATGATTTTCTTGATGCTTTTCAGTCACCTTTGCTTGGCCTGATCAGAGCCACATTGGCCACATTGTTTTGTTTATCAAAGCAATTCTGATGAGAAAAGACGCAACCTTAACTTGCTGTTAAGGTTGCGTCTTTTCTCATCAGAATTGCTTTTAATCTGAGAAGCTGATTTAGGTTGTGGTTTTGATTATAGAAGAAATATGATTTGGTTTGTCAGAATACATTTTTCTCTGTTATATAGAGGTATACTGTGTATTTGTCATAGATACAGGTCTCAGTTGTCATTTCATTGAGTTTGTCTCAATAACTGGCATTGTTGTCTTAGATTCTTGTTTTGTTTATCAAAATTGATTTCAATTGGGGTAGAAATTGGTTTCTTTGTCACAAAAAGAAGTTTCAGTTGTCACAGAAATTGACTTTGTTTCCAGAAACTCGTTACTGCACATCCACACTCTGTCAACTGTCGGGACTTGGATGGTCGCCATTCAACGCCATTACACTTTGCTGCTGGATACAACCGCAAAACAGTCGTTGATTTCTTGCTGAAAAATGGTGCAGACGTACATGCCAAAGATAAAGGGTAACCGATCGAGTTGTATGCCTAGTATAGATACCTGAAAACCATTTATCTCTAGAATACTATCTTCATTATTATCTACTGCTAAGGCTTTAAACAACATGTGTTGCAAATGTGCAGAAGTACAACATTTTTCATTTCATCCGATTATTACAGCATAGAAGTTATATAAGTGTTTGCCTATTTTGGTAAATGCGTTTATTAGTGTTCCTGCCCAACATGTGCATGTCTAAGGGGCAGCATTTAAGTACCAGTATTCATTTTATCCAATAACGGAGTGAGAGGTAGTGGGTACCTGCTCAGAATGGTTTCAGCTACTGGGACAGTATTTTATTAAAAGTTTGACACCCTAATCATATTCATGCTGTGAAAGTGATGCTTTTGATAAATCATGAAGATGCTATGAATTTTATTCATGCAATTAAATTACGATATTACATTACAATGTTGTTGGAGTTTTACGTTTGATTGTAGGGGTTTGGTTCCACTGCACAATGCTTGTTCATACGGTCATTACGAAGTCACGCAGCTGCTCATCGAGGTAAAATCAAAGATCCTTAATCGTTACGATACTCTATCTTCATCCTTAATCTTGATTTGTAATCTTTTCTCTCCTGTTAATTCTTGTTCTTGTTATGTACCCTTGATCCTTGTTTGTATTCTTTGCTCTGAATCCTTGTTCTTTATCCTTTCTTATTATATATCATAAGCTTTGTTCTTTATCTTTGATTAGTGTTTGTTGATCTTTGTTCCTAGTCACATATGAGTTCATAAAAAGAAGATACCATGAATTCAGTCGATTGGAATTCTCAGACAATTTTGGAAATTGAAAGAGGGGAAGACATTTACAAGATGAGATGCTTGTAGTATCTTGCGAACTCTTACGTCATATGGACTACAGTAGTATCTTGGAATGTATAGGTGCGACAAGAAAACAGTTCGATCTGAGACATGACTGTACACGTTAGGCACTCGGTTTTAAGCACTTGGTCAGTTGGTTTTAAAGTAACGGAACGAGTTGGTAATAAAGCGTTATAAAATGCTGATTTCTGGAGTCCAACAAAATTGATAAAATGAACATGAAATTAAATAGCCTGCAAATCTTTAATTAGATGCACTGGGAGAGCTGAATGCTTTGTTTTTGTTAGCTTTTATGCTATGATTTTATTTTGAAGCATGGAGCCTGTGCAAATGTGGCTGATCTTTGGAAGTTTACTCCACTGCATGAGGCAGCAGCCAAGGGAAAGTTTGAAATCTGCAAGCTACTGCTAAAGGTAGGCAAATGCCAGATTGTAGAAGGTGCTTTGAATCCCTTTGATGCTGTATTTGTGTGGAAAGTGGCTGATTGTTTGACTGTAAACTTTGTAACTGTGAAATATGCTAATTTGAGCCTTCACTGGGATGGTCACTTTTTAGAAACTTTGACTAAGTCCTTGATGTGATTTTTCGTTTGGCTTCATTATCAGACTGTGTGAGTATCACACGCAAAGTACCGGGTTATGGTGAGGATCACGTTAAACTGAAATAGTAAATTTAGTAAAAAAGTACATGTCTATTGAGCTCTGTATTTGCAGATTGTAGTTGACTACCAAAAGCACATGCTCAGTGTTTGTTCAATGTTCGATTAAGACTTTGAGTAATTGTTTGATTCTTCACTATTTTATGATTTACGGTTTGTATAGAATGGTGCTGATGCGAACAAGAAGAATCGCGATGGACACACACCTCTTGATCTTGTTAAGGAAGGAGACACGGATGTTGAAGATTTGTTAAGAGGTATGGATCAGAACGATAATAAAGGGTGTGGCATAAGATGTTATGAGGTGTGTTGTAGAATGATTAAGAGATAAGACAACAGATGCTGATGGTGTATTAAGAGAAGTGGTGTGACAGTGTCCTTGTACTACATGTTTACGTATTATTACATGACAAGTTGTGTTGTGCTAAGTGTTAGATGCATAGGTTGTATAGACAGGTTTTAATTAAATGAATTAATTCATTACCAACTAGTTTTTTTGGTCTTAATTTTTTTTAAAATTACACTGCTACAGACTTAGTTTAATGTGTTAAAATATGTGGCATTCAGTAAAACTTCAGTTGCTTTACATTACTTGACAAATGTTGAGTTGGAAACACATATGAACAGATTGTTTAAGGAATGTCATACATTGCATTTGTGTTGTTTTATCTGACAGGTGATGCTGCTCTCTTGGAGGCTGCCAAAAAGGGAAACTTGTCTCGTGTTCAAAAACTGGCAACACCGCAAAATATCAACTGTCGAGACTCACAAGGAAGGAACTCTACGCCGCTTCATCTTGCCGGTCAGTTAAACCAAAATCTTTTGTGGTGTTATCTATGAAAGTAAACATAGTGATCTGCATTTTCTATCTGTGCTCTTTAATTGTTGATGTTTCAGTACCTGTCTATATTTGATCTCTCACATCCTTGCTTGTTTCTGTATGTTTGCCGCTTTGGACATGTTCTGCTGTTTTAATGTAAGCCAAGTTCAATATGAATTATATTTTCGTAGGACACTGATATGGGATCATGATGGCCTTGAATTTCTCAACAAATAAATGTCCAGTAATTAATTTCCAGAAATTTCCAGAGCAACAGCCAACATTTTTCTGACCTAAAGACAGAGTTGGATTGTCTCGAGACACTGTCTCGGTCTCGATACAGGTTTTTCGATGTCTCGGTCTCGGACCCCACTGTCTCGGTCTTGGTCTTCCAGATCATTTCTCGACTTTTGGAAACTGTCTCGAAACGAAAGTCTTGTCTTTTGGAAACTGTCTCGAAGCGAAAGTCTTGTTCTCTTGTAGAAGCGGTCTCCAAAGTTCTCGAACAAACTGTATTTTGTTCGGAACTTCGTACAGTATTGCGCTGTAAAATTGTCTTGTGCCGAATGGATAACTAGTTAATCTAAAGTGCCAAACAGATAGGAAGTTTTAAAAGCGGTGTTTCTGGTATTAAGATTTAAGAGCATTGAAAAAAGCAGTCTTAAGTTTGCTCTTTCAGTCCAAAATTTCCAAATATCTTAAAATGTCTCATAAAGAACCTGAAATCGCGAAATTTGCATTCATGCAGTTTGAAATCAATGAAAACCAAAATAAATGGCATGCCGTTCGTCGTTTTAACAACATAATTATAGTTTCTCAAGGTGAGTGATGTGACTTATGTCGCTAAATCGCTAATAGGCCTAGGGCCTATATGGAATTTGTGGGTTTAAATTTTAGAATCATTTAGAAGATTTCAGAATGGCTGAAATATTTAATTTCTTTATGGTTTATACAATTCAGGTGATCGGCTGATTTCAGTGACTTGACCCTTGTATTAGACTTCAAAAGTTGAGAAAAATTGTTTCGGAACTTGGGTCCAATGTGCATTTCACTCGTTTTGAACTGTCTCGAACTGTCTCGGATCTGGTGTCTCGTCTCGGTCTCGGTCTCGGACCCCTCGGTCTCGGTCTTGAACCCCACTGTCTCGGTCTCGAGTTTTATGTCTCGTATACAAGTCTGCCTAAAGATAACAATTTGCTGTAAATGGCTAAATTTCTGCTTTTCTCTGCAAACATTTTGCTGATGCTGAGTAAATTATGATGATTGTTGTTAATGAATGTTGCATGCAGCTGGTTACAACAATGTTGATGTGGCGGAGTTTTTGCTGGAAAACGGAGCCGATGTCAACGCGCAGGACAAAGGAGGCCTCATTCCACTGCACAATGCTTCTTCATATGGGGTAATATGCTGAAACAATGGAAATGATCTATGGCACATCAGATCTGTGTTTTCATAATGCTGTTCTAAGAAGACTTCATTGCTTAGCATTTATGCTGGCCTCTAGTTGGATAGCTCTGTAAATAGCACTTTTTAGATTCTGTCAAACAAATCATTTATATACAGACAATATTTCAGGATTTATTTTCATGTTTTGATAGTGCGATTTTAAGTATTGGTGCTACAAAGGTTTGCTGGAACAAAATGCAGTTATGACCTTCATCTAGGAGTAGGTTTAGTAGATTTTGATTAGATGAGTGTGAAGCTGGGTCTTGTTAGTGTTAATATTATTTGTTGATGTGAATTGTTTTAGCACGTTGACATTGCCGCCCTGCTGATAAAGTTTAACACGTGTGTGAACGCTGTTGACAAATGGGGCTTCACTCCACTGCATGAAGCTGCTCAGAAGGGTCGCACCCAGCTCTGTGCCTTATTGGTATGTTACTGAGTCAACTTCAATGAATGCTTGCCTTTTATTAGTCTTTAAGACTTCCATGGGTTTATTAGGATAAAAGGCAGCAAAGTCATACTGTGCTGCTTTTATGGGTGTATGCTTATGATATGTATTTATGTACTTGTATATATATCTGTGTGTCTGAAAATTATTTCAGGGCAGTGTAAAACAGTAACGGATTTTTATGCAGAGTAGAATATGGTATTTAGTTTGTAGCTGTACTGTGCAGTACATTATATGATACATATAATTATAAATTTTCATGTCCAAATGTGTGCTAAATAAACCTAGCATAGCATAATTATATTGTTTTGTATCTAAAGATTTATATAGTGGCTCTCTCAGTATAACTATTCAGAAGCACTCTCAGCACGAAAACCCCGGGTGAAATGAAACGTCTTTAAAGAATGTGAGACCAAAGAGGAAAAACTAGTCATTAGTTTAGCCCTTAATAAGGGGGAAGGTCATTCCAAGTAGAGGGACCAACCACAGCAAATGCCCGGCGTTTTTACTCTGGAATTATAGATACTTGTGTAGTAGGTAAACATTTATATAGGACTATTTAGATTCTAACCGTCTCAATGACATGTTCAGTTGCCTCTGTTTTATCGAGTCATTCCTGAACAGTATACCTTTAAACTGATGTCAGAAGGCAGGTGTAAACAGAGCACCATTCTGTTGGTTTGAATGTCGTTAAAAATGTCTTCCTGTTGGTATTGTAGTTGGCGCATGGAGCTGATCCAACTCTGAAGAACCAGGAAGGTCATACGCCTCTGGATCTGGCTACGGTAAGTTCTTTTCGTGGTTTTTAGTAGTGAGTGAGGTTTTAGCTAGTTATCTGGAGGTCATATACTTTTGGAATGATAGTTTTACACTGAATCATTAGATACAGTTTTGTGTTGACATTTTATTCTGTTGAGTATCATTGAAGTTGCTCACTGCTAAGAGTGCAGTTTATAAAATTGTCATTTACTTTACAAAATGAAATGTAATGCGACCACAATTGCTGTGCTCAATGAGACCTGACATGTCATGATAATTCTGAAACCATGGAACATAAAGCGTGATCTTAGTGTTTGTGATATATTGGTGCTTGAGAACATTGGAAAAACATGAACTTTACTCAGAGTGATTCAGTTTTGAGCCTGAAGTTAAGTGTGAAATGCCACATTGCTTCTGATTGAAAGATGGTGATGTGCTGATGCATGAAGTGTTCTCATGAATGTGTCTTGGGTTAGAATCCAGGCTGACACTGGCAGTACAAGGCATATTTACAGTTAAGGTGAAATTATTCCATTGTTCATTGCTATCATGCCTGTGCTTGACACTCACAGAATCATGCCAGAGAACTGTTCTAACATATAGGGATGCTTATTAAATATTATCTTCATTGACCTTACCTTGCAGGCTTGCAGTAACCCTTAAGGAGCAAGTTGCACATGTGTGCCTCTGTCACCAGACAGGGCAAGGGCATAAGAAAAGGAAATGAACATCTCTACATTCCACTGTGGGGAATTTTAGACTTTTCTTGACCTTACTTTAACTGACCTGATCTTGCTTTACTCTTATTTTATAAGATATAAATTTATAGATGCAATACATTACTTTACGTAACCCCAGATCTTAAATAATCCTGTTTCTGTTTGTGGCTTTTAGGCCGACGACATGAAAGCACTGTTACAGGCTGCAATGCCACTGAACCACCAGCCATCTGTTACGACAAAGTCTGGCATCCTCGTGCCACCTGCGCTTCTTGCACCACCGTCCAGCGCCAACACTTCGTATGTTTCACCTGTTCCGTCAAAAATTTCTAGATAGGCTAACTAATTATTTAACTACTTCAGATAAAATAATTGGTAAAGATACATTCTTCTTTGATGGTGCTATTATAGAAATCACAATATAGAATGTAATATACTGGAACTCTTCCTGCATCTGTTCGTTCTGCTGGGTCTCTTGTGTCATTTCTTTGTCAGCTTAAGACTAGCCTTTTTCAGTTAGCTTACAATTACAACCTTTGGGCGACTATAAATGCAACCTAACATACTAAAGAATTACTAGTAACTATGGGTTAGATTAATTTGTTTTAAAATACATTTTACAACTTATGTAAATTGTAATTATAATTTGTTTCCTAAATATTTTGTGTTGTAGCATTAATTGTTGTGATTTATTATAGGTAATACATATCGTATAATGTTGTCTTGAAAATAATCAAAATTAATGCACAAGTGTTGTTCAAGCTGAGGGTTTCATTGATGCCGTAATCTACTGTAGAGTTTAGGGGTCATTGCATAATTACGTAACGCTCCAGGGTGGGTGGGTGGGGTCCTTGAAAACGTTACGAAACGTTACGAGGGTGGATGGGTGGATCGAGCTGAACGTTACGTAATGCTTTTACCGACAGTTTAGTTGTAAATGAATTTTAAATTAACATCGAATGACACCTTAGACACAATGTGATCGAAGTTCACACTTCGGGTCATTGATTTAAAACTTAACTAAAACACGCAATTGTATAATCAACACTAAGTTAGTGCTTAATAAACTGCCGCCGATGAATCCAATACCGACAGGTGCCGAAGTAGCCGAAGAGGATCCAGTAGCAGGCACCAGCGGAAGTTCAGATCATCATATCTAATCTCCCGTTTGTGTAAGCTGGTAACGCTGTTCGAATTGTTTGGATCTTTCATAGTTTTACCGTCGGAACAACGTGGTAATTCTCCTTGGATTCCTGACCTCGAACAACCACTTTAAAGCATATTTTACTTCGTGGACACGAAGTTCAAACATTTAAAATTGATGCCCGACAAAAACTGGGTGATATTTGTATTAGGCCTAATAATTATCAAAGTGCTAAGACTAATCAAAAATTAGTTCATCTTACTTTTGATTAATTATTAATAAGCAATTTAGTCCATGACACTTTTCAGCAGTGTGTAAAACTTTGAACTCTTAAAGTAAAATTTAAAAAAGCCCAAATTGCATTTCAAACAAGACTGTCATTTATATAAATAAAACATTATGTATATTTTAGGCTTACTGTCAAATTCACATACCATATAAAATTCGCTATAAATATGAATTATTTGCGCTTTCACACAGTAAATCTAAAATGATTTTTCGTACCAATAATTACGTAACGCTGGGGAGGGAGGGTGGGTGGGTCTAGGGAAACGTTACGAAGCGTTACAGGGTGGGTGGTTGGGTCCAAAACGGTCATTTTCGGCGTTACGTAATTATGCAATGACCCCTTATGCTAGCATCTGCTTTTGTTGTGATTCTCAGGGTGCTAAGCACTAGCCAGGAGATGGTTGCTGCTGGTGGCGCTACCGGCATCTCTAAAAACAGCGACCAACAGGCAGGAGACGGTTGTGCTGACACCTCGGAGCCTGAGCGTACAATCGAGCTTTCCTTGGAAAACCTGAGCGTTGGGACATTCCTTGATAGCCTTGGCCTTGGCCAGCTGAAGGACATCTTCGAAAAGGAGCAAATCACAATGGACATACTTGTTGAGATGGGGCATGATGAGCTCAAGGACATTGGAATCAGTGCCTACGGACACCGGCACAAGATCATCCGAAGGCTCGAGAAGCTCGTCACTATGAATGGTCAGTGTTTCCATGGTGATGATCATTCTGGATGCTGTACGTTCTTAACAGTTAACTTTTGCTATGCATGGTATATAGTGCTATGGAAGTGTATATGAAAGGTATAAAGAGATTTTCTTGTGCGACGTTTTCAATATTACAATAAAGGCCAAAACTTGAACTACATGTGTAACAATGTTGCAATGGAACTGGTGAGGGTTAGTTCAAAGGCATATGACATAGAATGAGACTTGTAATAATTTTTTATGTTTTAAACAGTGCTATGCATGCAGTTTCTTAAGTTATACAAAGATTTCTCACTGAACTCCCAACATTTTTAGAATAAAGACCAGAACTTTACTAAAATTATGTAGGAGTAGCACAACGAAAGTGTGGTAGTGCAAGGGTGGTAACTTTGAATTGTCATTGTCTTTACAGTAGTTGTGACTATAAGTGATGAATACATGGTGTTATTTGAATGTTCATTATCCTACCACAATGGTCTTTGTCTGCTCTCCAATGCATATGGTGTAATATTAGTCTCAAACACTGGGTTGATTTCTGTTGGCAGGCGTACTGAATTTTGCAACGTCTTCTACTCAGAACACAATCCTTATTGAACTTTCACTCGACGACACAGAATACATCGCGGTTGAGGAACAGCTGCAAGGCTCGATACGCGAGCACAAAGATAACTGTGGTGGCACTTTCACCCGATATAACATAATCAAGGTTTGGCTTGTAGCAAGATTGATGAGCCAGCAGTTACCATACCACAACTTCCATAGCTCCACTGTGATTGGCACTAGGCCTTTTATGGCAGTTCTAAGTAAAATCTGTGTTTGCATAAATGTAGGAAAAGTGTTTCCAAAGCTCAGAAGAGAGACCCTACTGACCAGTAGGTTCCACCGTCTTATGTTTGAAGTGGCCTCATATAACACAGACGTGTCAAGCATAGCATGTTTAATATGCTATTAGTAACATTTACACAAGATCTAAAATATTTCTGGTTAATCAGCATAACTTGTTGTGTAGATGTTCCTCATTAGTGTAATAAGTTGTGTAAATGTTGCCAATTATTAAACGCATTTGGCAATTAGTGCAATGCTCTGTGTAAATGCAGATACAGAAAGTCCGTAACAAGAAGCTGTGGGAGCGTTATGTTCATCAGCGTAAAGAAGTTGGAGAGGAAAACCACGGTCAAGAAAACGAGCGACTTCTGTTTCACGGCTCTCTCTTCCTCAACTCCATTGTCCATAAAGGTTTTGATGAACGGCATGCATACATCGGTGGAATGTTTGGAGCCGGTAAGCCGTAATTCATACTCCAAGTTGTTGAAGAATTGACTCAGGATGTACATAGTAGCCATCAGGATTTTGAAAATCCTATGCAATGCACCCCTTTGTCTATGAGTTCCCTTAAGTGGAGTAATGCAAGTTACCAGACTGTAAGGTATTTGGCATGGATTTTTGCCACACTGTGGCCAAAATACTCTGTTTTTGGTATAGTTTTACAGAGTGTGACTGTAGTAATAAGTTGTGTGCGGCTGTACGCCGCATTAGAGAGAACTGGCGGCCACGTTTGGTCAATTGTAATGTGTTGGCGGCCGTGTGTATATTAATTCAGAAATATTTTAATTCCATTATTTTCAAACTGGGAGTAGTGTGAATCAATTAGTTATCTTTGCCTCTGTATTAGTGCAAGTCTTTAACAATAAGTATTATGCTCATACATGCACAAACAACACTGTCACCCACTGACACCCTTTGAGAATGCACCATCTGAGTATGCATCCCTGCAAATGTAGCTTAAGGGGCAAGCAGATTAACAATATCCATATCAAGCATTGGACAGCCAGCCACTGCATATTGTACGAACAGAGGGACAGTGAGGTATACATGGAGAGAGTGGTCAATGAAAGTTACAGTGTACCAGTGCAATGGTACGACATTCCGACTGCGTCCTTTACCGCCGTTCTTGATACCATGCTGCAAGAATTCACTGAAAAATTCAATGACTTTCATAAGATTTTTCAGCACTGTGACAGTGTGACTTGTTGCCTACAACTCCTCATCTGGTGGAGACAGAGAATGCGCCCCTGGACCTCAAAGTGGAATTGGTGGAGTTGAAAAGCGAGGAAGAACTCATGAAGAAGTTCCAGGATAATATCGATTGAGTAGAGGCGTGGAAGTTGGCGGTGGAATACCTTAAACTTCGAGAATTGGCAAGAAATACCCAACCTTTTCGGAAGCACCTACGCGTGTGAGGCAATCTTCTCTCGGATGAATTATTTGAAAAATAAATACAGATCTCTATTGATGGACAACAACTTATAGAGTCTGGAATATGTTTAAAAGTCTCCAGCGAGTCTCCAGACATCTCATGCAGCTCGGCCAACATCAAAGACCAAGGCATCTTAGCTACAAATTTGAGAAGGATTGAAGATGTAGATAAAAATTCTTTTTTATAATTCTTTTATTAATTATGTGATGGAAAATATGGTAGGCCTACTGAAGTTCAAGGAATACGTCAGTTAACATATTTCTAAAGTAGGATAATTTAGGAGTACTGAGAGACCAATAAGGATTTAAAAGTATATTTAAAGGATGAAAGAGAAAGCGGCAGATCATACAGAAGGATCAATAGAATTCCATAGTTTATTACAAACCTCTTTGGCTGGGGTACAACCCATAATGTCAGGCCATGTCAATTCATTTGAGAGAATCACTGGTTACTGGTGCACCTCTTTCAACAATAGTTCTCACAGGTCTCAGTTTGAGCCATATTTCAGCAGGAGCACAAGCATGGCTTGAGCATTCCAACAACTGCACAACCTTTACTTACAGGCAGCATGGCCTGACAAATTATCAGTTTAACATGATTTAGGATTCAAACCCAGCATGCAGACTGGTCTGCAACCGTGGTACTCAGGACCTACCACCTAATGGTATTCTGTGTCTAATGTTGGATTTAGTTGCTTAAATAGTCATAATTAAAATAGTTTTGATATTTTTAAATACCTGTACTTGTTTAAGTTAACTGTGATTTAACAACTCTGAAAACCGCTCTAACCTCAACTTACAAAGAATTACTTCAAAACTTAACTACCAATATCATCAACATTTTGCAAGTGATTTTGCAGCATAGATGGCAGTTGTTAACTTTTAACACTTTAATGACAAGCTGCATTGGTTTCCCAGTTGCTTTTAGTACACTCTCGTCGTTAAAGTGTTGAACTAGTTGGAATTCAGCTGAGTAAATGCATTGCTTTGCTTAACTTGATGTATGTGTGTGACACACAGGAATATATTTTGCTGAGAATTCATCAAAAAGTAACCAGTATGTCTATGGAATTGGAGGCGGAACCGGTTGTCCTGTCCACAAAGACAAATCGTGCTACACATGTCATAGGTCTGTTTATGTACTGGTTCAGGTCAGTCCAGGTGTGTATGGAAAATATGGAAAACATGGTCCTGTTGAAAGCCTGAAAATATATGACATGGCCCCCATTGAGTGATCATGTGAGTGGCTGATAGTAAATGAGTTAAATGAGTAAATGATAGTTAATAGTAGTATTATATGATGATGGCTTGATGTTAGCAATAGTGTCAATAGTAGTATTATATGATGATGGCTTGATGTTAGCAATAGTGTCAATAATCAATGGGCTATACTAAGAAATGGCTTTTAGTGATAGTAGTAATAAATAAAATAGATTCGCAATAAGTAATAATGATATTAGTAATTAATAATATAATACTGTAGAAGAAGGAGTGCTTATTAGACTCATTTCCTTTCGGTAGTGGTGCTGCTAAAATTCTATACTTTGCACTATGAACTATTTCATTTTGGTAGGTGGCACTGCTATCGCACTATATTGCCGTGCTGTGAAACTTGCACCCTGTGGATGTTGACTCATTTCATTTCAGCAGGTGGTGCTGCTATCGCACTATGAATTGTTTTTAAACCATCGTGTAGATTCAAATTTTCGTGTCATAAAAGTTGGTCTGCACAATAGTCTATTGCCATGCTGTCCAACCTGCGGCTCGTGGGCATGCGACCCATGATGGACTAATTTCAGCTAACAACTCTTGCAGAGGTTCTGAACTTATCTTCTTCTCACCTAACAAAAGCACTTTGACACCATTCCTACATCTCTTCTGAAAAACTGTTTTGATATCCTCAGCCAAACCATTAAAAGCCATATATCAATTTGTTTTTACACAAGGGATCCTTCTCATGCCATAATTCTTCTGCTACTTGAGAAACCTTTCGACCTTGACAACTTCTTGAATTACTGACCCATCTCAGCTATGCAATGTGCCGTCGATTCGATGAATCCTAGCGACCGTCATAGTAGTAATATGTAATATGTAATTATGGTTGCAATAATACGTAAAAGTAATAGGAGACTAGTAATCATACGTAACAGTGGAATAGTAATGTGTGTTTTATGCTGTGTTTTGTGTGCCTAGACAAATGCTGTTGTGCCGTGTGACGTTGGGTAAATCCTTTCTGCAGTACAGTGCCATGAAGATGGCACACTCTCCGCCTGGTCACCATTCGGTCATTGGTCGGCCAAGTGTCGGTGGCCTCTGCTACGCAGAGTACGTCGTCTATCGGGGAGAGCAGGTATGAACAATTCAGGTATATCTGAATCTCGGGGAGTACAATATGGTGCACTACTGGGGAGGACACATTAGTTACGTTCGCTATAAGAAAGGGTGTTGCATGTGTTATTTTCTTCTGGAATACCTGCAGCTCAAGAGAGGTAAAGTATGATGGACAAGGGTGAGAGAAAAATTTGCATTAATTTTTGTACTGAGTGAAATGGGATAAGTGGTTGGATTTGCTGCCAATTCTCAGCATTCTGCTTGTTATTTAATGCCATTCAAGTCTTAAGAGTCATCGGTTTCAACTTGTTCACCCTTTGTAGCTTGACTTGTGATTTCTCTGACCTATCAGATTTTAACTGGTCTTCAACAACGGATTTGGAGTTTTAACTACTGCTTCACTTGAACTACTTGTTTCATTTGATGTCATTTCTTGTGTATTATGATGAGGGTGTTAAAGACGTTATTAAATTAAAGAAGCAGACAAGTTTCCTTGGAGTATAAACATTTGCAAACAATGCACACTTGGAGTATAGTATAGCTTTACTTGGCCATTTTGAAAAGCTGTTGGGTGATAGGCTACCAGGATTCAGAACTGGGCAATCTAAACCAGTGCTTTTAAAACTTTCTGATGCTGTAGACTGGTAATTGCTTTACCAGCCTTACTGGCGACTGATCAGCATCAGCCTACATTACCTAGATGACTTATGTTAAAATTTAGATTTCATAACACTGATACTGTTTATTACAATTATACTTTTGTTGCTGTTCGATGTTTAAAATTGTTTATAATGTATGATCACTGTTGTGTGCAGCACGGTAACCGAGCCGTAGACCAATTTGAGTAGTACTGATCTAGACCATGCAAATAAAATGTCCTAGCAATATATATCTATATATATGTCTGGTTAATTGCATAATAATTGTTATAAATTACACATAAACTATATTATTACATAATAAATTAGTCATTACTCAATAGATATAACAATATAAAGTACATAGTAATTCCATATTAAATTAAAAACTTTCGTAGGAGATTATGGAATGGTTCAAAGTATGTTGTGATGACTTCATTGCTTTGAAATGACTGAGACTTTTCTGTTTACTTTTTTATGCAGGCCTATCCAGAATTCCTGATAACTTACCAGATAGTGAAACCTGATGGTGGCCTAGATGTGGCGAGACAGTGCTGACCTCCAGATGAACTAGAACCATTCCATAAAAACATGAATTTTCCATAGGCGGCTCTTATGTGGATGGCACATTGGGTGCGACCTTGTTTAACTAGGGGAGAGCTAAAGACTTTCATAAGAGCGCCAGTAGAACTTCTCCTGGAAGTATCTATGAGTAAACTGGAATTTTCAAATTCTTGAGTTAAAAACTTGATCCATCCCCAATCTACACAGTGGTGCATATGAACGATGAAATCGTTTGAAGCTTGACTTCATCTTAGGGCATTTGGGAGATTTTCTTCATCTAAAGGGTAGACATCTAGGAGTAAGAATACTTACCCAGTTTAAGGAAAGGTATGTCTGATTTACACCAAACTTGATTGAGCTCTGCTGCATGATTAGTTTTATTTTGCATTAACATCCATATCTTTTCAAAGATGACATTTCAGCTGAAAATTTAACAGCAGAATTGCTGATAGGTGCAATTTGTAAGGATAGAGCAGGAACTTCCCTCTTGCCACTGGTTTGGACTAGCTCCCATTGAAGATAATTTCTCCATTCATATTGCTTTTGGCCATAGGTCTTTCTCACACTGCTGACAACCATAAATCACATGTTGACGAGGACTCGTATATAAATGGACCTTGAGGAACAGCCTCTGTAGTTGCCAAGTTCCAAAAGCTGTTTTGCCAATCAGGCACTGTGATTTTGTGCTTGTATGCAGGATCCCTGAAAAGATTGGATTTTAATGCAAGCAAAATTCTGTTTGTATTCAGAGCTTGCATCTGAAATGGTATCAGATGCAGTCATTACGGCACTGGCTTGCAACGTGCCTGATCTTTAATGACCGCTTACATAGGACAATTGTTTTATGAAATTGTGGAACTGCAACGATATCGTTCCTTCAGTGAATCATCTGGCGTTAGGTGATGAATGAAACACAATTTGATATGGCATGCTTCTGTGTATGCTTTGTAAAGTTTCTGTTTGTCTTTGACATTTAAATGACCCAGTGAAAAACATGAAAATTGTATTATATTATTGCGGTTTTTGGCTAAGTTTATAATCAAAGTGTGGCTGTCTGAAATGTGTGAATGTGTGGCATTAACATTCAAGTGGAAATGCATATTCTTTTCAATGAAGAGATGTGACTTGACCATTTAGCTCTACATTTGAGTGTAAATTATATGCTGTGAATGAAAAGATATGAACCCTTAGAATTATAGTATTACCGGTAACTAAAGGGAAAATTTAGTTGAAGTTTATTATAAGTGGGGTTAAAATGTTCATGTGTTAATGTTTGAACTGTAATTTATGTTTGAAATGTCCTCTTCAGACACTGTACAAGCCTTTTGGCAGCATTTTTGATTACTCCTCAATTGCAATTTTGTGGGGCTATTTTTTTTAAATTACTTCTCTGGGACAGTTTTTAACAGCACTCTTAATGGTAAATTTAGTTTTATTAGAGTCATGATTCAAATAGTTTTACTTTTATTTAAATTTTTAATAATTAGTAAATGGAACTATGGTTTAAGGGTTAATTTTTTCCATTCACAGTGTAGACGCACTCATGTGATTAAACGTAACGTGAGGATTTAGCAAATGGGGTTGATGAAATGTTCACAGAACCTTTCAAAAAGATTTATGGACCCTGACAACTCATGTCCAAGGATTAAATGTTGTGCGACTGTCAGGATTTGTAGTGTGCGATTACTGTCATGTAAGGAAAGGTCATGGTTGTAAGACTTGTTTGTGTTTCAGCTGAAAAGTGTATCAATTCAGTCCATTTAAAAAAAGACTAGCTGGAATTCCTCGGAGTATAAGTCCCTAAAGGCCACTGATTGCAATGATCATCCACTTGTACAGGCCCACATGACACTACCCCATGACACTAACCCATGACACAATTGCACAAAGTTTCTCAATATAGTAAGCCAAGTTCTCACTTAAATTCACCCGAAAGTTTGGGAAACGTCAGCAGGAAGTTTTTCCCAAAATACTGTATTGGTATATCCATATTACTAAAGCCAACAGAAACCAAGTAACAGATTAATTTGCATCGAGATCACCATATTCCGTATTTAAACACTATATAAATTACAGATTTACATTACCAACCAATTATTTATATTCATGAATTATTGGGTTTGGCAAAACACGGCAAATGGCAAGCTGAATTATTGCAGAAAGACTTGGAAGAATTTGTAGACTTCAGCCTGTCTTGTGTAAATAATTTTATTCCAAAATATACAGTCATTATACACATTACAACTCTTGGAATACAATTCTAAATACAGTTGCAACATTACTATCTAACATTCTACATTGGTTGATTACCAAGCAGTAAAATATACCATTCATGTTACATCATTGTCTGCATATTATCAACAAGTTACAATATTACAAAATTATTAGTGAACATCTGGTTTAAAACTCTATACTCATAATTTAATCTAATGATGCTCAGGCTTTAAACGACAGTTATGTGAGGTCGTCCATGAAGGTCATCCACAAAAGTTGTAGGGAGGTGACCCAAGTGCAGACAAAGATGGGGAGCTATGCCCATTGTGGACAGCTGCATCTAAATTTGGTAGAGTTATTTCAGCATAGCCTATGCCTTAAGTACCGCATTCAGTCAGACTGTAGACCGTCTGTACTGCACTGGATCTAGTAATAGGGTCTCTGCTGGATGCAGCAATATCAAAGTACTCTAACCTGTAGCAGAGTTAGCACTGCAAGATCAACCAAGTGGCCTAATCTAGACTAGCATTCCACTGGAGTGTGGATGTCTGCCGCAATGGGTCTTTCTTAAAGGATGTAAACAAAATAACCTAGTTTGATTGCCTCCTTGACCACATGTGTACTGCTATCCAACCATGTTCTGCTCAATTAAACCGTGGTTCAGAAGCACTTGGGTGCTCGATAGTGTAGTGGTTAGCGTGCTGGACTGTCAGTCGAAAGGTCGAAGGTTCAAATACCTGCCAGGCTTTGAGATTTCTGCTCTGCATGCGTCCCCTAGTTAACTCAGCAATAATGAATACACTGACCGCACACTGTCGGTGGGAAGATGAGACAGCAAGGGAGAGGACTGGCCACCCGTCCTCACATGCCAAGGTAACAAAATGAAGTCGCTAACACTTCATACCCATGGCTGCCTCAGGGCTAGCTTAACACTAACGATGAGCTGTATTGATTTCCTAGTACACTCTCGTCTTTAAAGTGTTAAGGTGCTGCTCATCTTCGTAGAGGTACATTCATGCCTGGCCACAGTAGTACTAAACTGCATAGACTAGCTATTCTACTCTCAATGTCCTTAAAGTTCCCAACAAATGTAAGTTACAGCACATATATGATTGCGACAAAAACAAACATCATTTGAAACTGCTACAAGAGAGCTATCGACTATCTAATGCTAAAAGAGAGCTATCAGTAGATAGCACTAACTGATTGGGCGTTGAAGACTTGCTCCAAGTGTTAAAACAGTGATTGCCTCAGGCGAGACTTGAACCCTCAAACTTCACGTTATAAGGTAACCACCTGAGCAAGTAGTAACAAACAAATAATAATAATATAATAATAATAATAGGCCTATCTTTTCTTTAATGAAGCGCCTGACAAACACACTGAATCCACCTCAAGGGACCCTGGGCAAGTCCTTCACTCGCAATTGCTCATGCGCTCGGCGTGAAACGATTCAGTGTTTCGGGGCGCCTCTGAGTAGAAATCTTGTTATAACTCATACATACATACATTGTACATTTTACATGTTATGACAATTAAACAATTCACAAGAACACAAATGACAGAAGACATAAATCTTAACTACTAACAGAACAGACAGCCTGCAATACACGGCGCTAATAGCAGCCTACAAAGCATGTCCGCCTACGGGACTCGATCTCGGTACCTCTCGCTCTCTATGCCAGTGTGTTATTCAATGCGCTATTGGGCCCCACAATGCAGTATATGTCAAGTATGAAGGCCAATGCAGGAGAACTGTTTATAATACATTTTAAAAATGTTCTGTACAGTGAACACACTACAACTTTACATCAAACACCTGTCTTACATCTGCCATATTTAAGACTTAACTTGAAAGTATTGAGAAAGAATCGGTGCAAACACACAATTCACTAGTACCGGTATTACCAAAATGGCAACAACAGATCAGTTATTAAAAACCTGGTTGAAATAAACTAACCAAAGTTTACTTTCTTCAACAATAATACTGGTGGGTACACATTTATGCTCCTGATACATACCTACCTGGTACATGTATGGCTTGTCCCCAAACGCAAAGTTCCCTCTCTCCTTTAAGACAGGCAGAAGGGAACTCTGTCTTATCAACAACAGATTGCACGCACCTGTATATGTGTATCTGAACATTTGTACAGTGCATGCTAAAGACTTCTTGGAGAGCTCCCAACTATCCTAAATGAGATTGTTGTAACAGGATGACAGCATCAACTAGACAATCTTTCCTTGCAACAAAGCACAAAATTGGTTGAAACACTACACAGAAACCAACATGCTCTTGACTCAACACCGAAATTGATCAAAGTAGCATATCTCTTATTTTAACTACTACGAATGAAATGCCTATATAGCACCATTTCACAAACAACTAAGTGGTTCCAAATGTAAGGAAAACCAAAGCCCATGGTAATGTAATGTAACACAGAGCAATTATAATGTTAATGAGATCTTTTATACATGGCTATCTAAAGCCTTTTAAGGTTGGTACAGGGAAGGTAAGGCAAGCATTTATTGTATGCCTCCAATAAAACTGTCCTCAGTGGGCTTAAGGGATCATTCCGCTGAAATGCAACATATCAACAGCAATCCAAGAGTAGAACAACCATTCATTATAAGTAAATTGGCTTGATAACAAATTATCAATTAAACATGATACACTAGGAGTCAAACCCTAAATGCTGATGTGAAATGAGAAAAACGTTTGCAATCCATCACCACAGCAATAAGTAGTAGATTGCACAACAGGAATACATGGCTTTGCAAGTAAATGGGCACCTAAATAGACCGGGAAAAAGTAGCTATTTCTTTATGAACACATTTCCTGTTTAGATAAATATCCCATTATAGCAAGATGGGTGGAAAGAGTTTTGAGTACAATCACCTAAACCAGTGCTTCCCAAACTTTTCAGTGTCACGGACCGGCAGGAATTAACTTTCATTGTCACGGACCGGCAGGAATTTTCCACTGCAGGAGGACCGGTGCCAAATTTATTAATTATTTCTCTGTTTCATTTTCGATCACTTAAATTCCTCAAAAATATTGATTTAAATGCATGTTTAGCCAATTACATGACTTTATTGCCCTTTAAATGTTATCCTAATAAGTCTTTTTTATGACTTTTAAAAATATAATAGTCATTTCTACTGAGACAATTTTACCAGTTTCTTGACTCACTTTGCGGACCGGCAATTGAGGACTCGCAGACCGGCACCGGTCCGTGGACCACCACTTTGGGAAGCACTGACCTAAACCATGGTGTATTGGATGCCATTTCGTATCCGCTGGACTATTTCGAGCTTCTTTCCATGCAGATTGAATTGGGACCAGAAGAGAAGCTGAGTCAATGCACAGAACATTGGTACGTAGACTAGCAGTTGGAAAACACCAAGCTGGTACGTTGCTCTCATGCTGTCAGTCATTCCAGCAGCGTTTAACTTCAGTGAACCCGTCTCATTTCCAGACTCAAACACGTCATGCCCTGCACAAATATGACAACTCATACTTTTCACCTTTGTATCTTATATCAGATTTCAAGGCTATACTACACTGCAGTTCTTGTACGGTGCATTAATCAGTACTGTATGACGAGTTAATGCTTTGGAATACATAACACCACTTCATGTTAAGCAGAATAGCATGTAAACTGGGACTGGTTAGATGTGGATATCTACATTTTGCATAACCCCCTTTCCTTGCCCACATCTGTCAACATCTGGATGACCCTTCCTTCCCATCTTTTTGCACATCCTTTACTAATGACCTAAAGTGATAAAAAGCTTATGGTGCATCCATCAGACGCAGATGCTACTGTGCGACAGATGTGTCGGACTGCAGATGTCCTTTCCGCTTGGATGGCCTCAAATCGGCTTCTCTTAAATCCTTCTAAAACTCAGTTTATTTGGCTGGGTGGCCATCAGCAACTAGAGGGTATTGATTTGCTCCAGTGTTAACTAACTTTGGGATGCATGTCATGATTGCTTTATATCAGCTTGCTCAGGTTTTTTTGAGATAACTTTCCCTCACGGTCAATGACCTGGGTGTCACGCCTGACTGGGAATTTAGTCTTTTCTGACATGTGAACTTAGTCTCTCAAAGCTGTTATTTTCAGCTTCGCCAGCTCCGAGTGGTTTCTCGCTCTCTTTCTCATGACGCTCTAGTGGTTCTTGTGTGTGCTTTCATTACTAGTCAATTGACCACTGTTGCTCAATCCTCATTGACCTCCCCTTGGGGTTTTGCGGCGACTAGATTGGGCTCTGCGCTCGGCTGCTTGCCTCATTAGGCAAATCCCTAAATTCACCCGTGTCTCTACCTACATGCATGATGTGTTGCACTGGCTACCTGTGGCCCAACGGATCTCATATCACATTGCTGTGTTGGATTCACACTGCAATGCTCCATCTTACCTGTGCGACTTCTGCCACCCAGTGTCCGATGTTGTAGCGCTTTGGGTGCTTCGCTCCACGACGAGGGGGAACTCCTAGTTCCATGGGCTTGCTTGGTTGCTTTGCCGAGCTTTCTCTGTTGCAGGCCTTCCAAAATTACCTCCTGTCGGAGCTGCATTTGTTACCTCTGACCAATCAAACTGGGTTTTATAAATCACTCAAGTCTTTTTTCTTTAGCCTTGGCTGGGCTGGGAGTGCTCCTGAGTAGGTTTCTTGAAGGCCTGAAGTGGCACTAAAAAAGTCTCCCAAATGAATGAATGATATAAAATTATGCTCTTTACACAAAATTTTACATATTTTTCAACTTATATTAAGTTTACATGTGCTAGCACTTGCAACAGAGATGAGAATGAAAATTTAATTACAGTGATGATGACAGTGATGACATCGCAGCTTGATGATGGTCGATGATGGTGAAACTGATTGATGTTGACATTCACCAGTACATACATCAACAATACAAGCCTGAGTGAGGCACATCATAACATGCCAATCAAAAACTCACCTGTATTGATTGCAAGCAGCAGTGTGCCAATCAAAGGTGCCAGCGTTTGACCTGGCTTTGAAAGGAATGCGACAGTGCCAAACATGAGCGCTGAAACGGCCTGGCTTCGTTTGTGGAGGACGACATCTTCATCGACCAAATCACTTATCACAAGATTAAGAAGCTTACACGTGCCCTCTGTAAACACTCGATTACTACAAAACACAGAGCATAAACCCACTTACAACGTAACACAATATAATCACGCACTTCTATAGCAACTCCATAAGATCCTCTGTTAACGGAAAAAACAAACAGTCTATGAATATTCAACAAAAGTGCTTCTGAGAGACTCTTAAGTGGTGCTTTATAAATGTCCTGTTACATTACATTACATAACAATCAGGAAAGAATATTTCTGAGTCACAGTGGCCACCCAATTTTCAAGCATGCAATGCTCTGTTTTGTATTCTGGACTACCACTTACAAAAGAGTAGTCTTTTTACTAACATTCACCAATTAACTTGCATGCACAGAGTGCATAGTAGTGAATATTCATATCTAATGGCTACAGTGACAATGCATAAGCAGAACTGCATAGTGACAAATATTCATGAATACCACACGTCTATGATTATTCATAAACGGAATCTTTAAAAATTATCAAAGACATACCTAGCAATGAAGAGGCAGAGAATCCACAGGTGTCCTGTATTCACCATCAACATGAGGCCACTAAGGATTAGTTTAATCCAGAAGAGAAGGCGAATAACGCGGTAGGCACCAAACCGTCGACACAATGACAGGAAATACAGGTTGTTGACATGAGGAGCAACAAATGACACCCCTGTACGAAAAGAAGAAGGAAGAATTTATTACACACTGAAGACTATGACAAAACAAGCAATTGATACTCCATAAAACACCATCTTTGGCAGCCATGTGAAATACCCCCATTTATATCATGGTCATACAACTAGGTTGAAAATAAAGTGCTCAGAGTTAAGTTTGAGATCCATGTTCCTTATATCTGGCTTAGTAACAGGGAAGCATGTTAAAGAAGGTTCAGGTACTAAACTATTATTACTCAAATAAACACAATTGCTAATTCCAATTATATTTAAATTCTATTGGTTGAATTTACAGTAATCAGGCAGCAATAACCAGAGTTGTATATTTTTCATGAATACAATAATTATTCTTACTGCTAATAACTAAGTAACAGAAGTCGATTGGACCTCCTTATAATATGCATCATTATAACATGAATTCTGATATAAAGCAATCATGACATGCATCCCAAAGTTAGTTAACGCGACACTTGTTACAGCTCCCAAAGACTTGGTAGAATTTTTAATTCAGTGATTGAGGGTTTAGGCCTGCTGAGCAGACCCCATGCAATGACTCTAGATAATCTCTTTGCCTCATTTTAAAAGATAACCTTAAACAGATCACTTTATTAAATAGAGTTGACATCCGGTATCCACTGCCATTTTAGTTTATTCTATTTTACAGTGTTGCGTTGTTCAAGTTGCTTTGTGACCATCATTACTTGTTTTTTTCAAAGCTTGGGTTTGAAGAAGAGTCACCTCGCCTATCAGGCGTTTGCAAGCGAAGAACAATTCCAGATAGCTTGCCAAGCAAATGACGAGCTCCAGTTCAGGAGGCAATGCATGGCAAGGACTGCATTGGAGATGAGAAGGGCAAGGAGGCAAGGCTGTCGAGGTAGGCGTGTGTCATGGCTGCCAGCTTAACCCTAACTTAGATTTGCGTGTGTGGTATGCGATAGTCTGGTGGTTAGCTGGAAGGGATTTGAACCTATGGACGCTCAGGGTTGAAATCCTTGCCAAGACAGAAGGATTTGTTATGATTTCTGTTTCATTATAACCCATGGTGAAGTCAGGTGTAAAAAGACACTGACAGTACATGGCTAGTGGACAGATTGAACTGTGATGTACGAACTTGCCCGTGAATGTGTGATGGCACATGGGCGGTGTCAAGGTCTCATGTGGGAACATGGATTCCATGTGAGTCCTATATGGGCATGCTAGCTTGATACATATATACATGCATACTTAGATACGTGCATACTTACATAATTACTTGCTAACTTACATAATACCAGTGTGAGTAACGGCCGTTATATGCAAGGGTAAGAAACCATAGTTAGCAACACTTCATAGCCCTGGCTTCCTTTCTGGTTTATGTTAATAAAATGATTCTTGTTTTAAATTCTTTAAAATATTTAAATTTAATTTGGTATAGATAAAATGATCACCATGAATAACTATGTTTGTCATTTAAAGTTCTATTTTATTAAAATTATTCAGATTTTGATTGGTATGTTCAATGACCGTGATGTGGAATTCATTGTTCTGCTATCTTTTTGAAAAGTACTACTGCTGATGTTGCTGTTGATGTTATACCAGAAGTAGTGTGATGATGTATTTTTAAGGAAGTTAAAAGCATTAATGACAGCTTACAGTGTATCAACTGCTATTATTCTTTGCAGCCAAACACCGTTGGAACCCGCAAATGGTCAGGAAAGTTGCTAACAAGTGCTATGGTAAGATGTTCTTAAATAGTTCAGGACAAATTACATAAAGTATTTAATACTGGTCTAACTGTCAGATAATACAGTAATTTCAGACAGTTCATCTTATGCTGCTTTTAGAGCCAGTCCAAAATATTAAATTAGCAGGAGTGGTGTGTATGGGCAATGTATTGAGATAAGTGGTTTGGAAAGACGTTAGTCCATCTGGTTAAGGATGGGTGTACACAGTCGGTTATGTCCCTCTGAACCTGCCTTTGACGTTTTACTGGACATTGCTTTTCAGATTATAAGAATAAACATTAAGCAATGAAGAACCGACTTCAGCAATGAGTTAATGAAGAATTGCCAATTGCCAATTAAAAGAGTCTGGTAACACAAACCACTGCATTAGCTGCAGTATTTACTGCATGCTGAAAAATGAAAGCAGGAAATGGTAGCCATTTGGTTACAGCACATGTCTTATTACACAAAGAGTATGGATTCGAGCCTTCCCTAGGACGGTAACGGTGTCTGGTATAGGAAACGGGGTCATTTGCTTGGTCATTTGATTGTTGTACTTAATAAACATAATAGTAATGATAATGTAGTTCACGCCCCGGACGTTAGCGGAACCCCAATTCTACATTCACGCCCGTTGCGTTATTGGCTAAAGCCAGTCACGTGAACTTGCTGTCTTCCCTTGGAATTTTGAAATGGCGGACATCTTGAGGGTCGGTTAGAGTCAAGTTAGGATTCGTGAGGGTCGTTAAGGGTCAGATTAGGCGTCGTGAGGGTCGGCTAGGGTTAGGGTTAGTGTCGTCATTAGGAAACACGTTGAACACGTTTCCACCGCAATCGGGAATGTTTGTCGGTCGGTTCATTTCACGTACACAAAATCATATGACATGCATTGACCAATTGCGTAGCGGGCGTGATTCTAATCCCAGGTGTAGGCTCACATCGGGCGTGACTGTATCCACGACCTAATGATAATAGTAATAATAATAGTAATAGTAATGATTTGGTCTGTCTGCTGTTTACAGATATTCCATCTTGCTGGCAGGAAAACGGAGAGTACGTCTACAGTCCGCACATGAAGGCAGTCTGCCGCGGTCTGTCACTGATCGATCTCAGGGAGAAGCAGGATGACATCATCGAAGTGACAAGCTGGACAAGGTGCCACAAAGGTTGGATAAGTAGATGAAACCATATGACGTAACAATATTTGTGTAGCACCTTTTGAAATCTTTGAATTAATAAAACAATGTATATCAGTTAAACCTCATCACAGTGCAAAGCCTTTGTGTGCCATATTACAATATATGTAGCATGTTAGAAGGCTTAGTTATAATGTGTATGTTTAATGTGTATAGCACCATTTGGGTACTTGACAGTATTATGTAAGAGTTGTTTTTTAAGGCTGCGTTAGTGTAAGTAGTGCTACACTTCATTAACTTCACTGATAGCAAAATGTTCACCTGTAGCAAACGATGTTCAAATAACTAGAATGGTCAACAATGTGTTGATATCTCAAGTCGTAATTTTATGTACTGGACGATGTTTAATAAATTTCTTGGAGATTTTTTTCTTCACGTAGCAACACATTGAAAATGGTCTTGTGTTCAAACAATAGGAATTATGCACTTCTTTCTTTAGCATAGGCCTACACTTAAAAAATAATAATTAATGGATTTATCATAATGGGTAAGATCCCTTTTGGGACTCCTCTTGCGGACAATCTTGATATTTCATGTTGAAATGTTATGTGATTTGATACGGCTTCAATAAAAAGTTTGATTGATTTGATATATTTTATTTGGAAATAAAAGTTTTTAAGTTCCAAACTCCTACGTTGGCTATAACAGTTACTATCACAGTTGCTATGCATTAAACAAATCTTACTTCTTTTGTTACAGATTCTCCACAACATCCATTTCTTGGTATTTATTGCTTTTTATAATTCATATAATAAATAATTAAGATATAATCAATGTGCAGCTTTCATGTTTTTGATTTAATAAAAATGCTGTTGTGTTAACAATCACATGAAAATGTACTACTATTGTCTGTGGCAGGTTTCGTTTCATTCATGTTGCTGTCTTTTAGATTCTTAAACAATAATAAACATAAGTGAATAAGCTGGTCTCCCTGGTGTGGCTTTGTATGGTGCTGAGAAATTTCAGATATTTGTATTGTATTGTATTGTATTTGGCTATTTATAAAGCACTTCTCACAGCAAAAGCCTTTCAGAAGCACAAATTACATTTACAATTGCATTTTCTTTGTGACAAAGTCAGATTGTTCTCTGGAATATAAACGGTAAGAGAGCTTTCACAATAAAAAATACTCCAGTTTGTTGAAAACTTCTTAATTTCATCTTGTTTAGCTGTGCAACCAAATTTGATGAAGTTTAATCAGTTTTTGTTTACATGAAAGTACTATACAAAACTATTAATGACAGTTTTAAACGCAAAGTAAACAATTGAATATCCTGAAATATCTTGTCTACTTGATTTCGTGGTTTTTTGCTGTTGTCATCATAGCATTTAACATGATAGATCCTTCAACAACAGGTCAACAACTTAAAGAATGTTAGTACAGGTAGAAGGAGAAGGAAGAGAAGGAGAAGGAGGAAGAGTTGGAAGAAAGAGGAGATAGACGAGGAAGAGCATTCTGTTTAGCTAATTCTTTTATCACGAATTGTTGATATCTGGTTTCTTGACCTCGGCATGTGAGGCCAGACCCTGTCCTCATCCTTGCTGCCCGATCTTCCTACCAACTGTGAGAGGTCGATGTGCTCATTTTATAGCTGAGTTTTCTAGCAGACAATTGCTTAAAGTGCTGTTGTCAGGGCAGAGAGTTTCACCACAAGTATCTAGGTTAACAGGTTGGCTTATCAGCATCACATATATTATAGAAGAGCAAAAGGTTTATCTTGGGTTACATTACGGTTAAACAGTTTGAGTACCATGATAATGCAGCGTAAGATATTTCAGGATATTCAATTGTTTACTTTGCGTTTAAAACTTTGAATGCGTTGTTAATACACTAAGAGATTTCAAGATATTCAAATTGTTTGTTCTGTGTTGACAGAGGGATTTTCTGCCGATTTTCCACTTCAGCCAACTGGTGAATAATTCTATTACTTTTTTAAATAGAATATATTAGTAAAAGTGCTTTTTTAAACTTGAATTTGTGTGTTAAAAATTTATCATGTGATCTATGTTTGCAGCTGTTTATGCAGCATCAATAGTTTTTATAGTATAATTTGATGTTTCATCACCTGAACTTGTGAAATTCTGTGTTTATCTATTGCAGTTTCGACGAAAAGGACCGGATCTTCTGGTAATTATTTGATAACATGATCTTCTTACAGTAGAATAATTATTCAATTAGTTTCAACACAGAGTAGAAGCAGGGAAGAAGAGCAGTCCCTTAAGCTAACCTCAGTGGCAGCCAAGGTATGAAGTGTTGGCGACTTCATTTTCTTAGCCTCAGCATATGAATCTAATCTTGAACCTTGTATTGTGACGTCATGTTGCACAAAGTGACAAATGGTGGACAGAACTGATCAGGCTATGTGCCCTTGTCTGCATTTCAGCCACAATATTCTTCAGCTTCTGTAGAATACTCTGTACATCTGTTTGTCTACAAAACATTTGTATAGCGCCTCTACCCAAAGCTGGTTAAAACCAGTGCGTTTTAAGGCAGGCAGAAAGTGTATGCTGTGAAATACTACGAAACCGTAAATATAGGTCAATTTAGATTCCACACTTCTGCCGACTAATGTCCATGGATGCAATATCTCTTTTCTAAGGCGTATCACTGACTGATCATGTGCTGTTGTTTGTTAAGGCGCCCTTGTAACGGCATGTGCTGTGTTACGGCGTCATAGAAATTGTCGTCATTATTATTATTATTATTATTTATGCATGTGCATATGTATTAAGAGACATAATGTAGCACCTTTTTAAATATCAAGAGTGCTGCAAACATGTGCTTTAAGGTAGGCAGAAATGTATGCTGAGAAGGAGTAGGAAGTAGGTGAAGTTCATGTTTGGCATTCGTGTTTCCCACAGGCAGTTGCAATAACTTGGACTGGAATACAGAGCTCCTTGATGAGATTATTATTATTACAAACATTTTTTCAGTGCATGCCAAGTCACATAGAAATGCAAATCTGAGCCGCTGTTAGTCAGTTGCCAGGTGAAGATCAGGTACTTAGTTAACCAGATATTTGAAAGCCAATGAGAAATAGTGAGTTTTGAGGCGTTTGTTAGAGGAAGAGATAGAGTTCGAGCATTGAACAAGCATTGGTAGGCAATTCCATTCCTTGGACGCAGCAACATGGAATCCACGAGACTGACGAGAGCCCATGACAGTGCTACATTTACGGCGTTGACGCTCAACCAAAACGCCCATATCCGAAGATGACGCATGCATTTACTAAACCTTATCTGCTTACAGAAATATTTTTGAAAAACTAACAATAACAAAGTGCCTTTTTTTGTCAGTTTCAGCCTTGTTTGCTCGTGTTGTGCCATGCGGTATGTATAGATTGATTGTTTATTTCGAGAATGTTTAGAAAAATTGAAAGTAATTATAATTTTCAAAATAAACTGTTTCTATGGCCATTGAATCTCTTGTAATAGCTACACTTTAGAAATTATTAATTTTGGTCATGTTATGCTATGCAGTGTAATATCCTGTAATGTAACTGTGTAGTGTATAAGTGTAATGTACCGGTATGTATGTATGAGCACTTGTTATAGCGCCCCTTCAAGATTTCTACTAGGCACTCCCGACTACAGCGCGGACACTGAATCGGAGTTTGTGAGCAATTTTGAGTGAAACTTGCCCAGGGTCCCTACGCGGCGGCTTAAGGTGGATTCGAACCCGCAAATTTACCGAACATACCCGTACACCACCGCGCCCCACAAATAACACAATGTAAAGTAATGCGTAATTTACCTTAGAACTTACACACAACTTGGCTTTAATTTTTCAGTCACTTGTTGACTACTCTTTTCAACATTATCTGATATCTGGTAATTAATTATGAATAAAATAACATTGTTTCTTTGTAGGGGTCATTGCATAATTACTTAACGCCGAAAATGACCGTTTTTACCCACATAACGCTTCGTAACATTTCCCTAGACCCACCCACCCACCCACCTACCCCAGCGTTACGTAATTATTGTTAGGTCTCGGTAAAGATCTGGTATATGATTAACTTTACTTTTCTTGAACATGTCGATTGTTGTCTAAAAAATTTTAATTTTTCTTTAATTTTTACAAAATAAAAACAGATTAAATTCAACTTTTAATTTTCAAATAATGCTCAATAAATGCTTGCTTTATACTATTGCATGTCTTAGTTAGTTTTAAATCAATGGCACAAGTTTGAACATCGTGTCACCCGTGTCATTTGATGTTAATTTAAAATTCATTTATAACTGAACTGTTGGTAAAAGCGTTACGTAACGTTCAGCTCCACCCACCCACCCACCCACCTAACGTTTCGTAACGTTTTCAAGGACCCCACCCACCCACCCTGGAGCGTTACGTAATTATGCAATGACCCCGTATTGGAAATTAATAATTCACTGATCAACAAGCATTTTGCTGTTGGGATTCTAACACCTGTTCCTAACTAAATTTAATATGCTGATTCCAAATCCGGAAACCGTTTTTGTCTATCACGTCCAGTTTTTAAGTTATAAAGTTTCTCGGATTCTTTAAGTTTTATATGCCTACATTAACACTGCGCAACAAAAAAAATATTTGTTGTTTGCTACTCAGAACTTTTTAACTGTTCTTGGCTAAATTTTGGGCGCTGATTTCAAATATGAAATCGAAATTTGTCTAGCACGTCAGGTTTATTAGGTACGCATAAGTGAGGTTCTACACAATTGCGGATTCTCAACTCATACTATCAGTGAAAACACAGTTTAAAAATGTATGAGGCATTTGCTTTTGTGCTTGCTCTCAACTAAATTTTGGATGCTGATTTCAAATATGAAATTGAAATTTGGCTAGCACGTCAGGTTTTTGAGGTAACGATCGCATAGTTCATACTGCAAATGTACCGCATTAATTTTCGGTTATGTATAACCTCACTGATGCGTACCTAAAAAACCTGACAAGCTAGCCAAATTTTGATTTCATATTTGAAATCAGCGTCCAAATTTTAACTAAGAACAAATGTGAAAGCAAATGCCTGGCATTGTGTGATACAGTTTTGATACTTTGCTTTCGCTTACAGTATAGGCCTATATGAGCTGAGAATTCGCAATTGTGTAGAACTTCACTGAAGCGTAGCTGAAAAACTAGACCTGCCATCCAAATTTCGATTTCATATTTGAAACCAGCATCCAAAATTTAGCTAAGAACAAGCACAAAATCCTATTCTTCATACATTTTTAATATGAGTTGAGAGTTCGCAATTGTGTAGAACCTCACCTATGCGTACCTAAAAATCCTGACGTGCTAGCCAAATTTCGATTTCATATTTGAAATCAGCGCCCCAAATTTAGCTAAGAACAGTTCTAAAGTTCTGAGCAGCAAACAAAAAATATTATTTTGTTGGTCAGTGTAATGTGGTAGAAACTAGGAATACATTTTGTGATTTTTTTCTTGACAGTGAAACACTCCTCTCCATCAGTTACAGGTAATTATATGATTTAAAATATATTGTTATTTCGTTTTCAGTATATAATGTAGGAACAAAATTAAAATTATTTCTTAGCAGTAACAGTTAGCAGTTTTTTCTTAAGCTCCTATGCTAACAACACAATATAAAAGTGATAATGATAATGACCCGCATTTGTACTATAACCCTCCGTTATCTTTAGGGGAGGCCGAGAGCATTCACATTTTGAAAATAATATGACTTCTTTTATCTTGGCATCTGTACTGACATTTAATACAGGGAAGCACTCCGGAAGTAGCTTGCTCTGTATGGTACTGCATAAATTGTCATTTTTACCACTTCAATTACATATGAGGTTGTGTTCCGTCTTACCTCTAGGATCTTTGTGTTTCAGTATCTTCCTTCCCCGGTCAGAGATTTCTCCAATCTGCAGTGCATGGCGATTTGGCTGTTCCACCGACCGGACTTCCACAGTCCAGCACAGAAGTTATGCTGTGGCCGATCCATCCTCCTGTAACAAGCTGCCTAAGAACCTGTGACATGAACTTCTCAGCCTCTCTTTGCTTCTTTCCCGCAAATGCTCGAAGACCATTTTGTTCCATCGTGGTTTTATTGTATTAGGTCAGGAGCGCCTCTGCTGAGTCTCTCTTGAAGTGGAGCTATATAAATATGCAATTACCATTACCATAATTGCTAGTGCTCATTTGTTTACTGAGGCTCTTGTTTCTGTTGCAGAGTCTTCGTCTGATGCCTCGTGTGAGCCTTGCGGTAATTTTCTCATTTCTTCTCTGTAGTTCATTGGAAATAAAAACTATGTGAAATAAATAAATGGTGTATCTGTTGAGTTCCTGTACCGGTAATTTAGTCAAAAATGTCTGTTTTGTCTTGCAGCTATGGTTCCTGCTCCAACAGTTGAGAGTCCGGGTAATTATATGTTGCATTTTTCTTTAAAATAGAATATTGAATAGAATAGAATGTTCTTTATTGGAAAGCCAAAATTTTGGCATACAGTATAGTTTAAATTCGACTTCTAGTACAGGAAGCTTAGTTTGTTTTCATGTCCACAAATTTGCCCATATTAATGTTTTCTTTGGTTATTGTTAATAAGTTCCTTATGGCATCTGGTTAACAAATGTTATCCTGTCCCCATTAACATATTGGTTTACGTTTTTGTTTATGGAAAAGCTGCAAGTACTAAAAGCTTTCAAGTGTTACCTTATGAATTTCTTGGAGTCATGTTAATTGGATTTCATCAATTATTACAAACTGGTTTATGTTTTACAGAAATGTTTCCTGATCAGGATCTTGCGTTGTCAGGTAAATGATTCGAGTTTAAAAAAATATTTGTTAAAGTTATTGAAGAAGAAATTATCTATAAGAGGGCATGTTTAGCTAGTGTACTGGCATTTACTGACTTTACAGTTGCAGAACCAATGACCATTCATCTTGAATAGCATCCATGACCATAGCAGTTATGATTATTATGCATTTTTTAGGTGCCACTAATTACCAGTCGTAAGACGATGATGCAGAGCAATTGTGAAGGACTTTTTCAAGGCCCCTACGTAGGACCGTCCCAGGGGAGGATTGAACCTGTGTTACAAGATGATCAATCCAAATAATAGATCAATTCAGAGGCCTGTAGGCAACTGTTAATTGAAGCATTTATATGACTTATTGAGTCGGTGACAGCCCAGGCTTTAAGGGCTGTGAAACTAAAATGTTTATATAACAACAACAATAATATTGATAATTACAATTAAAATAATAATAATAACAGAACTACTAAATTTGTTTTACAGACATAATGTCGGAGTCTGATGTACCATGTCCAGGTAATGATGCATTAGATTTCTTAAATATATTTTGATTCACATCCTTTGAGAAAGGTGTTTTACAAGAGAAATTCTAATTGTTGATTTACTGCTAAACGATAGCAAACTGATAATGTTTTTGTACAGAAAGGATGCCAGAACCTGATGTACAATGCCCTGGTACCAATAAATTAATCTGTTATTTTTGTTGTTTAAAGTAAGAAAAATTGTTTCCTTGTAAAAGAATTGTTTCCTTTGCTGGTGTATGTCTGCTAACAATGACAACAATAGAAAGCTGTTTATTTTGTTTTACAGAAATGATGTCAGAGCCTGATGTGCTGTTTCCAGGTAATAATTGTTATGTTGTATGTTATTTTTCTTGCAACTTTTCTTCCAATTATTAGAAAACTGCAATTACTTATAAAACAAATTGTTTATTGTGATGATGTGCTACTTACCATAACAAGCTGCAAACGTTGTTTTGCTGAAATTAAGTCAAAGCCTGGTGTACAAGGTTCAGTTTATATGTTGATATTTGTACAACATTTTCAAATTATATAAGAAAGACTGAAATTGTTTCTAAGAGAAATTGTTTAACATGCTACTAACAATAATTATTTTGTACAGAACTGTGTGCAGGTAATGTTCATTTTTTTTAAATATTTGTTTTTTGTCCCCGTGGTACAAATCCACAGGAAGAACAAACCAGTGGTATGGAGATTCTGTCCCACTGCCATTGTTTAGTTTACTAGTATGTCAGGCCGAGAAAGGCTTAATACGGGATATAAATTCTAACAATATGCTTTGCATTGTCTGTGTATCCACAATGTCTGGCATCATGAATTGCGTGGTTGTGACCAAGCATTCTTTCAAAAACTCGCCATCGGTGTGAAAATTTAGCCATTTAGCATTAACGTCTGAAGTTGCATACACAGTTGGCACACCAGTGTCATTTACTGTCACAGCTTACTGTTTTAAGTGTCATTTTTTAAATTTCCACTTGTTAAGGTTCACCCCATTGCTGCAGTGTTGAGAACATTTTTATGCTCATTGTCATAATATACCTCTGAATATTAGTTTATATGCACTACAAACGCCTTTGTACAGCAACCACGTGGGCTTACTGCTCGTTATTGCAAGAAATGCTTCTGTGCACCATTGTTTGTGATATTTGCTATCACCTTCCAGTTTTCACTTCTATGAAATAGATTCTGTTCTTGTTAGAAATAGGGAAATACTAGCAATATAATAAATAAAGAGAAATTATTAATGCTCTGAGAATGTAAAAGACACTTGAAACGAGAACGAATTGGTTCCTTGTGTACCGGTAATTCAGTTATTTTAAAGTCAACCCTTGTGCCACTTAAATGATATAACGGGCCCAAGTTGAGCCTTAGTTTCATAGATTTGAACAATAGGCCTAACCAACTGTTAATTTTGTTTTACAGAAATCGGGTCAGAGTCTGATCTCCAGTGTTCAGGTACTATGTTGATTTTTTACGAAATTACTTAAATTCAGGAAAATATCTAATTGTTTCTTTTTAAAGTAATTGTTTTTTGAGCTGGTGTTTCCTACCATCGATAAACTCCTGATTTTGCTCTGTGAATTGTAATTGCAATCACACATTTATAAAGTGCCAATTAGTAAAGTCAGTTGCACTTTTGACCAAGGGCCAGTGTCATCAATGATGAACAGGAAAGTTTTCACTATTCAGGTGCTTGCGGAACTGAGGGTGAGAGATACTTAGGAGACGAATTTTAAGTCGGAGCATGATGTACCTTTTCCAGATAATATTTTTTCTGGCAATTTTTAGTTAAATTATGTTTGAAAACTTCAGTTGTGTCTTTATGGAAAAAATTGTTTATTGAAGTGGTGAACTGCTAGCAATGACTAAGTGCTAATTTGTTTTATAGAAATGAAGTCAAATTGTTTTGTCCAATGTTCAGCTACCAATATGTTTATATTTCTTACAATTTCTATTGAAATTAATTAGGAAAAATGCAAACGTTTCATTATGAGAAATTGTCTCTTTTAATTGGTTTACTACTTAGTTATTATAACAAATCTGCTAATTTTGTTTTACAGAAATGAAGTCAGAGCCTGATTCACCATGTCCAGGTAATATGTTGATTTTTGTTACAGTTTTTATTGAAATTGTTCAGAAAGAAATACTACTGTTTCTTTTAAAGAAACTCTTATCGAGTTATTTGTCCTAACAACAATAATTGCTAAACTATTTTTTTTAAGGAAATTAAATCAAAACCTAATGTACCACGTCCAGGTAGTGATGTGATGATTTACATACAGTTTTGAATGAAATTACTTCATAACAAAGTGCAGTTCTTTCATGTAAAAGCAGTTTATGAAGCGAGTTAGCTAACAACAATAAACTGATCTGCTGGTTTTGGTTTGCAGAGATGAAGCTCAAGTCCATTGTACGACGTACAGGTAACTAGATTTTTCTTTCCATTTTAAAATTATGTTAGGGAAATATTTATATAAATCAGTAACTTTTTAGTGCCCGTATCTAATGCACAAGGCATCAACCGACTGCGCCTAAAAGCCAAACTAGTCAGGTCAACATCCTGAAGATCAGTCTGAAATCCAGATTATTAATCCAGTATGAAATAGTTTCCTTGTTTATTGAAACTTAGTATTAATTCCAGGCACATTATTTTATGTCATTAGCAACAGGTCTATCTCTTACGTAGCAGGTATTTCAAAGTTTCTGAGAAGATTGTGACTAGATGTTGCAGGAAAGCTATTGGCAGGTATAGTAAAGGCCATTGTACTGAAGCAGTCCTAAGGCTACTAGCATCCGACTTTTGCAGTTTCAATGATTCCAGAGTTGGGATGCTGGAGCCCTTCCTTTGATATCAGGGCAATGTCAGCATGGTGGATTAGAGATATTTCTCATAGGGAAGAGCATCTGAAGCGTGTCCTAGAGTGGTAATGCTATTTTTCTGGATGGGAAAATGATGTTGTTGATCATTGGTGGTTTGGACAACTCCTGGACTTCCAATCAATTAACATTCTCATTCTCGACTTTGTTGGCACTCATTTACCTATCTCCACAGAGATGGAGGCCAAATGCATACCAGGTGCCATGCTCGTCCATGAGCACACTGGACTTGGCTTTGTATAACTTTGCCGCATCTGCTCACGAGGTATTAGTGGTGCCAACTCATCATCTGTGCTATTAGTTTTTTACTTCACAGGTTTCCCTGTTAGTATATTATTGTAATACATGTTATGCATAGACAGTGTTTATTTTTAATTATTGATGGTTATCTATCATGTTTATTTGGTAATTTGTTTTTGTTAAATAGTCCGTACACCTATCCAACTGCAGCTGGAAAGTCTCATCATCATGAGCCACTTCCTAAAGGAGAGACCACAGTGGCGCCGCCGCCGGATTAATGTCGACGAATGGGCCAAGAACTACTGCGAAAAACTCAGGCAACATTAGTAAGGATTTTACATGATCTAAGTTTGCTATACATACTACATAGCTTAATCATAATCACTTTCCTTTGTCAGTACACCTTTGATTGGGGCAAGAGATGGTTGAATGGTAATACACAGGCACAAAGAACAGCAGTTCGATACCTGCTAGCCCATAAGGTTGACTCAGCCCTCCACTCCCTAGGGGTTATAGTAAAATGAGCAGTAGGACAGATGGGCGCCTTGCAAGACTGCCATACAGTTAAATTCAGCTCCTGTTACACTTGTTATCATCTGTTCCTACTTTATCGTGTAATCTTACTGCATTCTTGTCAGTTTGAATTAATAAGCAAATATTATTATTATTATTATTGTTATTATTATTATTATCATCATCATCTACAAGTGGACAGAACACATTAGACTGATCCTTTACTTACCTGCTTATGATAGTCCTAAATTTCCTCATGATATCATAATTTAATATTGAGTTTAGTTGTTTTTAGAACCATTCATTACATTAAAAGTTTGTTATGTAAGAACCTCAAGCAAGTTCATGCTTCGTTGCATCACTATCTAGTACAGAACATTAATTAAACTAATAACTTGTTGTTAACCTTGCATTGCATTTTGCTTACATTTCCAATTATTTGGCTAGCAGAAAGTGTTTTGTATGTTGTAGCAATAAACTGTTCTGAGACGATCTCGTCGAAGGCAAGGTTAGCAATTGTTACTTCCTTATTAATTATCCTTTTGGATAAGTAAGTAATCTTATTAACACGAGACAAAGACCCACAACAATGCACGCAATGGTGAAAGTGGCACAATGTTGGTAGATAAAAAATATGATGCAACTTTATAAACAGTTTCAAAAGTCAAAGTTACAGTTATGTAGCTCTGTACTAACAACATAAAACTTTACATAGGCCTATCTTATGCCGCCTATGATTGGAATTAAAATGCAGATTAAGATAGAGAGCAATCGACCAGGCATTTCTTTCTGAGCCAGTCAGTCACTCAGTCGGTTGATAGAACCGGTCAGTCTGCTGTGGTTTGAGATTTTAATAAAGTCTTTTGCTTCTGAACTTGTAGCATTGGGTAACACTTCCAGACTATTGCTGTTGTGCTATCAAAAGTATCCTGGTTTGTGAGCTAAGTCTGTGAGTTACTCAGTAAATTTAGTGCATTTTGAAATGGTAAAATGCTATAATCAGCATAGCTGGAAATTATGGACTCTTCCATAATTATGTATCTGATAGAGATTAAGCAGTCAGGTGGAATTTGTAGTGAATAAAATTGTAAACTATTGCAAGAGAAGTGGATTGGAAGGAGAGGACATTTCTTGCTGACTTCTGATTGATGGTTTTGTGTTTCTGACAGGTTTCAATTATCCCTGGCGTATACGAACTACCTCGATTTTCACCCTTTCTACATTTGTCCTTGGTTTCATCGTCAACGTATTCACCCCTCAATGTTCTCAATGTTAATGTTAATAACAATGGCAACACTGTTCCAGTCTGCTGTATTTTGATATTTTAATCGAATCATTTGCAACAAAAGCTTTTCAGAATCTGTCGTTGATCTTCTCTGAAGTTAGTGTAAAGAAGGGGGGGCAGACATGGGCGCAGCACCATAGGGGCGCAAAATTAGCTTTCAGTGGTACCCACTAACGTTTAATAGTCAACAAAGGGGGTGCAGTCAACCGTTGCCCCTGCACCCTTCGTTACGCCACTGGATGTTACCCCTTAGAAACAAAAGTCTTGCAAATTCTCGCCCAATTCCCTCTAAGGATAGCTTTCGTGGACATGGTATTCTTTTTAAGTATCTGTCTTTGGAGATCATTGGATAACACTACCCCTCAGGAACAAGTCTATAATCATTAATGTCACCCCAAATCCTTTAATCAACAGATGTTTTTCTTCAGATAGTTCTGTGGTTGGCTTTTCATGGTCTGCCTTCAAAGTCTTCTCATGAAACAAGTAAATGCATGCCAGGACACCAGAACCAAAATCTCTTCTCAATTCCGTTCATTTACTTTATTGATCACCAAACAAACGTTCATATTACAATTTGTTATTGCGCCTTTCTGAGTGTTCTTAAAACACATTATTCTGTATTAACACTTTAACGACGAGCGTGTTCTAAAAGTGACTGGGAACCAATGCAGCTCGTCATTAAAGTGTTAAGTATCTTTATACATACATGTATACACATAGGCCTACATGGTTCATGGCTGTCAATGTGTGAGCCTAAAAGGAACAGTATTGCTCACCTGCCAGGGTTGCCTTTCTCATTTCTACTTTCATATGTAGTAACATTGACCATCAAACTATGAATCAAAGTCAAATGAAACGTGCAGTCTGGTGCTTGTGTAGTATTACAAACAGATCCATGATTTATACATGTATTAACCAGTCATTATATGATTTACACAGTGATTCCATCGAAGACCAATTGAACTGTGCTCTAATTTGAGTTCCATTGTCTGAAATTGAACGTGTGTGGTGTCTGAAATTTTTTGAACATCGAAAACATTCAACAGTTTTGACAACTCATGTTTTTGTTTTCCATCTGGAGCACTGATTTATGCCTCTGTGCTTTTTATTCACAGCATCAGGCAAAAACAAGAATAAAAAATGAAACATAAATTCATTCATAACGGTCCTAGCGAAGTCATAATATTGCTGTAGATTAGAGATTAGGCATCTGTGACTTCAACAGACCATTGATTCCTTAAGTATTATGCTTTATTGTGGCGGACATGCCACAAGACAGAGTGAAGGCTGCATGATCGTAATAAATAGTTTATTAATATTGATTTTCTGTTATACGGCGTCGCGCCTCTGAATCGCTTCTGGGCGTTTAATCAGCGCTCGATTCGAGTTTTAATAAATATAATTAAATTATACGCTCGCAAAACAATGAGACCTATCTATCAATTAAATAAAACATTACATCTTAACATCGTCCTATTGAAGTCATGACTTAAGATAGGCATAGCCTAAATTAATCCTTAGAAGTTCTATCTCTTAGACACCTACCTTTTGTTAAGAAATTTGGTAAGGACGCATTTATAAGCGTTGAGAGCTACAGCATAGATGATCGATCGATGAATATAGCCTGCCTCACGGTGCATAGGCTTATAATGTAGAGTGGTTGTGCACTGCTCTACACATAGCGACACGGTTCCTTAGTGTCGTTGGTTACGGGAAAGTGAAATCAAACGGTTCGGATTGAGTTACGGGCGCCTCCGCGTCCAAAATAAAACAAGACTAATCCGTGCGCTCCCGTGTGACAGCCGCTCACATGGTCTGGCCAATGCCGGCTATCGCTGATCTGACGGGGTAGGGCCCATCACGTTGATCGCGAGCCGGTCCGAGCTTTGATCGTGGGAAGCTGATCGGGGAAAGACCGATCGTGAGATAAAGGCTCACAGGTTCGATAGTCCGAAGGTTCGATAGTCCGAAGGTTCGATAGTCCGAAGATTGCATGGTAAAACATATAGAAATGTAGAAATATATGTTTATGGGTAATCCCGTATTTTACGTTGAAAATTCCTTGTCCGAAGGTTCGATCGATAGTCCGAAATTACTCAGAAGGTTCGATAGTCCGAAAGTGTCACGTAAAACATATATGTATAATTGTATTTGTACATATATATATATAAGTATGGAGAGCGCTTTTTTTCTAGTAGAAAAGGTTTGGGAACTTATTATTTCACATCTGTTTTCTTTAACTTATGTCAGAAAAAACTATAATTGAATTTTCCCACTGAACACAGAACACTAATATAATTTACAGGATATTTACAGAAATAAACGTTTTTATAAGAAAATGAGAGACTCAAAGAGTTCATTTATAATAAAAACCGACCTGACTACAGTTTTTGTGGAAAAATGTATTAACCTGTAGTCCTGTACTGGTACGGCCGTACCGTATTAGGCTTTAAAACAATTTCCAGAGTTTTCTCATATTTTCATCTGACAAATCATCTCGATTTCTTTTCTTGCTTTGTGAGTCTAGAGCTGAATGTCTGCCTCGAAGCAGCCAAGAGTCTACGTACTTTGTAGGATCAAAATATGTTAGTGGGGGGCCGACCAATCTGATGAATAAAAGTGCCGAGACTGTTTTTGTCATAAGCGAAGCTCTCGTTGGGGTGATTATCAAATTCATTTGTGAGAATCCCCTTTCACACTCGCTCGAAGAAATGGAAATTGTATTAATAGCATGTACCAGAGGAAGAATTCTTTCAGAATATGTTCTTTCCGTAAGATAATCACGGAATCCACGAATGATTTCTCTTTCGTTAAGTTGTAGCCTGCTACACAATTTATGAATTTCCGTTTCTCCAAATGTTAACTGGTTGTTCATGTTATCTGTCCAATGGCTCTGATCTAGTATTGTAGTCCATTGAGCCAGTTCAACATCCTCATTAGAAAGTAATCTTTTTGCAATTGATTCACTAAGTTTCTCGTAAAAGACATTTGCATCAATAGGAGGGTCATTTCTGTAGTTTCTGTTGTGGAGTACAATTCCATTAAACATTAGATGCTCAACAGCTGCTGTTGCATTCCTGTAGTATGGGCCTGGACTTTGCCTTCGTTCCTCGAACACCTGTACGATTGTTTTTATTTTTTGATTCGCCTTGTAAAGATTCATGTTTCGCTGCTGTAGGTCCAAGCTCAATTCAGATAACTCTTGCAGAGCATCACACATCAGGGCAAGATCCATCACAAATTCAGTTGATGCTATTTTCTTCTTCAACCCTTCATATGTACATTTGTCACTGTTGCTTCTTGTGGGATCAGTCATTGCTTCTTCAAAATGATTCACCAGAGCTGCATAATTATTCCACACTGCAAACACTGCACGGAAACTTGACGAAACCCATCGCGTACTTAAAACCCGTCCAATTTTCAATAACTCTACTTCAAGTAACTGAGCACATGAATGCAGTTCTCTGCTATTTTTTGGAGAAGCATGGTATATGACGTATAGCTTATCGAGAAAAGATTTAAATCTATTGACTCCTGAAATGTCCTTTACGGTATCTGCTACTGATAGTTCAAGTCTGTGATTAGCACAGTGCCAGATTATCACCGATGGAAATTTATCAGTAAGTAGCTTCTTTACTCCACTTCTGCATCCCAACATGACAGATGCACCATCACATGTAACGGCAACTAAATTATACTGTGTTACGCCGTTCCCGTGAGTCCCCACTGTAACAAGGACTGACAGTAAGTAAAACGCAGAATATTGTATATCAATATAAACGAATCTGGCAAAAAGGTATGGGAACTCAGTTCCCATGAGTTCCTGCTGAAAAAAAGCACTGTCAGTGTATGGTACATAATATGTATATATAGGCATATATATGTATATATGTTCGTATATGTATATATCTGTTTGTATATATATAAGTATTTATACCTATATATGTACATATATGTATATATATAGATATATGCCCCATGGATATATATATATAACGGTGGCGCGTTGGAAAAGAGCTGGCGTAGAGAGCGAGAGGTACTGAGTTCGAGCCCCGTAGTGGCGGATATGCTTTGTAGGCTGCTATTAGCGCCGTGTATTGCAGGCTGTCTGTTCTGTTAGTAGTTAAGAATTGTTTCAATTGCATAATTGTACACTGTGATCATTCTGCGTTGTGTCAGTTTGAAAATTAAACGAAGATTATTATTATTATTACATATATATATTTGCATATATGTATTTATATATATATGTACAAATGTATATAGATGTAAATAAGTTTGTATATACATATGTATATGCCTATATATATAATATATAATATATAATCATAATATATAATATATATATATAATATAATATATCAGAGTACTGTAGTTGAGAAACAACCACTGGAAGAAGCATAACCCCTTACACATACCCATACATAAATATATAGACATATACATATACATTTATATGTACACATATATACATAGTAAATATATGTATATGTATATACATATATATGCATATATACATATATATAGACGGATACATATAATTTTATATACATATGTACATATTTATAAATACGTATAATACGTTTATATATCCATTTATATACGGATATCTACATATATATGTATAGATAAATACATAAATACAAACTTATCGACATATTTCTTTCCTATATAAACACGAATATACTAGAAATATATCGCCATATGATAAGAGCTGAAGACAAGCCATGCTTAACTTTTCTGGAACATCGAATGGTGCCTTGATTGCACTTTATAAGCACTTGCATTATTCGCAAAATCACAAAACAATGAGACCTAGAAAGAACAAATAAAACATTACTGTATTGTAACATCGTTGTCATAGAAGTCATTTAACATCAAGTCATTTTTATTGATCCATCCACAATCCAGAACAGTTACAGATGATTATGAAAATATAAGTAGTATATGTACATGAACCGAAGATAATTCAGTCAGAGGCAATATTATAGATGCGGAGAGATGGGTCAACATCATACAGGCTATCGATGATTTGTTTTGATCTGTGATAATGTGATTGGTAGGCCTACTATAAAAGTGTTCAATTACAATTAGGCCTATATTAAATAGCCTAGCTACGCATATTCTCTGGCTATAGTTAGCTTAACATCTGCAACTGCTTTGATCCATCTTCAGCAGATTTCATATTGTCATTGTGCAACGCTTAAGACGATGAAGAGAAATCTATGAAACGACCGTGTGCTATTTAGATAACTATATGATGACAACAAGGGTGAACAAACGCATTGGCACCGCGTAGGCCCTATAATAGAAAGACGCGGTATATGTCTGAGGTGAGGGTTCGCAGGGAACATCGCTGCTGTTCGGGGGAACCAGTTGATGCCAGCCACTTACATGCATACCTCGAGAACAGTCTGAGAGTAACGCTCAAGGTGCCAGTTTGTGAAGGCATTCAGAATAATTGGCGCCGAGTTTCGTTTTGGCCAGTGTACATTGACTATAGACCGGTTTACATCGATAAGGGCGCGCATAAAAGGGCGCGACACAAAAGGGCGCTCTCACATAAGGGCGCGGTCATATACATAAGAGCGCTGTCAAATAAAAGCGCTGGTTAATAAGACCGTGTTCCAATATGAGCGCGCACCAATATTAATGGGGTCGCTGATTAATAAATAGGCTACATGTCAATGAAATCATAGGCTACATAATTCAGAGGTCTCCAAAGTACGGCCCGCGGGCCACATCCGGCCCGCTAAGGCCTTTAATCTAGCCCGCGGAACTCTCCTTGAAGAAACAAACTAAAATAGGGAAAATTGAAAATGTTAACGCCACTGTAGGCCTACTCTGACATTCATATTGCCAAAATCCATGTCGCCGTTTGTAAGGCACTGTGCCTATCGGTTTGCCTCGTACTCTATCGGTTAGCTTCGTTCGTAGGATACTCTCTTGTACTCTATTGGTTTGGCTTGTACTCTATCGGTTTGGCTTGTACTCTATCGGTTTGGCTTGTACTCTATCGGTTTGGCTTGTACTCTATCGGTTTGGCTTGTACTCTATCGGGTTTGGCTTGTACTCTATCGGTTTGGGCTGTACTCTATCGGTTTGGCTTGTACTCTATCGGTTTGGCTTGTACTCTATCGGTTTGGCTTGTACTCTATCGGTTTGGCTTGTACTCTATCGGTTTGGCTTGTACTACTATCGGTTTATCGGTTTGGCTTGTACTCTATCGGTTTGGCTTGTACTCTATCGGTTTGGCTTGTACTCTATCGGTTTGGCTTGTACTCTATCGGTTTGGCTTGTACTCTATCGGTTTGGCTTGTACTCTATCGGTTTTGGCTTGTACTCTATCGGTTTGGCTTGTACTCTATCGGCTTGTACTCTATCGGTTTGGCTTGTACTCTATCGGTTTGGCTTGTACTCTATCGGTTTGGCTTGTACTCTATCGGTTTGGCTTGTACTCTATCGGTTTGCCTTGTACTCTATCGGTTTGGCTTGTACTCTATCGGTTTGGCTTGTACTCTATCGGTTTGGCTTGTACTCTATCGGTTTGCCTTGTACTCTATCGGTTTGGCTTGTACTCTATCGGTTTGGCTTGTACTCTATCGGTTTGGCTTGTACTCTATCGGTTTGGCTTGTACTCTATTGGTTTGGCTTGTACTCTATCGGTTTGGCTTGTACTCTATCGGTTTGGCTTGTACTCTATCGGTTTGGCTTGTACTCTATCGGTTTGCCTTGTACTCTATCTTGTACTCTATCGGTTTGGCTTGTACTCTATCGGTTTGGCTTGTACTCTATCGGTTTGGCTTGTACTCTATCGGTTTGGCTTGTACTCTATCGGTTTGGCTTGTACTCTATCGGTTTGGCTTGTACTCTATCGGTTTGGCTTGTACTCTATCGGTTTGGCTTGTACTCTATCGGTTTGGCTTGTACTCTATCGGTTTGGCTTGTACTCTATCGGTTTGGCTGGCTTGTACTCTATCGGTTTGGCTTGTACTCTATCGGTTTGGCTTGTACTCTATCGGTTAGTACTCTATCGGTTTGGTACTCTATCGGTTTGGCTTGTACTCTATCGGTTTGGCTTGTACTCTATCGGTTTGGCTTGTACTCTATCGGTTTGGCTTGTACTCTATCGGTTTGGCTTGTACTCTATCGGTTTTGGCTCGGTTTGGCTTGTACTCTATCGGTTTGGCTTGTACTCTATCGGTTTGGCTTGTACTCTATTGGTTTGGCTTGTACTCTATCGGTTTGGCTTGTACTCTATCGGTTTGGCTTGTACTCTATCGGTTTGGCTTGTACTCTATCGGTTTGGCTTGTACTCTATCGGTTTGGCTTGTACTCTATCGGTTTGGCTTGTACTCTATCGGTTTGGCTTGTACTCTATCGGTTTGGCTTGTACTCTATCGGTTTGGCTTGTACTCTATCGGTTTGGCTTGTACTCTATCGGTTTTGCTTGTACTCTATCGGTTTGGCTTGTACTCTATCGGTTTGGCTTGTACTCTATCGGTTTGGCTGTACTCTATCGGTTTGGCTTGTACTCTATCGGTTTGGCTTGTACTCTATCGGTTTGGCTTGTACTCTATCGGTTTGGCTTGTACTCTATCGGTTTGGCTTGTACTCTATCGGTTTGGCTTGTACTCTATCGGTTTGGCTTGTACTCTATCGGTTTGGCTTGTACTCTATCGGTTTGGCTTGTACTCTATCGGTTTGGCTTGTACTCTATCGGTTTGGCTTGTACTCTATCGGTTTGGCTTGTACTCTATCGGTTTGGCTTGTACTCTATCGGTTTGGCTTGTACTCTATCGGTTTGGCTTGTACTCTATCGGTTTATCGGTTGTACTCTATTGTACTCTATCGGTTTGGCTTGTACTCTATCGGTTTGGCTTGTACTCTATCGGTTTGGCTTGTACTCTATCGGTTTGGCTTGTACTCTATCGGTTTGGCTTGTACTCTATCGGTTTGGCTTGTACTCTATCGGTTTGGCTTGTACTCTATCGGTTTGGCTTGTACTCTATCGGTTTGGCTTGTACTCTATCGGTTTGGCTTGTACTCTATCGGTTTGGCTTGTACTCTATCGGTTTGGCTTGTACTCTATCGGTTTGGCTTGTACTCTATCGGTTTGGCTTGTACTCTATCGGTTTGGCTTGTACTCTATCGGTTTGGCTTGTACTCTATCGGTTTGGCTTGTACTCTATCGGCTTGTACTCTATCGGGTTTGCTTGTACTCTATCGGTTTGGCTTGTACTCTATCGGTTTGGCTTGTACTCTATCGGTTTGGCTTGTACTCTATCGGTTTGGCTTGTACTCTATCGGTTTGGCTGTACTCTATCGGTTTGGCTTGTACTCTATCGGTTTGGCTTGTACTCTATCGGTTTGGCTTGTACTCTATCGGTTTGGCTTGTACTCTATCGGTTTGGCTTGTACTCTATCGGTTTGGCTTGTACTCTATCGGTTTGGCTTGTACTCTATCGGTTTGGCTTGTACTCTATCGGTTTGGCTTGTACTCTATCGGTTTGGCTTGTACTCTATCGGTTTGGCTTGTACTCTATCGGTTTGGCTTGTACTCTATCGGTTTGGCTTGTACTCTATCGGTTTGGCTTGTACTCTATCGGTTTGGCTTGTACTCTATGGGTTTGGCTTGTACTCTATCGGTTTGGCTTGTACTCTATCGGTTTGGCTTGTACTCTATCGGTTTGGCTTGTACTCTATCGGTTTGGCTTGTACTCTATCGGTTTGGCTTGTACTCTATCGGTTTGGCTTGTACTCTATCGGTTTGGCTTGTACTCTATCGGTTTGGCTTGTACTCTATCGGTTTGGCTTGTACTCTATCGGTTTGGCTTGTACTCTATCGGTTTGGCTTGTACTCTATCGGTTTGGCTTGTACTCTATCGGTTTGGCTTGTACTCTATCGGTTTGGCTTGTACTCTATCGGTTTGGCTTGTACTCTATCGGTTTGGCTTGTACTCTATCGGTTTGGCTTGTACTCTATCGGTTTGGCTTGTACTCTATCGGTTTGGCTTGTACTCTATCGGTTTGGCTTGTACTCTATCGGTTTGGCTTGTACTCTATCGGTTTGGCTTGTACTCTATATCGGTTTGGCTTGTACTCTATCGGTTTGGCTTGTACTCTATCGGTTTGGCTTGTACTCTATCGGTTTGGCTTGTACTCTATCGGTTTGGCTTGTACTCTATCGGTTTGGCTTGTACTCTATCGGTTTGGCTTGTACTCTATCGGTTTGGCTTGTACTCTATCGGTTTGGCTTGTACTCTATCGGTTTGGCTTGTACTCTATCGGTTTTGGCTTGTACTCTATCGGTTTGGCTTGTACTCTATCGGTTTTGCTTGTACTCTATCGGTTTGGCTTGTACTCTATCGGTTTGGCTTGTACTCTATCGGTTTGGCTTGTACTCTATCGGTTTGGCTTGTACTCTATTGGTTTGGCTTGTACTCTATCGGTTTGGCTTGTACTCTATCGGTTTGGCTTGTACTCTATCGGTTTGGCTTGTACTCTATCGGTTTGGCTTGTACTCTATCGGTTTGGCTTGTACTCTATCGGTTTGGCTTGTACTCTATCGGTTTGGCTTGTACTCTATCGGTTTTGGCTTGTACTCTATCTTTATTGGTTTGGCTTTGCTTGTACTCTATCGTTTGGCTTGTACTCTATCGGTTTGGCTTGTACTCTATCGGTTTGGCTTGTACTCTATCGGTTTGGCTTGTACTCTATCGGTTTGGCTTGTACTCTATCGGTTTGGCTTGTACTCTATCGGTTTGGCTTGTATCGGTTTGGCTTGTACTCTATCGGTTTGGCTTGTACTCTATCGGTTTGGCTTGTACTCTATCGGTTTGGCTTGTACTCTATTGGTTTGGCTTGTACTCTATCGGTTTGGCTTGTACTCTATCGGTTTGGCTTGTACTCTATCGGTTTGGCTTGTACTCTATCGGTTTGGCTTGTACTCTATCGGTTTGCCTTGTACTCTATCGGTTTGGCTTGTACTCTATCGGTTTTTGGCTTGTACTCTATCGGTTTGGCTTGTACTCTATCGGTTTGCCTTGTACTCTATCGGTTTGGCTGGTACTCTATCGGTTTGGCTTGTACTCTATGGTCGTCCATTAATTATGTCAACAAAATAGTTAATGGACGACCCCTATGCTGGATTAGCAGACGGACTCTTCAGGCAAGCCGTGATGAAAGATCGGGCCTCCAGATGCCCGAGAGATAAGTCTCGTTTTACAGAGGACGATCTGTTTAGAGATAGCGAAGTCGACAGTCAAAGACAGCCAGAGGGGTAACAGATGTCCAGTTGTCACTTATTAGCAATCCTCTTGACGCCCCTGTTGAGCAAGAGACTCCTCTGTCCGCCGACCCCCGACGGGACATGTCATCTCCTCATCTCAACCTCGGCTTCAAAGGCAGGCGTGCTACTCCACGTAGGGCCCGATATCGTCGACCTCGGAAGAGAGCCAGAGCCATGCCAAACGACCCTCGACTGCACGTTGATCGCCATGATATCAACAGGGTAACAGAGCAAAACCCGTTGGGACCGTCGAAGTTCACTGAGTTCGCCGATCAATGCACCGCGCCTTCGTCTCCTCGCTACCCACAAAGCACGGTGTGAACAAATGTTTTGCATATATAATGAGCACAGGTGTTCTTTAGGTTGATATATATATAATGTGTATCGATTGTTAAGCGTTTTAGTCTTAGGCCTTAGTTGCGCTGTCGGCTCGTGGGCGCTTGGCCTAAAGTAGCCTAAACATTGGCTGACGGTAGATTGTTTTACACGTGCAGTTAGCGCGCCAAACTTAGAAACTGCTGATGACAGTGAATTTGAACAATACAGTGTAGTAGTTGGTTTAATGCAGTAGAGAGCTGTATGTTAGAAGTTACCGTTGAGTGGTAATTGATAAGAACTTTGATATTAAGTGTACGTTTGAAATAACTGTGTTTGAAGAAAGGAGAAACATTCAAAGAACTGTGTCAATTTAATTCTTAAACAGTTAGAAGACGTTGAGCAATTTATATGTAGAGATAAGGAAAGTTCTTGAGGTAGGTCACAACTAAGAAAGAAAAGAGTTGGTGACATATTTGGTGGCAGCAGCGGTGGAATTCGAAACAACGTCTGGGATTCGAAACAACGTCTGGGATTCGAAACAACGTCTGGGATTCGAAACAACGTCTGGGATTCGAAACAACGTCTGGGATTCGAAACAACGTCGACTGGTGAATACGCATTTGAATCATTGGTAAATTGACGACAACGAAAGCCTCAACGACAAAGGTATAAAAGTTGGTTGTTATCAAACAAAGAACAATCCCCAATACTTCAAACACAAAAGAAAACTGGTGTTTTCCAGAAAGGACAGCACTGAAGTAAAGAAGTAAGATGGAGAAATTAAGTGTCAAAAAACAAGCAGAACTGAAGAAGATGTCTTCTGAAAGATTAAAACAGCGCTTGTTGAAGGCTGGTTTTGAAGAAGAGAAACTGAAAGATATGTCACGTGAGGACATGTTAGAAGCGCTAGCTGAAGTCTGGCTTAAGGAAGAAGCAGAAGAAGAAGGTGCTGTCGGCGGTGTTGTGGAAAAGGTTATTGAAAAACCGCCTGGACTTATGTCTATGGAGATGATGATGCAGTGGATGATGATGAAAGAAGAAAGAGAGGAGAAACGAAGACAAGAAGAGAAAGAAAGAGAGGAGATACGAAGACAAGAAGAGAAAGAGAAAGAGGAGAAACGGAGACAAGAAGAGAAAGAAATGCGACAGGAAGAATTACGTCTTCAGAGAGAAAAGGAAGAGAAGGCAGAACGTCTTCAGAGAGAAAAGGAAGAGAAGGCAGAACGTCTTCAGAGAGAAAAAGAAGAGAAAGCAGAAAATGCACGACAGGAAGAATTACGTCTTCAAAGAGAGAAAGAAGAATTGCAAAGGCAGCAATTTGAAATTCAATTAGAGCAATTGAGAAAAGATAGAGAAGATGCTGAAAGGAGAAGATTAGAGCAGATGATTGAATTTGAAAAGGCGCGGAAATTGGGAGTGAGCAGAACAGGTTAGGACAAGAAGAACTGAAATAGCAATGTAAATTTAAAGGCCACTGACCACAGAAAACCAACACACTCAAAATAGAAACCATGGCAGAATTCCATCACCAAAAATATCCAACCTGGAAATCCCAGTGTCATCATCGACGTCAGAGTCTCCGCATTGAGTGGCAGCTCCGTTGACTTGACGATCGTCTTCTTGTCAGAAGTTGACGCAAAGTCAACCTGACGACACGAAAATCGCTTGGTCAACTTCCGCTTCAAGACCGCAATCCCATCTAGATTGCCTGCCTTTGAACCTTTGGATCGGGTGACCTTCTCGTTGGGCTGCAGCCCTGATTGGGATTTTCTCTGGACTGGTTCGACAGAGGAGGGACTTCGCCGGATCTGAGGGGGATAGGTCGAGTCAGGGCGCTGTGAAACAGGTGGAAATAGGGCAACATGGGAAGAAACGGCAGCGAGGATTTGTGGACTAAGGGCTATGTTGGTTAGGTCGGAAAACTGGTCACAGTGCAGCTGAAAAGTATTCAAAACAAAAACCAAAATAAAGTTGAATTTATTATAAGAAATATAAATATAATTACGTAAAATATATCATCGTCATAATCATCATCACTTGGCGACAAAGGGCATGAAGCAAATCTAGATTGTTTTTGGTCACGTAAAATGATAAGAATATATTTACTGATCTAAAGAATTAAACAATAATCGAATGTAATAAAGGTATAAACTTTTATATCCAGTCCAATCCAATCCAATCTAATCCATCCAATAAACTAAAAACTAATGCAATCTTTTGAATGTATTCCAATCTAAAATTCTGTGCAATTCAATTTAATCCAGATACAGCTAATTTAATTCAATTCAATCCAGTCCAAGCCAAACTAATCTCATCCAATCCAATCCTATAAAATCTAACACAATCTAATAAACATAATCTAATCAAGCCATATCTAATCTAATCCAATCCTCAGCTTTTAAATTCCAACGGACCATTTCAACGTCAGGTAACTCTGCCACTACCCTACCTGTGGTAGTGCCAGTTCCAAGCCTGGAGAAAGGAGGAGGGCAATGCCAATCATTTTTGCAACGAAAACAGTGTCACTAAACAGCAACTAGTAACCAACCAATGAACGTCAGATAGAGACCTAATTGTAAACTCTGATATACTTTACCTCTGGGTCAGCTGGAACCAAGGCAACTGTTTCATCGATGCCAATCACTGCAACCATCTCGAGCAGCGAATTGTGTAGCTTGCCCAACATCCTTACTATCTGACTTATGGCAATCTCTCAAGCGAATTCATCAGCCTACAGAAGAAACAGAACTATGGCAATCCTTTTAGACTTATTGAATACAAAATAACACTCGATATTACAGTCATTCAAAGACAAATATCGCTAGGCATCCAAAAGTGAGACCAAAAGCAGAACAAGTCCTGCTAACAGAGTTTTGCTGTACGATAAAAACGTAAGGAAAAACCGAAGGAAAACATGATAAACATTCAGCCAGGATGTGGTTAGAAGCATTCCAGTGGAAGATGGATGGAAATAGGTTCGTCAACCATACAACCATCGACGTTAGGTGTTCGGCCTGGCCAGGGAGTGGTTGGAGATGCCGAGAATTCCAGATGGATAGACGAACGGAAGTGAAAGAGAAATTGCCTCACTGAATATCTCCCTCCCTCTCCCCTTCCTCTCTCGGTCTTTACCTGACATGCAGTGTGTATACTTTCTATCCAATTTTCCTGTTTTCTGTCTGTGTGGTGCATGATAGTTTAGTGTTTAGGATGCTGGACCATATTCACCAGAGCAAAAATCTGCTTTGAGATTTCTGTTCCACCTGTGCCCATTAGCCAACTGGCGGTGGGAAGATCAAAGGACAAGGGAAAGGACTGACCACTCGTCATCATATGCTGAGACTAAGAAAATGAAGTTGCAAACATCATACTCATAGCTGCCTCTCAGGCTAACTTAGGGGATCGCTCTTCATTTCTTCGTCAGCATGCCACCATATTCACTCAAGGAAAGATAGAGGCAGCCAGGCAGGAAGGGAAAGAGGCAGGGAGGAGGGCAGGCAGAGATATAGGCAGGACGGTGCATGAGTAGACAGAGAGGCCGGTAGGAAGACAGGTAGGTTGAGAAAGAGAGACAGAGTAAGACAGAGAAAGACAGAGGAAGAGACAGAGGCACAGAGACAAACAGACAAAGACAGACAGATACAGACATAGGGGGACAGAGACATATCAATGCCTCCCACAGAGACAGACAGACAGGAAGAGACAGGGAGAGAGGCAGAGAGACAGACAGACAGACATTTACTCATTTACTCAGAGGCAACAGACAGAGAGAGACAGAGAGGGCCAGACAGACAGATATATCAGTCACCACACAAAGAGAGAGACAGACAGACAGGAAGAGACAGGGAGAGAGGGGATGACAGGCAAGCTGACATAGTACAGGATTCTTTAATGTCGGCTGAGATTAAAAATCAGCCTTAACTGAAACAGACTTCTTAATGGCAGAAACTAAATACAATACGACAACCTGTGACAACTGGTTCCTGCCTCTCAGGGTAAGTCAATCTCACGGAGTCAGCTGTCAACAGCTCTACCAGGCAGGATGCTTTAGCTAACCGTCTAACTTCCGTCCGTCCGTCAGTCTGTACTTTGTGGGGACCGGTTCGGCCAACCCATTTGATATTTCCCAACCCAGTGTCATGTTTCGCTGGGTTATTATTACGCATTTATTAAGCGTCACTATCTCATGACCAAGCAATGATCAGTGGCACTTGTCAACTGTGACTTGCTCAAGGTCCATACACAGAGGAGATTCTAACCTGTACACTTCACGTTATATGGCTAGCACTCTAACCAATCGGCTACCGTGTCCCACGACTGAGTTTCCCTTGAAGGGGCTCTATATAAATCGCAGTTCAATATCACAAAGTGACAATTTCTACACAAACTGCCATAACAAATGCGGTTATTCATATCCAAATCAAGTGTGGTTAATGCTACTCTAGAGGTTAGAATTCTGGACTATCACTCGAAGGTCTGGGGTTCAATACTCCACCAGGATAATAAGAAGAGGCAAGTATGACATTCGACCTTTGCCTAAATGAAGTTAGATGCGATATTCAAGTAATATCTTAACCAGTAAACACAAGGACAGAAATTTAACAATATTAGCAGACCATTTAACAGGCGCACATTGAAGTAATTTGAATGGTGCTCTACTGAACCACAAACATCAGAATTGTTCCTCAACCTGATATCAGGCCCATTAAAGAAATAACAAACACGGAAATCTTATTCCGTCCAAAAACAAACATTAATGGTTGATGGAAAACATACTGCCATCAGTTAGGCCACAGTTTAACAGAAAACATAGTCAGTAATTATAGGCCTACTGGTTCCTGGCCGTGTGGTATCCAAATTTCTGTGTGTGTGTGTGTGTGTGTGTGTGCAGCACGCACGTGCGTGTGTGTAAGCATGCACATACATACACAGTTACACACACACACACACACAATTTACAAATAAAATATAAGTAATAATAAATAATAACAATAATTGCTGGATATATATATATATATATATATATATTTATTTACTTAGTAAGCTTTTTGCAGCTTTGCAATGAAGTCAATTAGCAGATAATTACTAACAGCACAAGTGACTTCATCATTAAGTTGTAAATTACAGACACATAGTATATTAAATACAAAGCACATGGCATTTATAAGCACACAATATTCCTATTACTATAATAAATTATTTATTACTATTATTATTAATATTGCTATTATTAGTATCATTATTGTTATTACTAATTTTTACCCAAGGTATGTATAAACCCTCAGGATTTCAAAAATTACAGAGAGCATTTTTCTTTAATGGCGAGTCTTCACTGATGTCACGCTCGGTGATTATTATCAGCGTGAGACCGTACATTGCCTACAGGAATAATGTACGTGCACTGTACGTACATTATCAATACCATAGTTGTTAAAAACGGTAAAATAAAATAAAAAACGGAAAAAAACGTCGTTTTATTGGGGAAAAAAACGGAAAAAAACGAGAAAAAAACGGAAAATAATATGACTTTGCTACATCTTTTACTGCATTTTAAAATTAAAAACCTTGTTTACACAATTTAATTTTAATCAGCAAATTCAAATAACTTTTATAAGTTTTATTTCCTGTACTGTGATGTTTATTTCTCAACTGATGACACTAAATAGTGACGTAAATTAGATGAATCCTTGAAAGGACGGAGACAACGTAAGAGATATAGGACAAAAATAAAATTAAACAAATAGTAACAGACAGCAAATAAATAAATAAAGTTACACAAAAAAAATAAAAAACGGAAAAAAACGTGACGAGAAATAAAAAACGAAAAAAACGGTTTTTTGGAAAAAAATAAAAAACGAAAAAAACGTTTTTTACAAAGTTCTATGATCAATACGAATAACATAGGCATACGTTAAAAATGTAGTTGCAGTTGCACTGTTGTAGAGTGAACATCAATGCAAATGATCGTCTTTTGGACAAAATAAATTATGTGGATATTCACTAGACAGCTGTTGAGTGGAATTATGAGTGTGGTTGTGCTGACAGTAGCAGTGATTCCAGGGACACTGAGCCCAATACTGAACAGATTAGTAAGGCACACAAGAATAAATTGATGTTAAAGTAAGCCAAAATAACGTAAGCGTTGTCCGTTATAGAAAAAAATAACGTACGTTCCGTATGTGCGGTCGCACATTGATTATTATCGCTATTATTACTCATATTATTATTATTATTACTATTATTTTTATCAGTATTATTACTATTAGTATTATTATTACTATTATCAGTATTATTCATGTTATTATCATTATTACCAACACTGTATGGTCATTGTCAATGTACTCATAACAGCCGAGTTGGCTAGATGGCGCAAGTGGGGGGAGATATCTTGAACTCAAATTTCTGCCATGGTGAGGATTTGAACTCCCAACCTCTCGATCGACATTCGACAGTCCCACTCACTAACCACTACACTATCGATACATCAATGGATGGCACACCAAACCCAAGTCGTAATCAGGTCAAAGTCTAGAAGTTCAGTCCGTAAGACTGCAAAGCCGGTGGTTAGTGAATTCCATAGACGAGGACTGGAGCCTGCGACCTGTGCGCCTGATCATAGGGCAAATTCCGGGCCATGAATCCAAAAGCCAGCCAAAGATCCACAATAATCATTTTTGAACTATTGCTGTAGTGGTAAATGGCTTGCTGCTTCATAATGCGCAATTGTCTATGGCTGGTTGAAGCCAGTGGCTGGGTAGGATATCCGGTTACAGTCAACAGTTATCAATTATTAGTCAGGCATATTGAATAAGAAATTCTGTTGCCTCAAGGAGTCAATTGAAATTAGTGGGCTGACATAATAGTGGGATGAAAGATATAGTGGTCTTATGTGGAGGGTGACTGCTTTGGGGGGGTAACTGTTTGTGGGGAGGATGACTGCTTGTGCTTGGGGAGTGTGAGTGCTTATGAGGAGGGTGACTACTTGTGGACTGCTTGACTATACTTCTATTATGTAAGCACTTGAAAATCACTTTCTTCAATCTTGGTTTTACATGGCTATTTTGGGAGCATCACTTATGAGTTTCTCTGAAGAGGAGCTAAATAAATCTCTAATAACATTACAAATCATGGAAATACTAGTATACGTGCATAAATGTACATACATACATACACACATACACACACAGATATATAAACTGTACTGTTTGTCTCAATGATGTATTTGTTCTTCACATACAATTACATACAGTATATATACAGATAATACAGCTATATAGTAATATCTAATTCAAGTAAATTTATATATATATTAGGTCAAATATATGTAATGCATATATATATGTATATATACAGAGACAAAGTACATTGTGCATGCATATGCACATGGGTGTGTACTGTGTTTACATTCACTTGTATAAATGACAAGAAGGTACTAGCACTAGGCCGGATGTGGAAATAATTGGTCTTTCCCAATTTATTGCCTTTTACAAAAACAAGACCAGATTAATTGCGGGGGAAAGCCGTTGACGCAATTAGCAGCAGGAAGATGGTGAAGCGGTTGTAAATTCACTTAAATTCGCTTTAACCCTGTAACAACGAGCATGTACTAAACTGTATGGGAAACCAATGCAGCTCGTCGTTAAAGGAAGTGCTTTTTTTCGCCGGAATGGTCCGGAACGGCGTTCCGGGACCTTTTTTCAGCTATTAAAAAATAATTTAGTTAATTTAAATTTTTAATAAAGAAATATTTAAAATTATTTAGATACTCTAATTTAATTTAAGTGCTTTCAGTCTTTATTTATATGGATATATATATATATATATATATATATATATGAAATAGAAATATCAGCATAAAAATATGCCCCTATAATTGTTCTGAATTTGTTGAGTTCCGGGACCTTTTTCTCTAGAAAAAAGCACTGGTTAAAGGGTTAATAAAGCCAGTTCTGTTTCATTAACAGAGAACTTACATCTGCTGCATTGAAGTTTTGGAAAGTCGTTTTTAGACGTGACTGCTAGTCTGCACTACAATATTGGCACTATATAAGTTTTCAGAAGAGATTGGAATCCCAGACAAGGCATACTGAGAACGAGATCGTACGGTAACTGATTGGTGAGAAGTGAGAACACTTGCCTTGTGACCAGGCACGTAGCGAGACTTAAATACAAGAGGAGGCAACTTCACAGACCATTGTCAAAATCCTGGTCATTGGGGACATTAGTCAATCGAAGTTCCAGTAATTAACAAAAGCAAGAGGAGGCAAAGTTCTGCCTCCTCGTGCCTCCATGTAGCTACGCCTATGCTTGTGATGCAGAGAGTACAGGTTTGAGCCTACTCTCCAGAGACGGTTACTGTGTACGGACCTTGAGCAAGTCCTTCACTCACACTTGCTCAGCTCCATCGATCAGTGCATATTTTAAACTGTTTAACTACTGGGACAAATGTCCCAGTAGTTTTAGGGTATGTCCCAGTAGTTTTGTGATTTGTCGTAGGTAATACTCTAATTTCAATCCCACCAGTCATTGGTGTAGATTTGCCCCGTGGGCGTAGCACAGGGGGGGGGCGCAAAATCAGGGGCTACTGGCTGACAATATTTGTGGGAAAGAAAGAAATCAGGCACGAATAGTTACTAAACTATCATATAAACGAGGAAAAGCAAAAAAAAAAAAAGGTCATTAGAAATTTTGGGGAAGTGATGAAGAAATTTTCCAGACTCTTGAAGAAAATTAATTATCCGGACTCTTGAAGAAAATAGTCTGGACTCTTGTCCCGGGCGCACGAACCCCTACTTATCCCGGCCGCACGAACCCCTACTTAGGCCACTGGTCCCAGTAGTCGAAATCCGTTAAAATATGCACTGCCATCGATTGATGCTTGGTTATGATACAGGTACTTAATAAACACACAATAATAATAATAATATGTTAACCACTATGTGTCACTTACCAAACTGCTTTAACACAATAATACAATGATCATTGGGGCATAGCTTATCTCTAGTGTCAGCCAGCTACTGGCCAATATCCCACATCTTCCATTTTAAAAAGCTTCACAGATCACTTTACCCTCACAGTGACTGAAGGTACCACAAACTCAATTGACATGCACACATACATATACAATAGGGTGATTCACGTCGCCATGGGGAAAAAATTATTTTTCCTCATTGATCGACATAGTAGATAATTTTGTTCCTTTGGTCTTTCTGAACAATACAGCAAAATGTTACTGTAATCTATGAATGTTTACTGGTTGCTCAATGCCCTGGAATCTCTGATAGGGGTCTATTTGAAGAAAGCAATGCAATTGCCATTTACAAGACACTGGAATGCAAAAATCCTAATTAGATTGGGCATCAATCCTGTAGGTAAGAATTATGTACATAGTCATAAGCCATGAATGACCTACCACTTAAGCTCCGTTTTTTACTTGTAAGCCATCTGACAGGGTTCTACAAGTCCCTCAAGTCTTTTTTCTTTAGTCGTGGCTGGGCCGGAGCGCTCCTGAGTAGTTTCTTGAAGGGGCGCTATATAAATGCTCTGAATGAATGAATTAATGAATACATAAACAATTAATTCTTACTTTGTTGTACTTTATTATGAAGCCTTTTGAATTTTAATATTTATTCTGGGCTGTGACGTCATTGTTAAAAAGTAGGAATAATTTCACATATTTATATGAAAAAGCACAAATGCATAGTTTTTAGCTGTATAGACATTGTTTTAGACAGTGTGAGAAAGATAATTAAAGGCACTTTATTCTGAAATTGAAGTTGTTTAAATTTTCATTTCATAAAATGTCATTTCTGTACTTTTTTGAAGTATAATTAATAAGATAATGAAAACTGGCTTTCAGTAGTTTATTTGTTTATGCTTCATTCTTACAGGCCTAACTGCAACAGAATATAAATAATGGCTTTATTTACTGCATTATTAACTGCAACAGAATATAAATAATGGCTTTATTTACTGCATTACAGCTAGCAGTGTAAAATGGAAGAAAACTTTTGCACTTCTGTGACAAGGTTGAAGCAGGGGCGGACTGGCCCGCCGGGAAACCGGGAAATTTCCCGGTGGGCCCCCGGCCCCTGCTCAATTAAAATCGGCTGACCATGCTTATGATCAGCACGTTAAATTGCACTTACTTACTTGCATGTCTTTTGCCTAAAGACGGGTAACATATGACGCCACATAATATAATCTACATGGCTCTGGTTAGCATGTAAAGAATACATTCTTTATTGTAATCTGTACAATATCGGCTGGATGAGGCCCTATGCATGGGGCGAACCCTCCCCCACGCTCCTTCTGGTTGCATATCGGTGCCCCGCAGACCAGACCTACCCATCATGGCGTGCTGCCACTGCCAGCACGGGCCACGACGGCCTGGCTTGGCCGAGGTTTAGTTCTTTTCCTAACCCCAATAATGTGCTTCCCACGTATTGCTGTTCTGTCTATCTTAACGTAGGTCTATGTAAGTCAGAAGGGGCCGGAGGGGTAGACAGACATCATCAACAGGCCACGGAAGATTGACCTTGAATTGACTCTCACTCTCCAAGGGAGCATCTAAAAGTTCCAAAGTGCAATAATGATCAACTTATAAAATGCACGTATAGTCAATGAGTCATCCTCGATATGAAACCCCACAGGCTTAAACATATATCCGTCGTCACATTGGCACACATTCGGCCTATCAGGCAGCTCATCCTCCAAGAGTTTGTAGTAGGCTCTATATCTCAAATTTCTAACACAGTCGACATGTAAAGTTCTAAACCCAAATCACAGCGTTTTCGATAAGCATATGGCCTACGTGTTTAAAAAATTGGCTTTCGGATTGGAGATCTGCATTCTGGATTAAACTGCTATGCAAAGAAGACTGTTTGGTATTTGCAAAATCAATTCACGTTCTTGAAATAAATAACAGCAAATTGTTAGAATTATAAAAATTAGCAAATTCAGAATTGGCCTATGCTATAGTCAAATAACACAGGTGGTGCAATGTTAGACAACCAGTTATAGTTTGATATCACTGTTAAAGGTAATGCCTTTTTCTTCAGCTGAGAGAGTATTCAGTCAAATGCATCTCTATAACACCTCTAAACGGGTTGATCGTTACATCTGTAAATGACTTACTAATGATTGGTGTAAATGGTCCACCTCTCGCCCTATGGAATGCTGAGTCAGCTGAGAAGTATGTTATTAGTTGGTCGAAGTCGGGCAAACATAGTGCCCTGCACAATGCTACATGCTTCCCAAGGACAGCTGAATGATCCAGTCGTAGTTCGAAACTATTTGATTAATTAATGAAAATATCAATTAGTTTTCCTCTTTGTTTTCATTTATGCCATGGCCACTTCAGTGGTTAAGTCATTTTTGCAATTAGATATTAATCTTCTTAATAATTATAAAACTCAAAAGTTTTCCAATAAAAGTAGGCTACTGTATTCTTCATTGTTCAATTTTTGACACAGCTAAGGATCAAGTAGGCCTACGAACTATCACAATCACTACAATTTACGTAGGCCTAATAGGCCTACTGGTTCCAGTTTTTAAAGAAATTCTGGTCTGGACATCCGGACATCGCCAATTTTTCAACCCCTCAGTTCAAATTTAACAATTCAAACCCTGCAACAGAGTGTAGACGGCCAGGCCCGAGCCAGGAATTTTACCACAAGTCTTAGCTATGATGCTACTACTATAGACTCATTTTCATGATTTCCTGAACCGACTCGCTACTGACCAACGAATCGTTGAACACTATTTTAGCGCCTTCGTGAGTTTCTTGTAAGGCGCTATATAAATGGCCATATACATACATACATACATACATACATTCAGTGCAGTTCAAAGGTCGACACACTGTTGCATATTATTACTGGTTTTCGTGACATTAGTAACGGTGTCACTGTTAGTCTGATACAACCGACTTAGGCTACGCCCCCAATCACCCACGCGTGATCGGGCCCTTAGAGGAACTGTTTCCCGGTACTAATTCTCAGCCCAGTCCGCCTCTGTTGAAGACAGAAATCTGATTAATAATTAACCAGATTTCTCCATTATTGGGAAATCAGAAGCAACACTTCCTATTAATGTGTTGCCTACAGGAGGCTACACACTATAGACCTTTTTCCTTTTTTATAATCACAAGGTTTTGAAGAAGACTGTGTCAGAGAGTTTGAATGCCATCACTATCAAGTTAATCTGAATTTTGGTCAAGGCTAGAATTCTTACAGCATTTCAGTTGAATATAGTGTAAAAGTGAAGGGTCTAATGGAGGAGTTTGATTTGATAAAGAAAAGCAAAAACAAGGACTCTGAGTAACAGAAAAAGCGAGAAGCATATGTTGAAAAAGCATATGTTGAAAAGTGCATTTCATATTGCCAACTGATGTCGACAAGGGTCTTAGTAAGAAGGATGCAAGAGTTGCAGAACACAAGATGAGACTTTAAGCCAGGTAGAAACATGAAATGCTAAGAAAATCAGTCGAAGCCTGTGGTTCAAGTAACCGGGCAACTAGAGATTGCAACAGCAGCAACCTGAATGATGACGAAGAGGATAATGATGTTGACGACAACAATGGAAACATGAATTTGACTATGAAGTCAAGATCCCTTTGTACTACAAAAAACAGTTGAATACCCTCCTGAAGGTTTACAAGAAGATACAGCAGACAAGAAATCTTGCATTGTTCAAAGAAGAATCTGCATTGGATCACATAAACTTGTCCCTATCTTGGTAGCTGCCATCTCTTAAGCAAACTGTTAAAATGAGGATGAAGGCCCGTTGTAATTTTCAACTGTTCATTGCAAGCAATCACATGACATCACGACTAGATATATTCCAAGAGACAATATACAAGGAAGTGATGAAATTGTGTAATTTTAGGAGAGATGTGATGGGATGCATCGTTTCAGACAACCAGGTGCATTTGGCCACATGGATGACAAAGGTCATCTATTGTTCGGAGACCAATCTTTTTAGAGATCAATCTCAATTGAAAGCCTCTGAGAGATGTCACTGCATTCTGTTTATATGCAAATCATAATTTTTATAAATGTGAGAGCATGGATAGCTGGTCCGTGGCATCTGATACACCAGTTAATGACTTGCAGTTGAACAAGCAGATCAGGCAGTGGAGGATTGCTACTGAATAATTCTACAATAAAAGTCTACCAGTATTGTAGAATTGTTTTAGTCAATAATATGTTGTGAATGAATATCTGTTTTTTCATTGCTACTATGAGTTACTAATCAATCTATGATTCTTGCTATTCAACTTTATTATGTGTGATCTATCATGTGGCTATCGCCTTACTTTGTAACCTGAATACGACTGTATGGAAACCTTTAGGCTCATTGAGCAACCTCTAAAATGCATTTGATCTTGAAAATTTTTATACAGAATTTATTCTGTACACAAAAGGAACAAAATTAGCAACTATGCTCATTAATTTTCCCAAAAAATTTATTTTGAATCACCCTAATATACAACCTAATTAAAAAATGGTAAAAAATACAAACATATGCCAGCTAAAACAAAACTACTGTAAACATTGATGATGACAGTGATAGAGATGATGATAATATAACTGGTTTATTCAGTCAGGTCTTTCACAATCTTTCAAATACATCATATACATGATATGCTCCCATCTTGATGCCAGGTCATAAACTCCATCTTTTGATGGGTTCCTAAAATGAGCCTTATGAAAGTCCAGATACATATAAACATACAATGAATTCTAAATTCACTCATGTTTCAGTGCGATGTGTGTGAAACTTCACAAGTGCTAATTACAGCAGTCCCGACAAAACTAAATATAAAATTCCTAAAATCAAACTGATTCAGTCAGTAAAAAACAATTTCGACGTAAAATATTCTCATTTATAAACCGCCTATTTAAGACACTTGCCGTTTAAGCCTCTCATCGTCCATAAAAGATAAATTTACCTTCTTGCAATTACTGTAGGCCTACTGACATTTAATGGATCCAAAAATCGTCTTCTCAAATATCTCCGATTCTCGATTCACTCAAATTTCTCCGATTCTCGATTCACTCAAATTTCTCCGATTCTCGATTCACGTTGAGCGAATTAAAGTCTCATTCTCTACAGAAAACGGACGCTTCGTTTCAACTAACAGCGGAAAACCATCTCACTATCCAACCATCCATAAGTCAAAAACCTTTATCGTAGGACATTCGTAGACAATTAAGAAACTATTGCGCTGAAAAGCATTCGCTGACGTTCCGCACTGAACAGCAATTAGCTTTTCTCGGTCGATCGGTCGACCAAGAACCAGATCGGACGGAGGCTGGGGTAAGACGGTCGCCTAGGGGCGTAGGGGTGGCTATCGACGCCTCCTACAGAACGCCACCAGCTGACGGCCTTAAGTAAACAACGCGGCGCTTGACTTCGATATCTAATCTATACACTTCCGGTTTACTTTCCGGAAATAGGTCGAGTGTTATAGGTGTTCTAAAATATATAAATAGGTGTTTTATTGTATAAAATGCGATAATCTAACGTTTAGCGTCCCGATTGTTAACCCATTTTAGCCTATCGTTTGATCGTCCTAAATGAAAAATATAGACGTACCTTAATAGCATTCGAAGGGAAATAGCCAAAGACATCCATGTTGTAGCGCAAGAGTAAGTTTAATCGAATCCAGAGTAGGCTAATGAGTACAACACGTCAGGATGTAGTTGGTAAAATCTAGCCCCAGATATTGTTTTTATTGTTTTTCGTACACAATAAACCATAATACTTCATATAATCTTCGCATAGTTACGTCCATTTTGTGCACTGGATTGTTGAAATCCAAGCTCTCATTCCGTTTGCGTCATTGGTCACCATTTCCTGTCCCTAGGTAAGTTTTGCCATGACTCGCTCTGTTAATTATCCCTTTTCCTGCCCTTTCAAAGCTACGCGCTTTGCCCTGCAGGGTACGCAGCGATGGGCATGCTACGACCCGCCCACCTGTTCTTAACTCAGGAAGGCTAAATCGCATTGGGCTGGGTAGGAATTTGTGTAGTTTATTAAGGATGAAACCGAAACGGCTCCGCCAGAAGACTAAAATACCCGTTAAACCGATATGCTCGTTAGTGTATCCGGTGCAGTTGTTCACTTCACAGTGGGGTAGCTGTACAATTATTGATTACTTACAGCCTAACAATAGATGTCTTATCATTGGCAACAAACAACAAAATAAAGCCTACTATGCAGCAGGCTAGCAGTGCTCAGGTTATGCTAAAGGCAAACAGACACGCACTCACACACACTGACTGACTAAGAGGCAAGTATACACGGACAAATACACACAGAGGCAGACTGATGAAGAAGCATACAGACAAGCATAGACTGAGAGGGAGGCACATGAACAGACAGGTGCTCCATAAATTTACAAATAATTGGTAACCATATAACAAATAAGAATTTCACTGATGAAATATTTCTTTTCTACGAAACCAAAGCAACCGAAAAATTACCAAAAAAACAAATGTCAAATAAAATTCAGTTCAACTTCAACACTGAAACTACTTTTAGCAATGTGAATCATTGAATTTAAAAGTCACCACACTGCTTTTAACACAAATTCTCATTTTCATATTTTATTCATCTCTCATTATCTTACAGCAAAGCATCATGTGAGAGTCAAGGACTTGCTCATAATTCTTTGAACAGCAAACACTTAGGGAGAGGATTGAAGTCCCAAACTCTGTAACATGTATATGGTCAGCACTGAAAAAGACCCAGCTAAACTTGTACAAAAACGATTATGCATATAGGGTACCACAGCCAAAATTGCCCTGCTAGGTGTTGCTAGTCCACTACTAGTCATATGCATAGAAATCCTACATCTAGTGATCTATGGTGGAGAACTGGGTGACTAACCCCTGCCATATACTACCAAATTTCAATATGGGACCCATTTAGGGCCCATGTGGTCCCATATAATGCCCATGGAAATATTGGCATCCCAAGACGATGCAACTACATTTTGGGAAGACCATACATGGTTGTGATGCACTGATATGACCACATGTGATCCTGATGCAGGCATGTACTGCAATGACTTTACATGGTCATGATGCAGCCAAGCACTGAGGTGACCATATATGGTCATCATAAGACGTACAACTTATGAATATATTGTCATGATGCAATCACGTGGCCATAACGTTACTACAGAAAATTGGTCCACAAAGTTGGAATGCAAACTTGTAATGAAAACTCTCACATACATTACAAGTGCTACATGTGAAGCACCAAACTGTCACATAGGGTAACACATCATGCAACAAGATATCACATAAGAATCAATCCATCTACATGTAGTAAATGTGTGACACTGCATAAACAAAACACAACTGTACACAACATTACATATGTACATAAGCATAACATAAGTTATACTGCAACTTCTGTAAATGCAAGTAAACCAAACGAACAGTAATCGGTTGCATAATCAAAGTGCATTAAGAATTTTGACCATTGTAAATGCTTAGGTTTTCTACAAGACAGAAAAACTACACACAAACTTAAATAAACAAACTGTGGGTGTCGTAACTTTATAAGCCGTGCTTAGTGACGTTCTTTTGCAGTTCAAGCGATATGTAAAAGAGGTTCATGCATTTATTTAGTGCCACTATACAATGAAAATGTGTTGACTGACTTCACACGGTTCCCAATCCTTGGCGATTTCAATAATTGAACAACCTATAACCCCTCTTGCCAATAGTAAGACAGTGTGGCACACCTATCACCCCTTTTGCCAATAATGAGACAGTATGGCAACCTATCACCCCTATTTGCCAATAATGGGACACTATGCAGCCACACCATACCATGGTGCAATGCACCTATAACACCCAACACCAATAATTAATTGGACGTTTCCACATTACAAGTCCAGCGCTCAGCCAATTGACTCTTATGTTACAACGTAAACTTTTGTAATCATGGCAGAATACATTACAATACCCTTTACATGCAAGTTTACAGCCGAAAATTGCTCATGCAAGGGCTGCCTAGAATAATTGCAACCTAATAAAACACAATTATTAAAAATATAAAGTTTTTTACACTGCTCAAATATATACACTTGTAACATGCCACAATATCTACAGAAATTAACAGAAAGCATCGGCTGCAATAACCAGAAAGTCAAAAAGCATTAATTTATCTAATGCATTTCAAAGATGGAAGCACTCTACAGGAGAAATTCTAAAAAATAGCATTCAAGAGAAAACCAATTTTGCAACAAAATCGCAATTTCAGTCGAAATTAGTGACTAATATCATTAATATAATAAACAAAAAATGTTCTTTAAAATAATGTAAGTTAATTATCCACTTTTTAGAATGAAATATCAGTAAAGCATCATTGAAAAGCATGCAACTTAGTGAAATATAGACTGGTAAGGTAAAGTAAGTTTTTCATTTGCTGGATATCTGGTTAAGTGGAAAATTTAAATCCATCAAGCAAGAATTGCAGTTCTTGTAAAGTAAAATAATCTCACGATTAGCTGCCAATAACAATTAATGATAATAAATAGTATAAATTCTTAAACTTTGAATTATCTTATACTCCAAGGGATGATTTTCTGCATCTGGCAATAATAATAATAATAATAATAATAATAATAATAATAATAATAAATAATAATAATAATAAACAATAATGCATCTTAATTAAATAAATAATTGAGGTGCTGCATCAAAACCAGGAACATGTCAAATTTTTCTGAAAATGAGATTCTTTGATATTATTTTACAACGTGAAATCACGTTTCTAACAACGCAGAAATTGTTAAGCTATCTTAAAGTAGAAACTGAGATATGCTAACTTGAATTGTTATATCATGAGAACTCCGAGATTGAGAAAATCTCAATCATTTGTATACAATAGAAAGTCCTTGACAGCGTATAGTAATTATGAAGCTAGCGTTGTGAAATTTAATTTTTGAAAATAAAGTTATAACATTAATAAATCTAAATATAGACATTCAGAGCTTTCCATACATGTAAAAACAAACGCTAGATGGCAATTATAGAAGGTGATATATTTGCATTAAAAATGTTTTTTTTTAAATATTTTTTTCAGGATCTTCAACAATAATGTGATTTTAGCAGATTAAAATGCAAAATTTGTTCATCAAAATAATTTTTTTGATTAAGTAATAATTATGTTACACAAATTTGATTCAAACTCAAAACACCCAATTTTGATCCTGCAGGTCATTTTTGATAATTTTCTTGAAATTGTATTTTGCGACATGCGACTGGTTTCAATAGAGCAATTCACAATTATTAACGACTTCACTTTTGTTTCAACTATTATCCATGACATTGACCATCCAGCATTACAGAGCAACTGCCTAACATCACACCTTCTGATCAGTAAAGACTAGCCATTCCAACAGACTATATGATTCCTGACTACTATATCACTTGAAACTATCATCAGCTGATGCCTTAAGCTTTATGAGAAGTCATTGAATTAGTTTAGATTAAGCTATCCAGAATACACACAATTTCTGGTATTGCACCCTTTGGACATGCACATCCTTTGGCTCACACATAATAAAAGCCAATAAACAATAAGAATAATTTCAATTTTCTGTAATCTATTAAAGTCCCAATGGATCATATCCACTTTGAGAAAAAGTGTAAAGAAAAAAATAACAGCTCAGTGACCTTCATTTATTTTCTTGAGCCAACTATAGCACATAGAAATGTAAGCCAAATCTATGTAATAAAAATTAATAACAATAATAATAATACTCTAGAGAACCATCCTTCTTTTCTAGCGCCCTTCAGTTATGATCCAACGATTTAATGCTGCAGTTGCCTTTCAAAGCATTCTCTCCCTGCCCAGAACTTAGCCAACCCAGATAGTAAAAATTCTCCACAGCCATTTTTAAAGTCCCAGGAATCATTTGGACCTTGGGTAAACAAGATAATAATAATACTTATATCGTGACAGCGTCCAAATTATTACAGATACAAAAGACTCACGATTGCAAAGCATTTGATATGGTTTGTCTGACCTATAAAATCCTTGCAACGAGGAGTCCTTACTACTCAGCAAGAAACAATTTAGTCTATCCTTCAACCCTTCCCACAACCTTTTGGCTGAGCCACGATGCAGAACTGTCATGGGCTCTCATGCATATCCACGCTTCTGGCCCCTCACCCAAAGAACCAACTATCAATGTTTCTCCCATGCTCTGAATCTTTTTCTTCCTTCAAGAAATGCCTAACAACTCACTATTTTTACTGGCTTTTGAACATCTGAATATCTTTACCTGGCAACTGACTAACCGTGCCTCAGACTCGCATTTCTGCATGACTTTGCATCAAACATGTTTGTAATAATAATAATACATCATAAAAAGGTTTCACACTGAAAGTAATAATGTCAAAAACAACAACAATATCAGTAGTAATAACATTAGTAATAACAATAATAAACAATATAGACAAATAATATTCCATTCTTTTGTGACTTTCTCTAATCTGTTGTAATTGTAACTCTATCTTATCTATCTAATTTCTCATTCATTCCGAATATTTCAGGTAGTAATTTCAGGACAAAACATTTTGTTGTAACATAAATGATAACCATCATCATTTGACAACTTTTATGACTTTTACTCAGTCAAACATCACAAACAACTAAACTTACAAAAAATTCAAAATACTGTTTCAACTTTAACTTCCCTAATTGCCACTTACAAAATTATATAAGCCATACAGCAATACAAGAATTTTAAGAACAGTAATTGTAACTGTAATTAGTAAGTTCTATTGCAGCGGTGTCTAATGCACAAGGCATCAACCGATGGCACACCAAAACCAACCCATAATCAGGCCAATATCCAGAAGATTGGTCCGCTAAGACAGATAGGCACCCTATGGGGAATAAGCAATTTGAAAGAGATAAGTTTTAAGTTTGCACATCCAAATATTCTTCACTTTAGTCCCACACCCATTCTGGATTTCCCCTCGATTTTTCCCACAGCGTTCACCCTTTTCCAACCATATGACATAAAGAAATTAAACATTTTTGTTGACCATTACATCACATCAGCTCTTGCAGACTAACTTTATCACAGTTTAATTATACAGAAAATATAATAATTATTGCAACAGCACAATATCTGAATTCAACTTCAAACAATATAATGCCAAATTCTTATTGCCAACTTGCAAATATGTGCAATTCATTGTGGAATGAAGCTGGTCATCTCATTCAAATTTCCTTCGAAACATAAACACTTATGTTGCAAAAATGAAGCTGGTCATCCCAATTTTGAAATTCTCTTCAAAGGAAAACACCTTATTGCCAAGTAAGGTGTGGTAATCACATTCTGTACTTAAAATATCCAACTTATTGACAAGGATCAGGCTGGTTATTTTCTACTACAAATTCTCTTCAAATGATTCAAAACATACAAGATGTCCAACAATTATGTGCAGTTGTTAAACCCACAGCCTAGGTACAATTTGAACTTGACTTCTCAACACCTTAAAGTAAAAAAATAATAATGATAACAATAATAATAACAACCCTCTGGATTTTACATAATGAGTAAAAAATTTAAATAGTAATAATAATAACACTCTGGATTTTATCCTCTGGGTAGAAAATAGTAGTAATAATATTAAAAATAATACTAATAAAACATTTATGAACTGCACATGAGTGCACGGTCAGAGTGGCAACAGATTCTACACCCGAGGACTTCAAGTCTGACGACAACATCATAACATGGAGAACGAAATCATACGGAAAACACATGGAAGAGCAAACATCCATTCCCAGAAAGAACCGATTGGCCTCACCAGAAAAGATGGCAAATGACCAGTTGGCATTACACTTATCCTGTAGTCATAAGGAAGGCATCTGCTATGGATGTGACAGTTTCAAACATCTTCGTAACATCAAAACTCACTATTTCTCAGTCTTTCAAGAATTTGAATATCTAACAGCTCTTCACCTGACTAACCACGCCTCCAATTTCGCATATCTCTGCGACCTTGCGTGTGTCAACATTTTTTTAATATTATAGCAATCATTATTGTCAACGGGGTGAAGCCAGAAATTAAGCAGCAACAACCATCAAAACTCACTAGTCCTCATTGTCTTCCAAGAATTTGAATATCTAAGAGCGCCTCAGATTTCGCACTTCTCTGCGACCTTGCATGCATCAAAAGTTTTTTTAATAATAATAATAACAATCATTAACGTCAACGGGGTGAGGCCAGAAATTAGGCAGCAACAACCAAAAGATCAAAATACACTACAATTATCAGAACTCGTGCTGTTGTGGCAGTCACACTGAAGATAAAACGCACATGGAGAGATTGACCAATGCAAACCATGATTCATTGGATATAATAACAATAATAATAATAATAATATAGCAATAATTATAATAATAGTAATGACAATAACAGTAAAAATAATTGTATTGGTAATAAAAAGCAAAAAATACCCAAAAATATTTGCAAAATAACAAAAAAAATGTAAGAAGCATTAGGCAATGGTAATCTGTACATATCAAAAACTTTAGCAAAACTTTTGTATGCTACATCAGTTATACATGCCATTATAATACATAATAAAATAATCGATAACTTTATTTATAACATGATAATAACTTTATTTATAATACAATAATAATAATAATAATAACTGAATAGTATAGTAAAATATACAAAATGCTACAATATTTACATTTCTTAAGCTGAAATATTTACAGTTTTCAAGCCATTAATATTCAACATGAATATAACGATGTAACATTAAAGTATTCCTTCAGAGTTAACAATTACTTTGCATAATTTCTAAAGTAGCAGAATTTTAACAGCGGACACATTAGTCAATATGATATTCTTCTTTGCAAGCGATTTCAATCCATGATTTTTTCAAATATCTTGATATCACAAGCATCAATATATTTCAAATTGTGCCCATAAAGATGTTTCATCACGATTACAAAGATATTTCAAATATCTTAGATCAAAGTATTAATATATTTCAAATTGTACCCATAAGTATCAAGATATTTAAATTGTGACCATGATTCACACGACAGTTCACAATAATAAGATATTTCAAATATCTTGATATCCCAAGTATCAATATATTTCAAACTGTGACTCTACATTGAAAGTCTTTCAATGAGCAGACACAAAATGCATTTCAGCTGTAGCTATAAGACTAGAGATTTCAACGCTTCGCTGATATGACGTAAATTTCAAAGAGCATTCGCAAACAGACTGATAACTGATTAATTACATCAACGTGTGGTTATGATATGTCTCAGGGTCTCTAACACTCAAACCTGAAACAAATGGCAAGAGAAATTAAGATTTGCTGATCACTCGTGTTTATTAAATTCCTTCGTCATGGATGCACAATTGCACATCTATGGCTAGCATGCCAGAATGTCTGTTAGTGGGTTCAATTCCCATCAGAGAAGAAGTTTGTTTTCAAATTCTGACTCCATATGCACCCCACAAAAAAATTCACAGGTATAACAAGTCACTGTTTGTAATTGGTGGCACATAATATCAGGCAGAAAGGGATAAGACCTGCCACCAATCCTTGAAAAATAACACTGCTAATACGCTACACTGTCCAAGGTAACTGGCTGAAGTGACTGCTCCCCTTCTTGATCCCTTCAGTCCTCAGAAGCTCAGAGGTCCTGAAGGATATTTCGCAACCATAGCAATATCAATCCACATTTCAAGAAAAACACCCGAATTATTATTTTCAGGCATTTATTAAGTGCCATTATCAAATGACCCAGCATCAATCGATGGCACTGAGCAATTGTGAGTGAAGGATTTGCTCATGGTCACCAAACAGTAAATGTCACAGAGGAGAAGCAAACTCAGGTGCTCCATGTTATAAAGTCAGCACTCTAATCACTCGGCTATCAACTGGAATTCGAACCGAGATGCAGAGCTGAAAGACAGAGCAGTGGTTGTACAAACGCTATCAGGCAGTTTAACACTTCAATGTTTCCCAGTTGCTTTTAGTACACTCTCATTGTCAAAATGTCAAGCAGCCTTAGGCACTGTAACTTGTTCTGTCTGCATTGGAAATTCTCTCTTCAATTGCTCATGTTTCAACTGGAGTCTGATCCCTTCTTGACTTCTTATCCTCTGGTCTTCATGGACTACAACCAATTCTGTCTGAAGGAATGTAATGTTAGAATGCAGTTTTGCTTATAAGAGACCATCGAACAATGTCCTGTAAAGTAAAAAGAAAAGCTATTTACTTTACCATCCCACAAGAGATGTAGGCAAGGTGCTTATATCCTTTGAATGGTGAATCTCAGGGTCCCAGGCACAGGGCCAGTGCATAGCAGAGATTGCCGTTTTCCCAGCTTAAGCACGATGATGATTACACTGTGGAGTTTCCAAATTAGATATTACCACATTCAAAAAAGACTTAATTGGCTAGACTAGAATGCTGCATGTTTGGACAAAGTTCTCCATTTTAACCACAAGGTTAAGGTTTCGTTTAAGCTTAAACACTTGAAAACTACCAGTGAAAATGAAAGCAAGAAGCTGAAAAAGCTAAAGAACGTGAAAATTATCATCTCATTTGTAGCAGTGACTGAAAACACAAATCACACAAATTGTGAAGCTTCTACCGTCTAAAATTACTTTCAATTCTAATTTTAACTTTATTACAAAAATCATACACACAATCTCAAGTACTGTTTACAAGTATTTACATAATTATTGCAAATTTTCTTTGTTTTTTGTGGACGTTTTATGAATGATCCTTGCACCCTGAGTACCAAACGATGATGAGACAGTTTCTCATCCAATCGAAAGCAGCAGTGATATGACGACGAGACCAAGTGCCATAAATAGAAGCGAAACGGGAATTCCGTACCGAAGGAAACCCCACAGCGTGAGCGGATAGTTGAGCGCGAGTGCGCTACGGCTCGACACGACGGAGCTAGTGGCGCTGCTGTACGGCGTCAAATTCCCGGCGATCGAAACAATCCATGACAGGTAGAGAACCAGTCGTAGCTGGTCCACACAGGGTTCCAGCTGATCAAGGACGATGATCGTGATCGGAACTTGGCCGAAAGTGTTTGCGGTGAGGGCAAGGACCGAAGCAAAGACCACTGCGCTGGTCACCTGTGAAAGAGACGACTGGAAAAAGCCAAGCTTGTACCAGATCCAACGCGGTACGCCGGTTTCGTTGAATCCGGCCATCCAGATGAAAAGGGCAGAAAAGACGATCATCACGCTCCAGTCAATCCTTCGGAGGATGAAGAACGAAGCAAAACGGTTGATTGATGTGTCGATGAAAATCACAAACAAGGCACCAGCAAGTGGAATCAAACCTAGTACAATAAACACAAAGATAACGTTATCTCTTTGTTTATTACTCTATAACTTAAATTTTACTAATGTAAGATCTTCAATTGGCACAGCACTGAGGTGAAAGTAGTAAAAAAAATAAAAACACTAACCAAATCAAAATATTAAGATTAATGAAAAACAGGTCTTGGTCAAAGTACTTAGAGTGAAAAACTAGCACCGGTAACGAAGTACTGTGAATGAAACACCAGATCAGAGTATTAAGAAATAAAAAACAGTACTTGGGTCACAGAACCAAGATTTTAAAAAGTAAACAGGTCAAAGTAGCGAGACTGGAAAAATGTAAACCTGTAATTAGTAACTTCTATCGTACCTATGTCTAATGCACAACGCATTAGACATACGTACAAAGTAATAATCAGGTAAATAATTCAGAAGATCAGTTATTGTCGGTAAAAAAACAGCACCTAGGTCAAAGTACTGCAAGTGAACACTCGTACATAGATTAAAGTACTAGGATCTAAGAAACCAGTACCTGGATCAAAGTACACGTGAGAACCAGAGACCAGCAGAAGAACAACAACAGCAATGATCACAACGGCCACAGCCACCTGAAGAACGATCGAGCCACAAGCTGTCTCTTGATCGAACGGCTGGAGCCGCACTCCAAAGAACTCTGCCATCGAAACCCCACCATGTGAGCCACGACTTGCTGCCGGATGAAGAGATGCATGCTCACCCACTCGAGAGCATGAGCTTGCATTTGCAGCGGCGGCATTTGATGGAATCGAGTTGCTCGGTGACGAGTGCTCAGACTGAGCCGTCATCTGAGCCGTGTACTCGGTATCAAGACTTGTCAAGTCCTCGCTCGCAGAGCATGGACGCAACCGAATGGCACTCTCCACGTCGCCTGTTTCCGCTACGAGGTTTTCCCCAGGGGTATCCGACCCGTATGGGGTCGTTGACCCAAATGTAGATCCCCAAGCTGTTGACTCGGGTAACTCAAGTACCTCGTCTTCGATGATTGTTTCGAGCGTTGGTGGATGAGCGAGCCGATCGTCGCGAAATATGATTGAATCATAGAAGAGGTCCTCGTTCTGGTCGCTCAGCTGCTCACGTTTGAGAAAGCCGTTACCAGATGACGGATTCGAGCTTCCGCTCGTGATTCCAAATGGCTCGTGCTCAGCTTGCCGGCGCTCGCTGCACGCCCCGCGACACCCGGCCGACCTCCGCGACCTGATCCTGAAGTGAATGACGAGCAGTGCTAAGTTGACCCAGAAACATAGCACCGCAGGGAGTAGAAGGTACTTAAGGCACGTGCGCAGATCCAGTCTGCTTCTTTGGTACAGAGGTTGGTGTGTCTTCGACGCGATCAGTGCCAGCATCACGCTCCCAAAGTACGTTGATGCTCCACCAAAGTTAGCTGACGTCGCGATTCCGATAAGCAGAGTCTCGAGCTCGCCACGAGCACGCTCATGCTCCTTCCAGCACTTGAGCAAGATCGGCGTGAGCATAAGTGCTGCTCCCTCGCTTGTGAAAAATGCGGCAAGGAGGAATGCGAGCGAACACGAACGCAGCAGAAATCCGGGAAAACCCAGATCGGCCGGGAGAATTCGTCGAATGATGTGAGCGATCATCTGCTCACGATCGATATACTCGCCGAGCAGCATCATTCCGAGTAGGAGGCAGATGGAAGTCAAGTTGCTCTTCAGTCCTATAATTTTATATGCTTCATCCTGCGTCACGACGTTGAACACCACCATTAATGTCGCACCCAGCAAAACAACGGAGCTGGAACGCAGCGGAAAGATTCGGAACTGGAAAATCACGAATGGAAAGAGTAGGAAAAAGATGCAGCTTCCCGCAATCGTCTTGTATCGATTTGGAAAGAATTCCTGAGCAACTGCATATGAAGAATTCTGGTCGAATACGACATTGGAGTTGGCGCACATCCACTCCCCGTCCATTCCGTTGTTTAGAGATCTAGTCAAACAACTTTGAAACAAACAATTGCATTTAATATAAACAAAGCACTGCAATGTACGACATTCGTAATCGTAATCGAGCATTTATATAGCACCACTCAAAGACAGAGGCGCTCCCGACCAGGGCCAGTGTCTTCACTGGTAAAGAGAGGTTTTCAGGCGCTGGCGAAACTGGTCAAAAGAAATAGAGAAAAGGTGAGTCCTGAGGGACTGAGGTAACTGGTTCCAGCTATTGGGGCCAACATTGTATGTATCGACCAGGAAATCTATACAGAACCTTTAAAGAATCCTTGGATGTCAATCTAAAATTTCTTATGTATTTCACCAGCATCAGCTTAATAGTTCAAATTTCAGTGAATAAATGCGGCACAAACAATGATCCATACATCTTAGTAAAACTGCATTTTAGTGTATTTTATTATTTCATTGAACGTATCCTGTATTTTAGCATATTTTATTATTTCTGTTGTCTTTCTGCGTAAATGGAAATTGGATAGATTTTTTGCATTAAAATGGAATTTCGATGGATGAAAAGCAATTTTGCGTTGAAATGGAAGTTGGATCGATGAAAACTAATTCTTTGCGTAAATAGAAGTTGGATTGATGACAGATATAATCAAATACACTATGGAGTTGACCATCTATAAAAATAAAATACACTATTACTTCTCACTGGAGAAAAACTAGAATAAAATATGCTAAAATGCAGTTTTACCCACATCTTTACAGGAATTATCCCAAACAGTTTATTATAACAAAACCGGTAGTTAACGATTTGTGTAACGCTACTCTAAAGCTGCAAGTTCTTAAAACTCACCAGAACCATCAATAACAGTTCTAGCTTGATTTTTTGGCAAACTTATAGTATCGGGGGCTGAAGTACAGTATCTTCGGGAATGCTGCGCGGACGCCGGACGGTACCAGGTTTTCTTATGACGACACTAACCCTAACCCTGACCATAACTGACCCTTACGACGCCTAACCTAACCCTAAACTACACTCACGACGCCAGTAAATTTACGCACTGTAATCTTTCAGCCCCCGATACTATAAGCTAGCCGATAAGTCTTCGCTGATAAATTGAGCAGGTACCAAACTATAAGTCGATCTCACCCTGGCAGCAAACGTATCACCCGACGGGTAACAACAAATGGTGAACATATATTTACAGATTACAGTTTTATTTCTGTATTTATCCGGTTGGCATTTTTTGAGTTGTAACGCAACAAATGATACAGATTTTCGCCCATTTATACATGCTATGCGCCGGAAGTTTATTGGTAGTCTGCTAACCAGCCTCCGTTGAATCTTTGCCGGAAACAGACGTCGATAGCAGACTCATAAGGGGTCATCTATAATAATAATATTCCCATCCTTCGTTGCGCTGTGACCAAAGTAAGTAAGCAAGTAAGTAAGTACGTGCTTTATTGAACCGCCTGCAAACGCACTGTGGGAACATCAGATAGAGTATTAAATCACAAATTTAAAAAAATCACAAATGTCAAAAATATTATAAAATACAATAAAACAGACATCTATGGATATATGAGAGTAAGGTTATAGTAAAATGAAAGATCAGCAATAAAATCAATTAAATAACATAGCCTACGCGTAATTAAACCACATCGGGTTAATGCGTCAGCATGTGGGATCTCACGGTTATGTGAACGAGGACGGAGAGAGTAGGCTACTTAGCATTCTTTATAGGAGGCAGTAGACAATTTAGATTACAGGGGTGTCAAACCTTTTTTAATGGCGGGCCAGTGGCAATACTTTCCAGCAAGTGGCGGGCCAGAGTGTGTCGAAGCAGTGGCGGCGCCAGCATGGGGCTAGGGTGGGCTGAAGCAGTGTGATTCTCGTTAACGATAACGATAACGAAAATGTTCGTTAACGAAAATAAAATGATTTCGTTAACGATAACTATAACTATAACTAAAAAATATCATTAACTATAACTATAACTATAACGAAAATAACACTAACGAAAATTCATCTTTATTTTCGTTAATACAAAAAATAGAAATAGGAAGTGCAATATGGACGATTCGACATAAATGAGAACGAAAAAATGCGATATTTTTATTATGCACTTTCACTTTGTCATTTACTTTGGAAATTCGTGTATTCATGAAGCTGAATGCACCCATGCTTCAAAGGCTTTCAAAGCTCTGAGCAAATTGTGAAACAGCGTGTTAATACGCACAATTTTGCATATAACCTTAATTATTGTTACTAAGTAGTAACTAAAATTAACTAAAATAAAAATCCATTAACTATAACTATAACTATAACTAAAAAATAATACTAACTATAACTATAACTATAACTAAAATAAGAAACCATTAACTATAACTGTAACTATAACTAAAATAAAATCTGTAAGGAGAATCACACTGGGCTGAAGCCCCCCCATCGCCGGCTCAGCCCCCCAAAACAAAAGTGGGAAATCACTGCCAATGCCAGAGAGGAGGGGAGAAAGGGAAGGAATTGGGGTTTTAGCCCCCCCAAACCTGAAATCCTGGTACCGCTAATGTGTCGAAGGCTCCTTCGCAAAATGAGCAAAATGGGGTTGGGATAAAAAAACAATGAGATATGGAAGGGGGTTCGGTGAGATTTTTTGCAAATCTGAGGTTTGAATTCTGAATGCTCATATCAAATCATATTCTTCAGTAGGCCTAATGATAATCTTTGCTTTAGTTTCGATTATCGACTATTAATATTTATTAATAGGTAACCAACCGGAAACCAGCCACAGAAATGTTCGTCTGAGCAAACTTATTAAAATTACTTCATTAATAAAAGAACTCTATGTAGTTGGTACTGACTGTGAAAATTAAAAAATTCGAACTTTTATTCTCAAATATTTAAGTCTTTAGGACCGTTAGGCAAAGCGCCGCGGGCCAGAAGAAAATCTTCGGCGGGCCAGAAATGGCCCGCGGGCCTGCTCTTTGACATCACTGATTTAGAACATGGCTGGGGTTGTGAAGCACAGATGAGAAAAGACAAGAGTCAGCACGGCCACAGAGGTCATCGAACATTATCTGGTCGGCAGGCAAAAACTTTAGCTAAGTTAAAATCTTTGGTTATAACCATAGAGATGTATAATATATAAATATATCACTAGAGCGAGCATCCACCATCTATGTTGAGGCTGCCGATTCAAAACGGCCTTGGCCCTTAAGCTAGCCAAAATGAGCGTTGACTGACGTCATAATCGAGAAATCGACATCATCATCGACGTGTAATGCGTGGACAACGATCTATATTTAGAATGCCTAGCTGGGGGCAAAGGTCGCTTAGCGATTGTGACTTCACTGCGACCTGAAGGAAATATAGCTACGTCATACGTTAGCTCTCTAGCGCTTATAATATATCTTATTGGTTATAACCAATGAGATATAGGAGGCAGTAGACAATTGTGAAGTAGACAATTGTATAAGCGCAGTAGACAATTGTATAAGCGCTATAGAGAGAGCATGACTTAGCTTTTGTACTGGTCGCATTGACGCCACAATCGCTAAGCGACCTTGACCCCTGGCCGGCGTTCTAAATATAGATATCGATGTTTACTTTTGTGTAGCCAATCACAGCTGAAGTTGTACTGTGAACTGAAGCTTGCATGACGTCAGCTAGCGTTATTAACATAATTGGTGTCGTGTCCACGCAATAAACGTCGATGATGACGTCGATGTCTCGATTATGACGTCAGTCAACGCTCATTCTTGGCTGTCTTATGGGCCAAGGCCGTTTTGAATCGGCAGCCTCACCATAGATAGCAGATGCTCGCTCTAGTCATATATTTGTATATTATACATCTCTATGGTTATAACCAATTAGATATTATTATCAGCGCTAGAGGGAGCATGACGTATCTTCGCTTCGCACATAATATTTGAAGCCACAATCATAGATATAATAACACCTTAACGAGAGTTCGGCAGCTAATGGAAATTGAAATTACGCGTTTTGATTGGTTGAAATTCATGGACGCAGTCAAGCTTAATACTGTTTCATTTCTTTTCAAAGCTTTGGAAAAAGTAGGCCTACAACAGACACAAAATAACAACTTATCGATTAAATAATATTCCAGCGGCCTTGTTTTCGGGCTTTAATAAGTTGCTACATCCACACACTACACAATTTAACTTCGATCGTTTCTCCATTTTGAGCGGCCACAGGGTCAAGGCCGTTGAGAGATTCCACTGGGTCAAAGCCTCACCATAGATAGTAGATGCTCGCTCTAGTGATATATTTATATATAATACATCTCTATGGTTATAACCAATGAGATATATTATAAGCGCAGCAGCGCTAGACACCGTATGACGTATGTTTCCTTCAGGTCGCAGTGGTCACAATCGCTAAGCGACCTTGAACCCCAAGCTAGGCATTCTAAATATAGATATCGATGTTTACTTTTGTGTAGCCTATCACAGCTGAAGTTGTACTGTGAAATGAAGCTTGCATGACGTCAGCCAGCGCTCATTAACATAATTGGTGACGTGTCCACGCAATAAACGTCGATGATGACGTCGATTTCTCGATTATGACGTCAGTCAACGCTAATTTTTGGCTGGCTTAAGGGCCAAGGCCGTTTTGAATCGGCAGCCTCAACATAGATGGTAGATGCTCGCTCTATATTTATAATTATTAGTATACATCTCTGTGGTTATAACGGTACTCGCAAGATAATACAATCATATGTAACTTATCATTTACCAGCGTGGGCGTTTGTCTTCATAATACCCGGCTCTACCCGCGTCTCGTTTTCAGACCCTTATAGTTTTATACAAACCCACGACACTGCGTAGGCACTGTGTTGAGTGTGCACGCCTTTGGGCCTATGTTGAGTTATTGCGCGCAGTACTTAGGCCTTTGCCTTGTGACAAACAGGATCGAGGCTCAAGCTACTTACTTAAATTCGTTTATTTAACGACGCCGTCATATCGACGATGATTGGCGTGGCTCAAGCTACACTTTTATCAGGCTATATATAGGCCTACGAGGCTAAATTTGAAAACAGGACTCACGGCGCATGACCTCATGTATAGGCCTGAGTTTGAGTAGACCTATGCAGCCTATAGCCTGCACGATGTAGCCTATGTTATAGGCCCCTACTGTAAATGTTATTTGCATACACGTGAACCCAAGCGAGCCGTGTATTGATATGACTTGCGCTAGCCAGTAGAAAATATATACAGGCATTTTGTATAAAGGAGGGCAATGTGTTCGCCTTCATGCAGGCCTACGAGAAATACTTATCGCTACCGGGACCGGTTCTTTTTATGCGGGTATTCAAGGAAGCAATAGTGCGACAAACTACAGCCGGCAGTATTGGACCTATCGGCCACTACCGGGTACCGCAATCGAATTAATGCTTGTTATCGGTCTATAATTTAATCTACAAAGATTTGTTCCTGTTTCAGTGTTATACAGATAGATTGACACAGGATTTGCTGCAGCCTAAGGTTAGGCTTACTTTTATAAGGTAATGTTCGTTAAGTTTTACTTTCATATTGTAGTTCTAAACTAATGTTATGACTAGCTACGACCTGTGCTAGCCTTTTACCATGACAAACAGAGTTCGAATCTGATTACGTCTTCATTATTATGAAATGAGGTCAACGTGTAACCTGTAAGGTAAGCTGGTACATAATTGCATCCTTATTCTGACGAGACTTGACTACTGTAACGCTGTATTCTATTTCTTCATGAATACACGTTATTTTCTGTAAACAAATAAACCTATCAGATGGAGACCTTGTTCATAGTTTGTCTGCGCTATATCAGTTAGTACTTAATATGAAACATGACCTGGTTTCATTTGACCTTACCATACCATGCCACACCTCTAACATACAGCGTGCCAGCTTGAAGCCCATATAGGACCAATATAATTCTCATATGGGACCCGTACAGAGCCCATATGGAGTGGCATCTATAATGCCCTTGACCTGAACGGCATCCATAGTAACCGCGAAACTGCTAGTATATAGGAACCTATTTTAGGCTTAGTAGGCTACCTTACCTAATCATACCATACTTTACCATACTTTACCGTACCTTCTCTTACCTTACCTTACTCTACCGTTAATTGCTTTACCTTACCTTATCATACCTCATCGGGTCTTATAGTTCGCATCGAAATCAGCTGACATATCTCAAGTCTCAAGCCCATGCACACCACATAGGCCTATGCCAGAAAATATTGTACGGGCCTACTCGATTGACTAGGGGAATGCGGTCTATATTGGTCTCTCCTCTACAAATACATCTAAGCTTCAGGCCATCCAAAAAGCTGCCGCCCGCCTTATAGGGGCATTGCAAAGTCCGACCATATCTCCTCTTTTATCCGTGACTCCCTCCCCTTGCCCCATCCGTCAGCTCATCCAATTCAAGCTCTGATCCCTCAGGCGAAACTGCATTTCTGGCGCTGCTCTTAGGACATACTGTACCCCAGTATCTTCTCTGCCCAGTCGTTCCTCCCTTCGGTCCTCGGCCAGTTGTCACTTGGTTGCCCCAGTAGTTGCGTACTTCTACGGCCCAGTCTAATAGTTTCGCAATTGTGGGCCCCACTAGCTGGAACCAGTTACCTCAGGACTGACTTTTCCCATTAGTCTATTTTCTTTTGACCAGTTCAGCCAGCTCCTGCACAGTCCTCTCTCTTTACCAGTGAAGACACGTCCTGGCCCGGGTCGGGAGCGCCCCTGATCTTGAGTGTCGCTATATAAATACTCGATTACGATTACGATTACGAACTGCAGTTTCTCGATTCACCGAAGAGCAGTCCCTATAGCTAGCCTGAGAGGCAGCCATGGGTATACGAAGTGTAGGCCCTAAGCAACTTGATTTTTTTAGCCTCGGCATATGAGGACGGGTGGCCAGTCCACTCCCTCGACGTTTGATCTTCCCACCACCAGTGTATGGTGAGTGTACTCATCATAGCTGAGTCGGCTGAGGGGCAGCCATGAGTAAACGAATGTGTAAAAGACTTCATTTTCTTAGCCTCGGCATATGATGACAGGTGGCCAGTCCTCTCCCTCGACGTTTGATCTTCCCACCATCAGTGTGTGGTCAGTGTACTCATCATAGCTGAGTCGGCTGGGGCGCGGGTGGAGCAAGCTATGTCTAAAAAAGACTGCCCTTTCAGGGGATTTGAACCCATTGGTTGCCAGTCCAACCACTAGGCCTATCGCCCAAGTTAACCAATGGAAGAACAAGAAGATATGAATTTCTTTAACAATTAAGGCTAAATCAACGTCTTGGGAATATTATCGATGTCACTGATGTTGGATCGATGCGGTTTTCATATCGATCCGCCATGACTAAACACACGTTCAACAGGTGCGCCAGATGCAACCATACTCAATGTTTCAATTACTTCGGTTTCAAATGGGCCTACAAGTACGAGCTTACACTTAGCTTACATTTGCATTTTACATCCTACTTTAAAATGTATCTGAGTTAGGTCTACAGTTTCTGACCTGACCCGATGTAATTTCTGCTGTGTCTTCGCAGGTCATGGAAGACCTCACAGCAAGCAAGAAGAACCTTGATGCAAACGCGGTTCTTGGTCAACTGAAAGAACGACTCAAGAACGACAAAATCTATGTAAGAGGATTCTCAATTACAAACTCGGAATCTATAAAGCGTTACATGAAAGCTAAGCGTTGGAGAGAGACAGACAGACAGACATACACAGACAGACACACAGACAGAGAGAAGAAACACAGAGACAGACAAAGAGAGAGACAGACAGACAGAGAGACAGAGACAGACAGACAGAGACAGAGCGACAGAGACAAAGAGACAGACAGAGACAGACAGACAGAGAAATACACACAGACAGACACGCAGCCAGAAAGAAGAGAGAGTCAGACAGACAGATAGACAGAGACAGAGAGAGACACAGACAGAGACACTGACAGAGACACAGACAGAGACAGAGAACGAGAGACAGACAGACAGAGAGGAGAGAGAAAGACAGAGACAGAGACAGAGACAGACCGAGACGGACAGAAAGACAGAGAGACAGACAGCGAGAGACAGAGATATAGGGACACAGACAGAGAAACAGACTGAGAGACAGAGACAGACAGACAGACATACAGAGAGAGAGAGACAAACAGAGGTTCTGTAATGTTGGGCTGAATTTAGTTTGAGAAGGAGGCGGTGGAGTGGATGACAAGATTTTTTATAAAGGCGGAAGTTTAGTCCTGAATAGATCGCCTTCATGAGGAGTGATAGACTGAGGGTTGAGACAGATGGTGAGCGAAGAGATGGGAAGCTAACTATATAATTATACTGGAGGCGCCCCAGCCCAATACCGCCTCAGAGAATAGTTGTCAGAAAGAGCTTGCGGAATCCCTAGCTAATAATGTGTGGCTAGAAAATCGATCAGTAAGGGAACTTGAGTCGAGCAGTAACTATAGAAGACCAGCATGCATGAGGGAAGTAGAAAGACGACCGTGTAGAGCTGGGTGGTTGGGTGATGAGATGTTTGCACAACGATGCGTGGGCTGAGAGCATTGTATAGAGTTACAGGTTTGATAGTCTAGAGGCCTACTAGTGGTTGACGCGCTGGATTATCAGCTCAGAGGTCGGAGTTCAAATCTCCGTCATGGCAGAAATTTGTTCCCAGATTTCTGCTTCATCTATGCCCTAAAGTTGCCAACTCAGCTATAATGGGTATACTGACCTTACACTGTCTGTGAGAAAATCAGACGACGAGAGGGAGAAGACTGGCCACTTGCCCTTATTTGCCGAGGCCAAGAAACTGAAGTCGCTAACACTTCGATCCTACCCGTGACTGCTTCTCAGACACAAGGAAAATAGGTTTGAGAGATCTTGAAATAAATGCGATCAGTGATAAGAGCGGGCGTCCTGGTCATAATAGATGGACAACTTAATGTTTGATGAGTAAATTAAATATTATTAGGTAATTGGTTTAATCTAATGAATTCAATATTTTGCTGGACTATTCATGTAGCGCCTCTTCCAGAAAAAATCTGTCGCTGGATTAAGTATGGGCGACTTTGCAACGACACAGATCAACATTAGGCTATAGTGGACATTTAGAAAACCCTTCTAAGCATAGCACGATCTATCTTTCAAATGACTGTAGCCTACATCGGTCGAATGCCAATGGAAATCTTGAGGCATGTTCGCCACAGTTAGGCCCTATAGATCAGGCTGTACACAAAACGAGAATAGTAGGCTAACTAATTTGTTAGTAGGCCTATATGTATTTCTTCTTCCAGACTTACGCAGGGGAGACGTTAATTAAACTGCTGCCGGCACGGGAGATCAAGATCCACAGCAAAGCGGTAAGTTCTGGAAAGAGAGACAGACAGACAGACAGACAGACAGACAGACAAACAGACAGACAAACAGACAGATATACAGGCATACAGACAGACAAATAGACAGAGTGACAGACATACATACAGACAGACAAACAAATAGACAGGCATACATACAGACACACAGCCACACAGACAACGAGATACAGACAGAAGGGAGACTGAATGACAGAAAAGCAGACAGACACAATCCTCATTATGACAGTTTATGGTAATTATGTTTAATCTGATAACGGGTATACTTACAAGGAAACATAAATAAATGGAACAGCTGTAACTCTTAAAAATAAACAAAGAAATCGCCATTAAATGAAGCGCGATCGATTAACTCTATGGTCTCGTGTCAAAGGTCAGCGACAGTTACCATCTGTCGAAATGGCGCGAAAAGCCGGCGCATCTGTTTGCCGTGGCAGACGACGCTTACCAAGGCATTCTGGGAAAACGCGGCAGCCAAGCGGAGAACCAGCGCATCATACTAAGGCAGGCTCATACATACTTATGGTCTATTATAATTAGCATAAACGAATCCTGTAGTACTGTAATACTATCCAAAATTGAATATTCGGCTTAGCATGGTTCAACTTCCACATACATAAATCCACTAGAGCAAAAGCTAAATTACATCAACCTTCACCACATTACACAACACTCTGTCTCATTAGTGGACCAGACCCAGATGGCTTGAAACAGATGATTCTCAGTTTAGACTTGAATGGCATCAAGGAACTGACCCAACGAATTGAACTGGGCCGTGAATTTCAAAGCAGTGGCAACCGGGAAGATCCGAGAGACAAACAAGTGTCCGGGTGCAAAGAACGGCGTCAGAAGTCAGCACGAGCCATACTATAGTGTCAAATGATTAAGTGCAATATCTAGACCTATTTGCATGAGGTTAGCATGAAACACAGATTGGTTGGCTGGTTAAAATGTATCAACACTCTACACTCTCTGCCAGTCTCTGGCTAGCACAGAGGTGGATCTACAGTTTTTGGACTCTAAAACTTGCACTGTTATGGAGGGAGGGGGAGAGAGAGGCCCATCGCAACTAGACATCTACATCGTGACGTGGTCTAGTGGCATCGGTTAACCCTAAATTTTTAAGCTTTGTGCATTTTGCACTACAGTCTACAGTCTGAGTCGCCTCTGGGTAATGGGGAGTAGTAGATCCGCCTCTGGTTCAGACCCTAATAAATGCCAAAATAGTGAACAACTTCAGGTACAGCCTGAGTCGCTTCCGGGGACTGGGGTCCTGAAGCTTCAGCTTCATTAGTTTCATAGTAGATCCGCCTCTGGGCTATAGCACGGTCCGTACACGGGAACCTTAAAAGGCGTGACACCCATTGAAACGGGCAGCGGTGGTGAAGGATTTCACCCGATCAATTCACTGAAAAATGAGAAAGGTCGAGGCCATGCAGTCGCTGTAGAAAGACGTGTTTCTTCAACTTATACAATAATTGCCTATAGCCTACTCTATCGCACACTGCATTGCGCTACGCAGTAAATTACACTGCACTAACATAACCTACTGTACTAGTGCTGTTGAATGATGTATTGCACACTGGGATAAGGGCGATAAAAATGTCCAGACTTTACTACATTCATTGCATTGCATTACGCTGATTTCCGGTTCCAGAGGCGTGAGCGGATCTGGAAAAACGGAAGCGGTGAAGCGGCTCATTCGTCATCTGGTACTGACATCTTGCGACACACAACTGCAACACAAGATCTTACTGGCAAGACACTTATAATTGCTATTAGTAGTCTACTATGCCATCAATGGTAATATTGCTGCTATTATTGTCTTGCTATGTATCGTACCAAAAATAGTACTGAGTTTCCGAGCATTCTCTGCGCTGTCTGACTTATCAGTTTTCAACCTAGCCAATGGTTAGCTATGATTTAATTTGAAGCGAATGTCGATAGACGCTTCATGCATTATGATAACGGGCTCTAGAAACCATTTACATTAGATATGCCTGCTTGTAATACATGACATAGTACTTCCTATATTAATGTCAATACTGTTTATTTGTTGCTACTCACAGTGTTAATTTAACAGTTGAAAACATCTGTTGGATATGGGCGCGGATTTCGACACCGTCAAGCGCGACAGCCTTCTTACACGCCTTAACACCTCCTTTGAAATCAGTGGTTCACCTCTGGACTGGCTCCGGACTTTCATGGGTGGACCGACTATGATGGACTCTGAGCACTCGGCTTGGACGCCAGCTCCATTTGGCTTCCCCAAAGCTCAGTTCTTGGGCAATTCTTTATACACTCTACGTGGCCGATCTAACCGATTGCGCCTTGGACCGCAATGTTAGGCCTATTTGTTATTTAGCTTGCCATCCCTTTGACGTACATGTCTCTGCGTCGAATATCCGAACCATCGTTTCGGAAGTACGTGCATGTATTTCGTGAAATCGGTGACTGTGTAGCGGAACCACTTTGAAGTCTGAATAAAGAAGGAGTAGGCTAGCTATCTTCATTATGACACGACACAGTGTCACTAAGCAGAAGCGACCTATACCTACCATTTACTTTCTGTTTTAAATTTCACAGGCTCCGTTGATTCTTGAGGCCTTTGGAAATGCGAGAACTACTCTGAACGCAAACGCCAGTCGCTTTGGACTGTACACGACGCTCTATTTCAGTCAGGGAAAAGGTTAGACGAAATTCCAAAGAAAATGGAGTACTTAGGGGTAATCGGAACAAGCACACAACTGATGACTACATGCAGATTTTGTACGTAGGGCTAATATAAAATAGGTAGGTCTTAAATTGATAGCGAAGTGACGAGACCTGGGTCAGATACAAGGAGAAATCCGCGAAATCTTGGTCCAGAAAGCAAGAAAGCTAGTTCACCGGGAACAGTTTTAGTTTTATGAATGACCTAATAAACATCATAATTATATAGATCTGGCTGAATAGTGATTTGGTTTAAATATAATAAACCTGGGCAATAAGTAGGCCCTAATGATTTTAAATTTACGGTTGGCCAGAGTTAAAAGTTTCATAAATCATTAGCTCTAATTTGAAACCAATCCTTTGCTGAGCAGGAAGCCAACGCAAGTGCTTAAGCACATAGGTTCTTTTAATCCTACTTTGCCGCATTAGTAATTGCTCAAACTAGAGTTCTGGACTCCTCGGAGTTTCAGCTTGTTTGACCTAATGATATCAACAAGAAACGATTTATAATAAACCAGGCGACTGAAGACCAATGCGTGAGTGGAGACCTATGCGCGACTGGAGACCAATGCGTTTGCTAGATTATTATATCCTTGAAGAGATGGGGACATAATGGTTAATGATAGAAAAATATTGACACAACCCCGGTAGCACGATTGAAAAAGAAGACTGAGCCTTATTATTATGTGCCCTAGATTTCTGTCGTCCTTTTCAAGTGGTCGCATTTTAAAATATCCTTTGCTGAATACAGAGTTCTGAACTCTTAGATGTTTCAGAATGTTTGACCATCTTAATATCAACAATAAGCCTTTTTTAATTGGACATTATCTCTGCTCATTTGTCCAACACTTCGCTTGAAAGAGCACTGCATGCATGTATTTGCCAGTGGTTGGAATGAAAGTGAGCGAGTACTTTCTGGAGAAGTGGCGAGTCAGCAACCAGGCAGAAGATGAATCCAACTTCCATGTCTTCTACTACGTCATGGCTGGACAGGGACTCAACCAAAAGTCAAATGAACAAAGGTCAGATGATGAAACTAACGAATTCAAACTCTGCTTCTGCATCTTTTTCTTTTACAATGACAGTGTACATCTTCATCTTCTGTTTCTTCTTATTCGTATTTCCATTCCTCTACTTCGTCCTCTTTTACTTCTTGCTCTCTTCTTCCTCCTTTCTTATTCTTTTCTTAATCATCTTCTAGCCTACTTCTTCTTTATTTTCTTTTTCCTTCTTCCTTCATTCTTCTTCTCCTTCTGCTTCACTGGTCTCCATTTTCCTCGGTCATAATGTCAAGTCCACTGCGCCCATTAAAATGTGAAATGTTCGCCGTTTTCCTATAGCGACCGTATATGGCCTCGACCCTGTTCAAATTTCAATGAATTGATCGCGTGAGATCCTTCACCACCGCTGCCAGTTTGAATAGGCGCCACGTCACTTAAGGTCCCCGTGCAAAGAACGTTATAGCTCGATATTTAAAACTCTGAAATACGTCAGCATCTGGAAGCGAACAGCGAACTGCATGCTATCTAACACAGAGGTGCATGAGACGCAGCTCTTACCAATCTGTCCAGCGTAGTCTTGGTATGTGTCTGTTTCTTTCTAATATTGCATTGTGTGGGATTTCGTCAACTGATATTCTCTCTCTACATGTCCAAACCTTCGGTGTCTTCGTTAAACGACCTTATCTAGCAGAGTTGTTGGGATGCCTAATTTTATAGTCTTACATGCATACAATCGTTTCTTATTTTCAATTGTCTGAAATCCCTGCCATCTTCCGCAGCCAAATCATTTCTGCTGTAAGTATAATTCGTTTAACATCTTGATTTTGCATTGTCTAACATTACGCGGCGACCAGGAAATTTTATGCGATTTAGGAGTTTTTACGAAACCTGAAATTTATTGGCTAGAAATGAAACTTTAAAAAGGTGTCTAATTAACGTGAAATTTTTAGGATTTAACGACATCTTGCGGTTGTCAGAGGCATTGGCGTATAATAATAATAATAATAATAATAATAATAATAATAATAATAATAATAATAATAATAATAATAATAATAATGCCTGGTCTGGGATGCGACCGTGACTGACACCCTGGCCGCTTCTTATTTGTCGGACACTTCCCGGACGGTTGGAGCGGCGGCCGAAAGAGCAGCAGTTCGGAAACATGAGAAATATCAACCGCTATCTGCTACGCACTTCTTCATCCCTCTGGCTTTCGAGACCATGGGTCCAATAAACCACGAAGGCCAGGCCTTTCTCTCTGACCTAGGAAAAAACTCAGTGCGGTCACTGGGGACCCACGTGAAACGTCATTTCTTTACCAGCGTAATCCTTAACAATACAACGCTATAACGCAATCGCGTTCCGAGGCACTTTCGCCAACCAGGACACCGACGAGTAGGGTCATCTCCAGACAAATTACATCATATAGTAATCTCTAAGTCCCTGAGGGATCCTGTATACCTCGGGGCATAAAAAAAAAATAATAATAATAATAATAATAATATAATAATAATAATAATAATAATAATAATAATAATAATAATAATAATAATAATAATAATAACAATAATAATCTTTTCTTTATTAAGCGCCTGACAAACGCACTGCGCTGTACATTTACATGTTATGCAATTGAACAATCTTAACTACTAATAGAACAGACAGCCTGCAATACAACGGCGCTAATAGCAGCCTACAAAGCATATCCGCCGTACGGGGCTCGAAATCGGTACCTCTCGCTCTCTACGCCAGATATTATCCAATGCGCTATCGGGCCCCCCTTACCTTACCTTTAAAGACGCTTCATCTCGAGTTGAACGGGGATATGATATCTATCTATAGGTTCGAGAGTTTAATGACATCTTGTGGCAACAAAGGTCGATGACGTTTACAGGAATTATTTGGTACTGTACTAACTGTTGCTATGGAATAATACAGCTGTATAATACTTAAGCACTTACGCATATGTGTAACTGTGTAGGCTATGTTATATATATATATATATATATATAATTATTATATATATAATTTTTTTATATGAAGTGTATTAGTATGTATGCGGTTTTTTATCAGTGCCAAACACGTGTAATTTCATTATATAGGAGTAAATGGTAATAATGGTAAATATTGAGTGGTTGTTTCTTATAACAGTCATGTTCTGCTTTTAAAAGGTGTCGTAAGGGAACTTTCTTATAGAGGGGTTCAAGGATTGGTGCGAATCTTGCATTGTGTGGGTCCTGTGGGATTTGGTCAACTGGCATTCTCTCTACTTGTCCAAACCATCGGAGTCTTCAGTGAACGACTTTGTCTTACAGAGTTCATCATCATATTCATCATATTCGTTTATTCAGCACAAAACTGTCGACAAAACGCAACAGAATACACGAGTTATTGAGAGAGGCTGTTTTTCATCTAGTAGACGTTTTTGAAAAGCATGCGTGGTACGAAGATCTTGCTGTTCTTAGTTGTAAGTTCAAAGGGATGAGGCCTGGGGCGTAGGTTATAATTGCTAACAGACCGAGTAGGAAAAAGCCTGCGGAGGACATGGTTGTTATCCAGTTGTTTGGATACCTAATGCTTGCTTAATGCCAGCGTCTCCAATTTTTCTGCAGTTTTGAGATCCCTGCGATCTTCCGCAGCCAACTCATCCCTGCTGTAAGTATAAGTCTTTTCTCATCCTGATTTTGCATTGTCCATCAATACTTGGCACCGAAAAGTATTGTTCGAGTAACGAATTTGTATGTAACCTCAAAGTTATAGGCTGGAATGCAAATTTTAAAAAGGTGTCTAATCGAACTTTGTAACTGACGTGACATTTTTAGGGTTTAATGACATCTTGCGGCTGCCAGAGCCATTTGCGTCTTCCTAACTTACAGATTTTCTATAAATATTAATAATAATGCAAATTTTAAAAGAAATTTTATTTGGTGTAATGGGAAAGCTTCTTAAAATAATGCTGAAACTTTTTCTCATGTATATTCCCAAGCTCGCCATGTTCTATTGTCACTAAAGGTCTGTTCAAAGACAAAGTTATTACCAGTTCAGATATTGAGAAGTTTTGATAAATCTGAACTATGAGTTATTATTTTAGTACTTATATATATATATATATATATATCTTTATATATAAATATATATAATTGCAATTAAATCTTTTTTGTTTAACGACATCGTACTGCATCAAAATACATGGGCGTCGATAGGAACAATTTTGCTTTAGTATACTTGCTGTTTGACGACAGTGTCATAACAAAGATTATTAACGGCACCCTCCTCCTCTCCACAGGCTTCGGACTGGCACTACCAGATTACGGGCAGTGGCTGAGTTTGAAGTAAATAACAAAGAGAAATTTCGTTAGTTGCTGTTTGACGACGCTGTATCTTAACATAGGACTGCCTTGGCTCAACGCCGGGCATTTGCTGTGGTTGGTCCCTCTACTTGGAATGACCTTCCCCCTCATTAAGGACTAAACTAATTACTAGTTTTTCCTCTTTGGTCTCTCGTTCTTTAAAGACGTTTCTTTTCGCCCGGGGTTTTCGTGCTGAGAGCGCTTCTGAATAGTTATTCTGAGGGAGGCGCTATATAAATCTTTAGATACAATACAATACAATACAATAGATGGTTAGCGTCGCCATCCTTGCTCTGCGTTGGGACTGGTACCAACCAAAAACAGTCATCTTATACTTTAAAATTTAAAGTATAAGATGACTGTTTGAACGTTTAATGGTTAACGCAGTTCTCACTATATACGTAAGAAATATTTGTCTGAGAGGTGTCTAAAATGATCAGAAGCAGGTTACAGAGAAAACGACCTCTAGCGGCATAACCAAATCACACGAGCGCCTGCATTTGTGAGACTTCAGATTTTCATCGCATTTTATGTGGGAACTGTTCTCCACCTATCGCTTAGATCGGTTGAGCAAGCGACCAGTGTTTTTTCATGAACGAAACGAAAACGAAAACGAAAAAATTAGGCAATCATTGACGAAAACGAATACGACAACTAGAAGGAACTAAAACTAAATATAAGCGCAAAGGAATAAATGTACAACGAAATAAAAACGAGATCAATATTGAACTCTTGAACAAAAACTATAGAAAACAGAAGTATCTATTTTGTTAGAATTTTCGGCGGTTAAATGGCGCGAAATGTATAAATTACTGTCACCCTATCCCACCCGGATCTTTATGCACTAGATTAGATTAGATTAATCTAGCTAATACGGCTGGAATAGATTATTCAATCTTACATTAGATTAGATTAGATTTGCCTATCCTGGACTGTATTCAATTAGATGCTGGTATCTTATGCCATAGGAACGGTAAGAAATATTCAAAATAATTATACACCTCTTTTAAATGCGCTATTTGCCTTATAAGTAAAAGCTACAAACAAACAGCAACAGTTCGTAGGCTCTGCCTGTCGGATAAGTTGTAAGCTGCATTATTCCATTGGAACGGTGAGAATCTATCAATCAATCAATCAATCAATCATTCATTCAATCAATCAGTCAGTCTCAATCAATCAAATTCGTTTATTTGTGGTCATTAAGCTGACATAGACGCAACTTAAACAGACAGTTTTCTTCAGGGCATTCTGGAGACAGTCATGGAACAAAGATTAAATATCTTACTAGACGTGATTACAAAGCATACGTGAAACATAGTTACGGTGATCTTTAATAGGTAATGGGACGTATCAGAATCATTTCTGTCGACGTCAACTACCCTTGTTGCACATAAGACGTCGTTAAACTCTTCATCCATCCATTGGCTTCAGCAGGTTTTTCCATCTTTCGGTTTTCGATCCGAATTCTCCACTGGGTGGAGACATTTGAATGCAATTTCAATCGAAGTTACCTTCGACTGACGTGTTGGGAGTTATGACATATTAGCATCATAAAATCCAGCGAAAAACTAACAAACGAAATAAACACAACTAAGCAAAAATTACGAATAATTTATCTAACACCAGATAAATACTTTAAAGACGTGAACGACCACATAAGACGTCATTAACAGCATAGAAGGATTTTGATATTTATCAACACCTTTTTTAAGGGGTGAATCCTTGTATAAATAATTATATTTGAGCCTACGTTTTTATTATGTTTACGACAACCATATTTCTATGTATTTAGAGTACGATGTAAAAATCGAGGTATTGGTTAAAGTCAGTATGATAACGCAAGGAACGAATGGTCCGTGCCCCTAACGGTGCATGCGGTAATTTAAGGTTCTTCAAAGGCGTATTATTATTGACTAGCAACTTCTATAGCGCCAGTGGCTAATGCACAAGGCATCAAAAGATGGCGCACCAAAACCAAGTCTTAATCAGGTCAACATCCAGAAGCTCACAGTCCGCAAGACAGAGAGACAACTTCTATAGTGCCGTGTTTCATCCAGAGGTTTGGGTCGTGTGTGTGTATTGGTGGGTATGCACGGGTGTGTGCGGATGTGTGTTTGTGTGTACCTACGTCCTGTGTATACGATTACTTGAGGTGTCACCATATATTTAATTAATTTAAGTCGGGCGCTACACTGAAACACGCGTTTCCGGAAGAGCAGCGCCGCGCGGCTAAGAATTTATTTAACGGGAGGACCATTCCCGCTTTTGGAATAGGTCTTAAACGCCGCAACGATGGAAAAGAACGAATTAAGATGGCAATTAGATCGTTTAGGTGGTTTATTTATTTAAAAGGACAGACACGAACAACCAACATACATAAGCAAAACACGCACAGGGACAGACAGATATTGGTTCTTATATCAGTTCTATTTATTCAACAAACATTTATTGGAAAACTAATGCGATGCATTTAAATTGTTTGAAACTTTAATTTGCATGTTCGTGCTTCAATCTTACATATTAGTAGTTAATTTGTGCAAATAATATCTATGCTTTATTCCATATGCAGAGGCAGAAAGCGTTTATTCATAATGACATCAATGACCGGTTGTTGAAAGTGAAAAATATGTAGCATCGTATAAACGCGTTTCAAAGGTGTCTTAAACGAACAGAGTTTAATATCGTCAGTATTATAGTTTTGACACGATTCAACCCCTCCAAAATTCTGACAGTGCCAATTAAATTTGCTACAATTTCGGCAAGACTATTATTTTTTCATATTTTCAATCGACCCACTAAATTTTCTAAAATTATTACCCGACTAACAAATATTATCTCTAAAATTCCTCCTTAACATGACCCAATTCGACTTTCAGGTCCTTTCAAACCATTGACAGCTCTGAAGGTGATAGTCCAAAACGCGCAACTCATATTTTGTTAAATGTTCGATTTGTTAAATGCACCACCTTGAGGCACCTTTAAAACATTTAATTTGACTCTATATGAGGAATATAAAAAATCTACTTCGGCACTGGATAACTCCACCACTGTTTGTACTCTGACAGTGTCAGTCCCAAGCCTGGATAAAAGAGGAGGGCGACGTTAATTATCTTTATTATCACACAGTGTCGTTAAACTCAAACTACTACCACGAACTTCACAAATATTGGCAAAAAATGTTCAAACTTTATGGTCTGAAGGACTCAAGATTTCGTAAAACACGTGCTACCACCATCACTACCACCACCAATAATAATACTACTAATAATACTAATAATACTAATAACGCTAATGATACTACTACTTGCTAATAGTCTATATTTTACGCTATGTTTCTACGGATGGCGTAGATTTTTGAATTCTTTTGAATCGTTAATTCCCAGTATCAACTGCACGCGTACATCGGCACATACGCTTGGGGATTGGTCAAAATAAACCGATAAGATTGGACACCTTTTAAATGTATGTCGTGAGTGCAATATAGCCATCACAGAACCCTAAACTTATAAATGAGAGCTGTAATATGCCAAAACTAATCTTTGTCGACGGAAACGGCCTATGTTGTCATAAGCTGTCGTTAAACTGTGGATCCATCCATCCAACTTCAGTTATTAGACTGTGACAATTCAGAGGGCGATGCAAAATATCAATTATTAGTTACACTGAAGTGGATTTATGCATGGAACGAATGTGCTGTGCCCTCAACGGTTTACGGTCATATAAAGGTCTTCAATGGCGTTGTAATTATCAACTAGTAACTTCTATTGCGCCGCTGTATAACGCACAAAGGCTTCAACCTATGGCCCGCAAAGATATTTTAAGCTTGTTTATCACCCAATGCCCCAAAATATTGTCCTAGTTTTTAACTCAGAAAAATTATTCCGTACACACCTCTTTTATGGACACCTACCGCCCTATAAATAAAAACGGCAAGACCGTATAACCAATACGACGAATTTCCCTTTGGTCGCCGGTTGTATATAATTATAATGATGCAAGGAACTTTTCGATATTTTTATGTGACGCCCATTATGACATCATGTACCGCGGGCTGTCGCCATTTGCCGACCCAGGGGTCATTCCAATGAGACAGACAGGCGGACGGACAGACAGGCACACAGATAGACAAACAGGCAGATAGATAGACACCAACAGACATACAGACAGAGTCACAGATACATACACACCACAGCCCCCCACTGAATACATCCTATAACGTTGCAACTCCATCCTTCAATGGATCCTACGGTTACTGAGGAGAGTTGAGGATGCGGGCGGATACTCTTTACGCGAAGAGAGAATTAATTGTATCAGAGAAACGATAATTGGATACCACTGATTTCCATACATAATCCAATATTTAACGACATCCTATAGCTACAAAGGCTGTTGACGTCTTTAAAGTTGTTGATGTATTTCCGTTCATTTTCTTGTAATGTTCTCACAAATGTTCTTTCTCCTTTCTCGTCTTTGATTCCGTTTCTGATAAGATGCTGACGTATTTAAAGTTTCTGACGATTTAAGTTCATTTTCATATAATTTCTATCAACAGTTTTCTTTTTCCTTTCTTGGCTTTGATTCCGTTTCTGATAAGATGTAGACGTATTTAAAGTTTCTGCCGGATTAAGTTCATTTCCGTATAATGTTAATAATAATTGTTGCTTAAATAGAAGCTGGATTGATTAAAAGGATTCTTGCCAAAGTAGAAGTTGGATTGCTGAAAAATAAAAATGCTACAACGGGCGAATAATTTGGAAAGCTAAATCGATAGACTACCCTAGCTTCAACGACAGCTTTGTCTTTGACTCGCCTTGACTCGTGATGGAGTTAATTGTGACTCGTGTACAATTTTAACAAGTTTGTATATGCGTACCAGTATGTTTGTTTATATAATATGTTTATATATTTGTACATTTTTGTATGTATCTGTACATATACATGGACATTATACATGTATGCCTCACAAGTTGAGTCCTTGGGCCTGTCTTTTTCAGTCTTTCTTCTCCCTATCTGCCAAATTGAACTCAGGAATAATACAATGGTTCAGCAAGATGCTGCTGTTATTCGGCTCTATGCCTCTGTCTCTGCCACAAAAAAGATGTAACGTTACAGTTGGTCAATGTAAGATTCGTTCAGGAGGAAGAGAGCATTATGGATTCCCATTCTGATCCCTTGTTTGAACATACTTGTAACTGATAACGCTTGTGAAGGGCTCCCAGAATGTGCTTTATTAAAGTCCATACACATTGGACAGGTTGTGCCCCCGTGGCCATGGACCAGTTTATACTAATTCTGGACCCCTTTGCAGTGCAAAGTTGCTATCACTTGATAATGATGGAATTGAACTGTTCTAAAGGTCAAGCTCATTCAAAAGACTAAAAGAGGACAATTAATATTTAAAGAAAGACATTTAATGGTATTTCAAGATAGACCTTCCAACCGAGGACGTCACTGTTTCAGGACAACACCTAATATGTAGGCTATTGCCTATTTATATATCTGTATCAGGGCCGTATTAACTTAGGTGTAGGCCCCAGTGCACCGCTGTGGTGGAAGCCCATAGCACGCTGCAGGCCAGCAGTGATAGGCTCTAATATACTTTATTTCGCACAAAGCAGAACAGAGAAACTAAGCAAACTTACATTTGCAAACACAGAGGCATCCATACACAAACCTGCATAATCTTTGTTTTCTGAAAAGTTCCTTCAAACTGTCTTACAGCAGTTGTGCTTATCAGCCTCTGTCCTTAGGACAAACATTTCTGTGATGTAGGCCAGTCTCTAAGCCAACCCAGTTATGAATGGTAAACGACTTCGTTTTCGGCTGGACAGTCTTCTCCGCATATTCCATCAAAAGCACATGAAACAGACTTTCATCCTTTATTTTATACTCACATTCACTAAAGGATGCTAGTGGTACAAGACTTTTGGAATCACCTTCTAAGAAGGGAGAGATTTGAAACTATATTTTTCATTGATATACAATTTTAACATATAAATAAATATATCATCATCAAAACCTCCATAGCTGTTCATGCATACTTGATAACATATACATCTACACAGTGGCGTCACTAGGGTTGGTGTCACCCGGTGCGGTAACTCATGGTGGCACCCCATGTACACCCTCCCTTTTCAGACCAAGCAGAATCCTTAGAAATGATTTTTGTACTAATGTTACCCGTAAATCGTAATTCCTGTATATAACAGAATGTAATGGTAAATATAGTTATATTAACAACTAGCAGAATTAAATATTACAAATGCATTTTGTTACTTTTATTTCTTATTTTAATCATTTACCATCAGGTCAGCAGTTACATCATTAAAAATCAAATTAGCAAATATTGGTGGACTGTGGAGGGCAATGAAGGTGCCTGCAGCCTCCTTATAAAATAATGTTTAAAGACTACAGAAATTTATATTATAATTTATAATAACTACAGTAGTGTCAATAATTGGCACATTTTATATAGCCTAATAAGGAAAAATAATTGGAAATTTTGGCTGATTATTTATTAAAACATTGTAGGCTAATATAGGAATATTATCAATTAAAATCAGGTTAGCAATAAAAAAAAATATTGATATATGGCAATATACTCATAAACTCCGCCTCAGGTTCCTGCTATGAAACCTGTGCCGGTCCCAAGCCCGGGTAAAGGAGGAGGGTTCCGCGGAGGGTTTGCAGCCCTCCCGGGTAAAACAAATTACCGCAACAGAAACGACACAGATTAACGTGGAGAGGCTGTGTCGCCCGATGCGCTGATAGCGCGAGGAAGGACTAAGTGCTAAGTAAGTAAGTAATACTCATAAAATGAAATAATACAAAAAACACGAACAAATACGCAAGCATTTCAGCACCTAGTGAACATCTCGACTAGATCAGAACTTTCATTTCCTAGCTTTCAAGACTGCGAACTTGTGAATCACTTAATCGAAATCAGTAGGCCTACCTTAGAGAGGCGACGAGAGATCGGAACACATGGAGAAGGCTGACTATGACGGTCGCTAGGATTCAGCGAATCGACGGCACAAGGTGACCTTACGGCAATAGGCAACTATAATATCGCAAGACCAGAACACCTTGACTGTCCCATGGTAGATCGTAAATAGTTCTTTATAAGTTTAAGCTTTGAAAAGCTTTTCTCACATAAAGCCAAAGACACACAGATCGTCAGAAATAATTTTAGGCTTTCTGAAAGGGCTGGGGGAGATTCCACGAAGCCCCATTCAGCAATGAATGTCAAAACGTCTTATATTGCCCAATCTTTGGCTTAGGCTACTCCAGATTAATCTCTGCTGCTTTCAGATTCCTTCTCAGCCTTGGTAGGCCTATTTCTATTAAAAGTGTACTCTCAGACACTTCATCATAGAAAGTAGTCAATTTTGAAATGGACACCGATCAACTCTTCTTCAGAGGGAGCTATCAGACTATTCACTTGAACAGTCTCAGACATGGCTGCTACTTCTTTGATTGCTTGTTCAGTTGAATGCTTCACCAGGTGACTGTGCTTCTCGTTTAGAGAAAGTCCTAGTTAGTGCCTCTAGCTTTTTCACCAAGTTGAAGCATTGTTGTAACTGCATGGGTAATATTGACGGCACTGACCGTAGCGCATTAGAAGGCTCTAACAAGTAAATTAGTATAGAGTTTCAGCTTGAGGTAAATTGATACAATACATGTAAGCTGGGCTTACGAAAAATGTTTTTGTTGTCTGTTACTGTTAATTTAAATATAATAAATTTCTGCTGAAACTCTGAAAAAAATTTGCTTAGACAGTCATTTTGTCACTTTGGTGTCACCCCTACGATGGTGACACCCGGTGCGGTCCGCACCCCCTAGTGACGCCACTGCATCTACAGGCAAAAGGCAAAGGTATGTGGAATTTCATAGCAGTTTAAATGTCTACATACACACAAGTATGTGCCAAGTTGCAACCCTTGCATTTCAAACTAACATAGTTATTTCACAATCTAGTCAACACTTTTCAAATGGTTTTTTCATACTAGAAAACATCATAATACATGTATATGCATCTATTATGATCCATCTAAGCATCTGCAGACATGAAAACATAAAAAGATTTATTCAGTGCAACTGTGTAGCAGTTTTAGTACCTCAGACAACAACAGTAACTGGCAACAAGATTACAACTCTTATGAGCCAAACTAACAGATGAAATGATTTTACAATTCATAATAATATGATGCAAAGCAACAACCGCTTTATCAAGAACAGAAGCATATTTAAAGCTTTTCCCAAATCCACCTGAATGTCAGAATCTTATTGGGTTTTTCTGAAGACTATGAAGGCTCTTTCAAATCTCATCTGATAAGAGTCTGAACTCAGATTTAGGAATGAAAGCCAACACGAAACAACCATACACCTATTCCACCCAAAACATACAAATACATCTAAAACAATACTAATAAAACTAAACTACTGCTACTACTACTATTAAAAATAATAACAATAATAATAATACAAATAATTGTAAAATAATAATACAGTATTACTAACATTTTCCAAATTTTATGAAGTATCCTTTCTACCAATGAAAAATTACATTATGATTTTATGATTAAAATTGTTACTACATTAATAATATATTAACAGGCAGTTAAACAATTAAACAGCAGACTAGTCATTCCAGATCATGCATTACTTTGTAATGTAATTTTGTATAACACACCTGGAACATCCTTGGGCTTAAAAATAACTAAACTTGACAAGTAGTAGCCATACCCAGTACACTTCTTTATCTCTTAAAAATATTCTAAATCACAAGGGATCTGTGTCCCATGGTACTTTACAAATAAAAATAATGATTAGTGTTATTAAAACAATAGTAACAAGAATGATAATGAACAAGTGGTTACATCGGTCATTGTAAACCAGAAGCATTTTCAAATGGGTCTTCATGTGCTTTAGTTGTAATCGTTAATTTATATAGCTCCTTCACAAGAAATTCCTCAGAGGCGCTTCCAACCTGACAATTGATGCAAGGCCACAATCAAACTGAGTGGTTTTCAATAGCTTATGGATAACAGGCAGAGAAAGACCAAGTATATCAAGACGTCAAGTGACTAGGCAACCTATTCCAGAAAGATGGACTAAGCTTCAGTGCTGGACTGTAGAAGAAGTGGCCAGCGAGACAACCAGATTACTTTACGAGGCAAAGCAAAGGGATCCGTGACCAGGTATGATAGACCAAGACATACCATGTAGAAAACTTCACTGAATTTGATCGCTGGCCACAAAACCTGATATTAAACCATCAACGCAACAGAGGCTGGAATCACACACCAAAGCGTAAACAGTTTTTGTCAATAAAAGTTTTATATATTGCACATAAAATTTCATTTCTTATGAGCAGCACATAACATTACAACACTACATTAAAATTCTACAGTAGGGTGCACGGCATCTAATTTACAACAGCATGCAAGTTTACGGCACTGTACACTGTGTAAGGAATTTCTACAACAGACACTGCCTACCGAACTCCACGTGCGACATTCACTCTGTACAAATGCACAGGAAACTTTATACATTTAATGGAAAGCATAAAAGATAATTTCGATCTTCACAGAAACACAATCATAACATAGAGTTCAAGAAGGAATCACGTGAGAAGATAAAGCAGAGCCCGAACGCGTTTCTTCACAGAGGTCCAGAGAGTAATAGAGATTTCAGGTGTCTATAGACTGTAGGGTTTCTTGTAAAGGTGAAGTGTGTAAGGAAGTGGCAGCAGAAGGCCATACAGATCATGTCATCTGCTGACCTCCGTTGCCTTAGCAGCAGCCACTACCCTGGTTACCGGCTCCACCACCCGTTGACGTACCACCTTTGTTTGCTGGTTGATGTGGACCAAGTTTGATACCATTTGCCTACAACGAATATCATCACAACTGTTATGAAGCCGAGCAGTGCTTAACAAAGGTCCTTAAAAAAGAGCTGAGAAAAAGGCAAGATACATGCATGTATAACCGGTAGATAAAATTCTGAACACAAGCATTCATCACAAAATAAATCCAAAAGATGACACTTCACAGCCATTCAAATCAACTGAAAATCTTTTCATGCATCAAATGATTCATCACTCATCTGCCAGGCTAAACAAATAAATTATACTCTCATTCCACCAAGTTTGAAAGGCAACAGCACAAGCAATATGCCACTAAGTTAAGATGATTTCAGAGCTGACTGATTCATCAAAACCTGTCAATCACAGTTTATGGGACTATACACTGTCTATGGAATATCTGCAACAGGTACTGCATAGAAAACACCGTATGACTCAAAGTGCAATATTCACTCGGTAACAATGATTTACCCACTTGGTCATCATCCACCAATAAACTGATCAAGTGATTAGTTAATCAATATGTGAGGGAAACAACAAAATAAATCAAATAACAATCAAAATCAATCCAAATAATTTGCCAGTTGGGTCAACACAATGGGTTGCACTGGATTAGAACAACTATAATAAGGCCAATTGAATTACTTCTAGATACTCCAAATAGAGGCAGAATGCGTTTCACACACATCGAGATTTCAAATCCCAGATCATCCAGTGAAATGGACAATCTGCCACCAAACAATGAAAATGAAAGAAAGGCCCATAGATTGGACTGTTTATTGTTATAGGCTATCTGACATTCTGTTTGGCCTTCAAACCCAGTAACATGCCTCCAGGCTAATGACAGAAACATGCTACAGAGGAGCAGGAAAATCAGCTTACTACGGCTTGAATTAAAAACCTTAAAATGGCTTAAACACCCTTCCATACTTAAAATGAAACTTACCGAACCTTAAATACTTTATGCAAAAATTCTATTTGGAATAACATTTCAGAAGATGCTGAAACATTTCCACCTAACAACTTTGAGATAGTCACATGTAACCACAGTTACTATAAAACATTTCCAGCAGCACATAGATTCATCTAAAAAATTCATATAATGGTATTCCAACTACTATAAAATCTTAAAATGAGCAAAACATACCTCATTGTTTACGTCAAAGACTCCATCTTGAATCTTCTGGTAGATTTCTTTAGCAGTACTAATAAATGCCTGTCAACACATTAAAATTACTTTACAGAGGGATTTTTTTATATTTACAATGCGCACTCATTAACATAAAGTCGTTGGGGATTACCCATAACACACGGTGCATAACCAAACCATGTGTAAAATGGACTAAAGAAGAAATAACCTATTGTCTAACTAAACCTGTAAGTCCGCATTAACAAGTCCACACTGTATATTTCTTTCATTTTTATTTTAGGTGAAGCTACAAAATAAAAAAATTAGTAACAGAAACCCAAATGATATTAGCAGTTCAAACGATAACAAAGTAAGTGCCAAGCTAATCTATTTATCCAATTAATCCATTATTTAACAATGTAATTGAATTTAATCCATAAACAGAGGAAAGGCATGAACTTTCAGGAAAAGTTTATTCTAGAAAAGCGCATGTGTGTGTGCACATACAAGTACATGTGTTCACGTATTTCATCTTTTGAATGGAATATGACAGAACAGAATAGCCTTTATTATCACCACATTTACAAACAATCCATTTACAATTAACAGTGTCAACTTGAAAAAACTGTTCCACTAAAAGGGCTTCGAAATTTTTTTAAAATTTTCCCTGATAAGTAATGATTATGTTTACATAATTACATATGTGCAGATGCAAATAAATAGAACAACTGTAATTATATACAGTAAGCAGATTTGGCTCGATTACGATTAGATCAGATTAGTGAATGACCTCCTCCACATTGGCAGCTGTTTTGGCTGAAGTCTCCATGAAGATGAGGCCGTGCTCTCGAGCGAATGCTTCTCCTTCCTCAGCCTTGACCTCCCTACGTGCCTCTAAATCGCTGAAACACAACATCACTATTACGGAATCTGTCATAAGTATTGTATTCACTAGACTCACTGTAGCATAACTACTGCAAAACAGTGCACAACAGGAACTTAACCCTGAAATAAGTAACATAATAGTTGTCTGCCTTGCAGCCACCAGCAAATTCTGTGCTACAGAGTAAACATGACACATGTCACAACTATTATGTTACTTGCTTAACACATTGAACGTGAGGTACGAGTTAACTCGTATGTCATTTCGTGGGTCAAGACGTGACGTGTGAGATAACTGGTTCCTCACTCTATTGGACCTAGGGCTGCCTCACACTGGCCTAGGGCTGCCGGGCCCTGGTAATAGATGGTCCTGTGTTCAAAGTGTTAAATAAACACACCAAAGCGTCCAGATAAAATAATTTCAGTTTGCTACATCCAAGCAGTATTTTAAGAATACCTGGATACAATCACAAATATAAATGCACAAAGAGACATTGATACCGGCATGCAATAAAACAATAGAATGTCACTGACCTTTTGTTACCAATTAGCATAATTATCATGTTAGAACTGGAATGCTGGCGAGCGTCTTCTAACCAACTTGTGAGATGATTAAACGTGTCACGTCTAAAAAGTTGCAAGAAATAACCAGAGCTCAAGAAGTCATCACAACAAATCTCTACTAATGCACTTGACTCTGCATGAGTCATCTTAGCTGTAAACTGTTGATCAGATTTTGTTGGTAGGCCTTGCTTTGTCTCCTAAAGCATCTGAAGAGTTTTGATTGATTGATTGATTGAATATGCATCAACATGATTTTGTTGTTTGGTTTCTACACTTCTGCACAGACACTCCAGCTACATAAATATCATTCACTTATATAGGGTCCCATCTAGAATGGTGTCTACAGAAATGCACTCAATGAATGAATGAATTAAACTCAATGAATGAATGAATTAAGCTACAGGGATATTGTCATTCTTTCAGAACTCTAACAACATTTAGTCCAGCAACCAAGGGTTTGGACCGGTTGTTAAAAAGTTGACTCAGCCTTCAACTCATTAGGGGGCGAATGTAAAATGAGCACCTTTCAGGCTGCCATACAGTTAAATTCAACTCCTTTTAAAGTTGTTATCATCTGTTGCTACTATGTCATGTAATCTTACTGCGTACTTTTTGTCAGCTTGAATTAATAAATGAATATTGTTATTATTATTATTAGTATTATTACCGGTATTATTACTATAGAGACAAACCAGATGCACATACAAACATACACATCTATTATATTCTAATAAGCCTGTTCAGCATTAGCAATGCGCATGCGCAGCCCTTTCAGTTTTACTTCCGGGGTGAAGGTCACCGTTCACAAACAAACAGAATGCTGCCGTTAGCGACGTTGTTATGATCTAGTTTATGATCTATAATATATACAGAAATTTTCTATAAACTAGTAACGAATAATATCAAATATTTGCGTCAAAACTAGATCATAACAACGTCGCTAACGGCAGCATTCTGTTTGTTTGTGAACGGTGACCTTCACCCCGGAAGTAAACTGAAAGTGGCTGCGCATGCGTATTGCTAATTAAATTTAATGCTGAACTGGCTTATTGAATGACTTCAACAGCACTGTTATCATAATGGACAAGGCATCAATTGTTGCCTTCAGGGAAACCATAATAAAAATCATCATCTGTTGCAAAAGCCCGATGTGTCATGGAAGCCAGACAGCGCATAGATACATATGAAACAATTATGATTCAGAAAAAGTACTTAATCAACAAGCTACCCTGTCATAGAAGAGCCAACTGGTAGGGGGATACCAACTAACATCTACTCGGAGATGGTGAATGTGTACAGATTCAAGCGTAAAATTCTTCAACTGTTTTATTGGTACAAACCGTGTGATATCATAGACAAGGAGAGCTCCGGCCGCTCCTCTGTAGTACGACCTCGTTATGGAACGGAAGGATTCTTGTCCAGCCTAACAGTCCATCAGAGAACCATTAAAATTAATCAGCCAATTATTGATTCATTTAATAAGCCAGCCATGCAGCTATAGTCTATCAATCAATCAATCAATCAATCAATCAATCAATCAATCAATCAATCAGTCAGTCAGTCAGTCAGTCAATCAATCAATCAATCAATCAATCAAAGAGCAGTGCCTTGTCAAAGTTGTCATTCTTCACTGCTGACTGTTGCTAAGTTTGTGTCACAAATGTTCTTCATTCTGCTGCAGATTTTGTATGTTCAGACGATATTATATTCGTATATCAACTTTGCCAACAAACCTCAATGAGGAGGGATGGGTTTCCTGATCAAGCTTGGGATCCATGAACCTGCATACGCTCGTTGTCTGCAGCCAAGTAATTTTCGTCTTGGCAGTGGTGGAGCAACATGGTTCTTTGGATTGACCTTGACTTTTAGTCACTGGCATTTAACATTGTATACATTAGCCTAGTGAGTGCTTCTGACACTGCCGACAGTCATCGTTATGAAGTGCTTGCAACTTCCCTTTCTTAGCCTTGGCAGTTGAGGGTGGGTAGTCGCTCAATCATATTTGAGCTCTATGGACAAAGTTAAAGTGACAATTCTTCTTGACTTGTCTGCTGCTTTTGATGCTGTAGAATATTCACTTATTTTTCATGCTCTCAGCATTGGTAAAGGGTTTCTGGTCCTGCACCGGTTTCCATAAGCGTACTTCTATCTGCTTTGTATCACTCAGTCAGTATACGTAAATGTCACTCAGTCAGTATACTTAAATGTCACTCAGTCAGTATACGTAAATGTCACTCAGTCAGTATACTTAAATGTCACTCAGTCAGTATATGTAAATGTCACTCAGTCAGTATACTTAAATGTCACTTAGTCAGTATACTTAAATGTCAATTATTCATCCTAAATTTGCCAACTTGGGTAAACTCTGCCCAACCCCATTATTTAAAATCAGTCCTTATTCCTCAGTCACACTGCTATTCAACGAGGTCATCCGATTCTCTTTCTTTGGTCATATCTACCAAAACTAGAACTCTGCTTGATAAACGAGCTTTCCAGTTGCCTGAACTAAATTTTGGATTTCTCTTCCCAAATCAGATCATGCTGCTCAGTCACTTGTGTCATTGTCAACTCACAACTTAAAACCTGTCAGTCTCAAATGGTTTGTCCACCACATCTGTCTGATTTTTTCATGTGGACCTGACTAAGCTTTGGTGCACCATCAGCTGATATCTTGTGCATGAGACTCTGACACTACAGAATTTGCCAATTAATAATAATAAAAAAAATTCTTCACCATCTGTACTGACACTTCACATACCAGAACTTCTTTTATAGCTGAGATGGCAAAGACATGCACGTATAAAATTTAAATGTCTTTCTGTCCTCACAGGGAGTTGAATCCCTAACTCCGGACTAACAGGTCAGCACATCAAACACTAGATTATCCCACTCTTCCAATCAATCAATATACAGTATAAATCAATGTCATCAATCGACCGATTGATGAGATTGATTTATACTGTATGTTGATTTACTTAGTTTCCCAGTTGAAGAAGCCATACTCCAACTTTTATCCACTGTAACTGTAACTGAAAAATTGTTGTAATTGTTGAAAGCATAGCACATTTTAGCTCAAGCGCAAATGTACGTTAAGTTTTAAACCTGGTAACATAAATCTTTTACTGTATTATATAATCAAAGAAGGTGCACCCAAAATGGATGCTGAACAACATTACTGTAGTTGGGCTACATAACCTAAACTGTTGAAACAGAGAAGAAATACCAACTCATTCGTACAGTATTTAATAAACATCATCCATTTGACCTTCAGTTGTAAAAAATCCACAGGAACAATTGCTTTACATACCGTATCCCATATCTGCAGCTTCACTTGTTTGCCATCAATAGAAACCATACGCGCTCCAAATTCAACTCCTAAAATTTACAGAAAGCTGATAAAGCAAATTGACTTTATGACAAATGCACCATATGTTAACATTCTGTAACAAGATATCACATAATGTCATGTCAATATAATGTTAAATACTGGGATAAACTGTAGCATGCTGCGACATTCTATAAGACAATAGAAAAAACCACAAAAATGTAACATTTATAATTAAAAACACTTACCATATTAAATGCATCATGCTGGCCACACAGGGAAGCATTTCCTTCACCAATATTGCACTCTATATCTCGAGAGCTCCTAAAGTGGTGACAGTTCTAAGTTAAGAGGAAGAATCAGGATAGAACGAAGAACTTGCACAGAGATTGCAACAGGTGCAGTATTCGCAAGTTCAAGTGAGAGAAGCAGTTAACTGTCATAATATGGGCAGCAGTTCATTTCAGTAGGGCCGAGCAGTTTGGCTAGGCAGCGACTTCCGAATTTAAAGACGAGGTGACAGGATGGTGGAAAAGTGTTAGAGTGGAAAAGAGGCTGGTTTAGCAGAGTGATTTGACTGCAAGTACACTGATGAAAATTGTTGGGAAGGTGGTTGCTGTAGGTAAGTGATTTGAATTTGTATGCTATACTTCTGGCCTCACACTATCTTATAAATCCTGCGTCCACTTGTGCACCATCTTACAGCCACTGTTGCCTTCATAACTGCTTTCCAACTTATAGCCTTGCACTTGCATACCAGATTTAAATACATGCTGACAATGAGCTGTTCTTCCTGATGCAACTTTCGTGTGGAACACAGAAATTTCAGATATTTAGATCTATATAACTCGTAGATCCTTGCTGCAAAGCCTCCAACCACAACGCACAGCAACTCTATAACCCTCTCCATCCACAAAACAGGACAGAGAAAATCACAGTAATCTAATCAAAGCAGTCAATGGTTTTCAAAGACACTGCCTTGAATAACCAGCCTAGAGGCTGTTCAGGTGTTATGACTTTCAAAAAATAGGTAAAAGCGTTTACACATATCATACCAATGGTCAGGTCATGCACTGGCTGAAACCGTTTATCGGTAAATTGCAACAACAAACATGACTTCCCAACGGCTGAAAAACACAAAAGCAGGCAATGTAACAAACTCTTAAGCACCTCTTGGTGATTTACTAGCCCTACTTTGCCAAAGAGACCACAAGAATGTTGCCATTTAATAAATAAAAGCTTCAAAATTGTAAGAAGTAGTCTTAAGTCTGTTCAAAATACAAAGATCTTCACAACTTTATATGCAAAATTATAATTTCCAACTGACATGACAACAAAAGACCACGGTCGAACAGAAATGGTCTTCAACTGCTGGCAAAATAGACGCATAAAAAGAAAGAGGCTCACATCACAGCTTCCAAGGAAACATTTTTTGGAATGAGGGGCTGACCACAGTGAAGCTTCCACATGCATTGTGTAAGTATGGGAGGGATAGCCAAATCATGTTACAGAGCAAAGAAATCTGCAAGTCAGTATATATGACTCTGAAATGCACAGATCCCCATGATAGAAGATAGCACAACTGGCTACGCAGTAATGCATCAGAATAAGGATCTTAAGCTCAATGCCTTTTTACATGGGCAACCAGTCCAGCTTGTCCCAAATGTAGTTAGAGGTATATGACCAGTAACCACGCTCTCAGATTCCACAAATTAGCCAAACTGCAGCTTTTAAAATAGCATAAAGTTGGTTACTTTTGAAGAAAAAAACTATGATCGTGCAAATCGAACTATCATAGTCAACCCTAAAGCATATGAATGCATTCATCAGGGTAGATGCAGCTTTGGTTATTGGAGTCTAATGTTGGTCTGACACAGATGATAAAACCATGTTCGACAAACTTTCTTTACACGCTGACAGAAGGTACTATAACATTATACTGCATACTAAGGGAGAAGTAATTACGTTTTAACCATTCTGTGTTATTGCAATTTAATGTTTATGCACCTGAAATGCAACTAAAGGCTACTTGCTGGCTTTATTGCAGCAACAATAAAACCATCGAGGATGGTCAGAAAGCGCTTCCAGCCACACATTAGTAAATCTATCATTTGTAAATTTGAACAGGAAAAAAATTATTAATATTGCATCCGGAGTGTTGAATATATTTTATGGAGGGATCACGCATATCATGATCGTTTACAGACGAAATAAAACTGGTCAATTTTCGGTGGACAAAAGTTCTACGATTATTCAGTTCCCCGAGCGCCTGAAAACCTCTCTCTTTACCAGTGAAGACACTGGCCCGGGTCGGGAGCGCCTCTGTTCTTGAGTGGCGCTATATAAATATTCGATTACGATTACGATTCCTAAACAATACTGCCACCTATTAGTGCGCAAATACAAAGCAATCGGTTCTGCCAGCACATCACATCACATCATTATTTCCTTAAATAAATCAACGATCAGAAACGCAGAAATACAAATTAAACATTTCTTTTTGGCATTTTTGCCGAAATGTCTTCTACTTCTCTTTACCCGTGTCGCCAATAATGATGTATTTGAAAAGGTAAGCGTACGACATCTTCTATTCCTTCGATGCTATAAACAAGGCAAGAATACCTAACCGAAGAATTCAAAGATCCGGAGACAAGAAGAAGTTATAACCAGATGCAACAAATCTTTTGGTTGAAATAACATTGATTCACATATATAAAAATCGTAATCGTAAACTGCAGAATTCATTAAACGCTTTTTAAAAGTTTGGCATAAGGAACCTGCTTATGTACGAGCGCTGCGTCAAGTCGGTTGTTTTTCAGCGGTACAAAAATAGCACGCTATAATTGAAATGAAATGTTGCATATAAAGCATCATCACTCTGTGATTGGATATTGTTTGATGTAGCTAAATGGTGCTATTGATTCGGATACTTTGGCATTTTATATATCTCGTTCAGCGGATGGACATTATGGCATGCTAAAAGATGCAATACTTACTTACCTACGTAGATGTTCTTATAAATGACCCATGGCTAAAGTCAGTGACGTCACTGACAAAGGCGATTACATAATAATTATTATGTAACATACGATGTCTATTCGAGTCTTATTAACGTTAATTGGAAAGTAAGCCTATAATAAACACGAAAAAGCGGTTGCTCGCCGTTTGATTGAAATAATTCTGAGTACAAAAATCAAACCGAGGTTAGCATAACTCAAATGCTCTGCTGTTCATATCTAACGGACCACAACGACTTCTATAGTGCTGTTGCTATCAGAGTTGTATTGTTTCGAGACACTGTCTCGGTCTCGAGACAGGTTTTTTGATGTCTCGGTCTCTGTCTCGGTCTCGGAACCCACTGTCTCGGTCTCGGTCTCATTTCTTGACTTTTTGGAAACTGTCTCGAAGCGAAAGTCTTGTATTTGTGGAAACTGTCTCGAAGCGAAAGTCTTGCTCTCGTGTAGAAGCGGTTTCCAAAGTTCTCGTACAAACTGTATTTTGTTCGGAACTTCGTACAGTATTGCGCTATAAAATCGCCTTGTGCCGAACGGATAACTAGTTAATAGGAAGTGCCAAACAGACAGGAAGTTTTTAAAAAGCGGTGTTTCTGGTATTAAGATTTAAGAGTATTGAAAAAAGCAGTCTTAAGTTTGCACTTTCAGTCCAAAATTTCCAAATATCTTTAAATGTCTCATAAAGAACCTGAAATCGTGAAATTTGCATTCACGCAGTTTGAAATCAATGAAAAACAAAAAAAATGGCATGCCGTTCGTCGTTTGTGTAAAGCCAACATAAGCGAAACGCTTGGAACAACATCTAGTTTCTCAAGGTGAGTGATGTGACTTATGTCGCTAAATCGCTATATGGAATGGAATTTTTTTTTAAATTTTAGAATCATTTAGAAGATTTCAGAATGGCTGAAATATTTAATTTCTTTATAGTTTATACAATTCAGGTGATCGGCTGATTTCAGTGACTTGACCCTTGTATTAGACTTCACAAGTTGAGAAAAATTGTTTCGGGACTTGGGTCCAATGTGCATTTCACTCGTTTTGAACTGTCTCGGACCTGGTGTCTCGTCTCGGTCTCGGACCCCACTGTCTCGGTCTCGGTCTCGGTCTCGGACCCCACTGTCTCGGTCTCGGTCTCGAGTTTTATGTCTCGTATACAAGTCTGGTTGCTATACAGCAGACGACCTCAATCGAGGGTCGCTTCAAGTGAGGTCGTAGTAAAAAATCGTTTAATTGGAGAAGTCTTGTCGAAATCCAGTGCGTCAGAGAAAATGTTGATAAGCGGATTATTCGATCCAAACCAGATGGTCATGATTATCTGCTTTTCTTCTCACGCGTGAATAAGGCTTCAGCGGTCTGCTTGTAAACTTACAGAATGGTACACCGCCAACGTCTCAGTCTCAGTTTTCTTTTGAATCTCTGATCTGATGAGTCAAAGCGTAGGGTAGCGTGTTCTAAGGAATTTTTCATTTTTTATGAGAGATAATTACAATAAATTTATATCCAGTACACCAATGGAACTACAAACAAAAGTGTAACACTTGGCCAAACTGACAGATGCCAAACAAAACAATAATATATGAAGATATTTAAATTTTTTTAAATTTATCAAGGGGCATCGTACCCAGCCACTGGGGTAAGTCGCCCCTGGGGGCGTCTTACCCCATGGCATCTAATACATAATTTTATCCATATAAACAAGCCTCAGTGGTTTGAAACTATAATTATTTATAATAATTATCTTTCTATTAGGATTTATCTGGCCTCTGGCTCTCTTTTTTTATATTCGTTAGTGTTGCCTGTAGCTTGTTTATGGCCTGAAAGTAGTGCTTTAAATCTATATAATTTTTTACATATTCTGAAACAAATCGCCCAGCTTTTGATATTTTTGAGGTTTCAGACTTTCTGAAAGAGTGTTCAGGATGTATTTTCAGAAAGCCGCAGATCTCGAGCCAGTCTGAATCTGCCATAGGCCCTAATTATTGATCTTTTTTTTTATAAAATCAGGAAATGTAATGTTTTTACATACCACAGGTCTGCAAACAACAATAGTTTTATCTCAAAATTTTATTTCATACAATAATAAATGGTATCATTGTTGTCTGAACCTTACTTTAAGATAGTATCCTAATGTTTAATGGATGAATTTATGCCCAATAATAATAGCAAAAATTCCGTACGTTAATGGCTTGTCGTGGTAAGACGCCCCCAGGGGCGTCTTAGCCATTTTGAAAGGGGGCGTCTTACCCCACATCAGGACACCATATAGAACGACCAATAGAAAAAAACGGCGTGTAACCCAACAAGCCCTATATATATTCTTGACACCTTTATTAGTGTCGTCACTAAAAACCTTGAAATAAAAATTAAAAGTCTTAATGCTGTCAGGAACAAAAACTTGTATGTGTGTCTCATAATACGAAGGTGTAAAATCTTTTAAAATTAATTACTGGCAAACCGTAACTGCCCTAACTTATGCAAGTACTTAAAAAGCACTCGTTAGATGGCAGCTCATTGATGAACTAAGTAGGTATCAGGTGGTGGGCGTTTTACCCTAGGGGGCGTCTTAGAACACACTACCCTACGTTATAATATACGACGGACATTATCAGTTTCAGAACTTGCGACATTATAGGCCTACCACTCCTTCTGCGTCCGTGTCGTCATCTAGCTAGTCTCTGGGCGCTTTTATATCGGCATGCCGCAGTCCTATAGCGCTCCCTAATCGAGACCTTTCCATTCTTCCATGACAGATGACATGCCCCTGAATTTCATGACTGCAAAGCGCTCTGGAAATTGCTTTGACGTTGAATTGCGTAAATAATTCGTCTTCTGTGCATTCGTCTACATGTAGGTTTGAAATGCGGTCGTGTGGCACCGGGTGTGAGTCGCAGACAGCGTGCGGCCAGGTCGACCGTCGCCATCAGCCAGATTCAGGCAGATCCAATGAGAAGAATAAGACGTCGTATTTCTATTCATATCCGGATCCGTCCAAATATTCTGTGAAGCTCGTATCGGTCAAAGAGGATGCCCTGTACAACCCCCGCCTGCCGACCCTTCGCCGGATGGAGATGGACGCCTACTGCGGCCGTCTGGCAGATGAACATTCCAGATCTACTTCCACGTGTTACAGAGGTGCCATATAAGCCAATGCCTATATGATTCACATTACATGTCATTACATGCATACATACATATATATACGTACATACATACATACATACATATATGCATACATACATACATACATGCATACATACATACATACATACATACATACATACATACATACATACATTATACATACGGCGTGCATATGCGAACGCAAGTAGGCTACATGCTCATGCATGAGCGAATTTCCTCCTGCCTGCCTGTCTGTCTGTCTGTCTGTCTGCCTGCCTGTCTGCCTGCCTTGGCTTGGAAGGGTTCAAGACTCCAGTCTCTGAGTCCCATATAGGCCTATTCAGTCTCCACATTTATCCGAGTATGGTTTTCTTGGCCTCTGCCATGTTCTGTATACTCGGATAAGGTCGTCAAATCCCGCCTAGAATGTTCTCCGATGCATTGCCGACTGAATGACCTGTCTAATTCTTTACGTATTTTTGAACGCAGGAGACTTTCAAAGAGCGACAACGACGATGTTCGCCCGGTCACCGCATTTGCTGCCATCTCTCGTGAGTTTAAGTTAAGACATCGCTCTTGCCTCTTGGCAACAATTTCTATTGCTTTGCGCCAAGGATTAGAAGGCAGATACACATACACAGGCACGTAGCGAGACTTAAATTCAAGAGGAGGCAACTTTGCAGACCATTGGCAAAATCCTGGTCATTGGGGTCATTAGTCAATCGAAGTAGGCCTATACCAGTATATAAAAAAGCAAGAGGAGGCAACTGCATCCTCTTGCCTCAATGTAGCTACGCCTATGCAGATACAGTCAGGTTATAACAGACTATAGACTAAGTCATTTAGACAGTTACCGATGATTTGTCACGGATCTAGATGCATAGGCCTGCATTATCTATTCTGTGATTATAGGCACCCTAACTGGTTTCCTTCAAGTATATAGGCTATATGCCTACGTGAATGTGATAAATATAGGTGAAACAGAAGTATTTGCCTGCCTGTCTGCACCGACTGCACGCCTGTCTGCCTGCCTTCTGCCTGCCTGCTTGTTCTGCCTGTCTGTCTGCCTGCCTGCCTGCCTGCCTGCTGCCTGGCTGACTGACTGCTGACTGAATTAATTCTTGGTTTAACAATTTAATGCTTGGTTATTTATTGGTTCTTGTACATAGTTTGAATGATCCTTTTAAACGCAGGGCATCACTGACACTGGTCGAAAAATCTTGAAGCATTCCTACATTCCTGAAGAACTTAGGTATGGACTTCGCAATTACTATCAGTGGAGGCGCCAGGATTTCAGGTTCTGGGGGCTAAAGCTCCAAGCCCTTCTCTTTCTCTCCTCCTACCTGTGCCCTGTGATGTGCAGTGATTTCCAACTTTTTCTTGGGGGGGGGGAGGGCTGAGCCGCAGTTTGGGGCTAAGCCCCCCTAACCCCTCTGGCGCCGCCACTGATCAGTGATTACTATAATAGGTCGCTTCTCTTTAGAATCATTTAAAATTATCTGCCTTTTAAAAGGTTAGACAAATAGCCTAAACAGACACAATTACAAAAAGACCCGATGCTTGCATTTGCCTACAGAACGGAAAGAAGCGGACATGCACTTTTCAAAAGCCTTAATTCTCTGTACCATGCACAGTACTCAGAACTAGCCTAACATATTAATGATGATAGTTATTTAGGTCTATTATAGAGGTAGCCTATAATGATCGTGGAGAAAGAGCCTAGCATCTCTGCAGACGAAGTCAATCCTGAACTTTCTTTGGAGAAAATTATTAATCACTATATGGACAGCGATAATATGGGATGGCCATTTACATAAGAAGAATAGGGCCTATAGCCCTATACATGTAGAAGGGGTATAGTGATGTCGTTGAGGTTCAACCGTTCATGTGGATGACTGCGAGCGTAGAACTGGATTGAAGTCACAGCCGCCCCGCGGTTATGCCCGGACCACGGTCGCCACATCATGTCGAAAGCGAATTTTAGGAATTTCTCCTAAAAGAGGCGCTATACAAATTCACGATTACAATTGCGTTGACAGATGCACAAGAGTCGATTGGTCGGAGCTGGCGAACAGGTGTCCGGGAAGCTTCAACGTTCCTCCGGAAGACAGACCAGAAAGCTGTTCCAACACGAAGGAAGACTGCTCCAAAGGTTCGTAAATAGGTCGATCCATTCATCGTTTGATCGATTTCATGATCAGTCGCAGTGTTTCCAGAATGCTTATCTTCTGTTGCCATACGAAGCCCATATGGGCACATTGTCATCGGTAAAAATTGATCCATACGAAGCCCAAATTGGCGCATTATCATAGGTAATAAAATACAGCCCGTAAAAACAAAGTTTTTACTATATCCATCTAGTATCCTATAATGCGTCTTATGAAGCAGTTACCTCTACAAATATATAGTCCGCGTTCATTTTACGTCATAGCGTGCGTTTAATCAGGCAGCGCGCCCGTTTTTGTTGCGGCCAATGGCAACGCTGCGTATCGGAAAAGTTGATTCCCCGATTCGAAAAGTTGAGTCCCCGATTCTATAAGCTAGCCTTTTTTGGGGAGCTGAAATTTGTATAGAATGAAGTGTCTGGGCAGTCTATCTGCCAAGTGTCAGGACGATTGAATGATTGTAAGTGATCGAATGAGTCGTCGCAAGATTTGACTTTTTAGCCTGTGGCTCAAACATTCAAACATTCAAACATTCAAGATTTCCGTAAGTTAAACTAGATGGATAAAAATGTATCCATACGAAGCCCATATGTGTCACTTTGTCATAGGTAAAAATGTATCCATACGAAACCCATATGGGCACATTGTCATAGGTAACAATGTATCCGTACGAAACCCATATGGGCACATTGTCGTAGGTAAAAATGTATCCATACGAAACCCATATGGGCACATTGTCATAAGTAACAATGTATCCATACGAAGCCTAAATAGGCGCATTATCATAGGTAAAAATGTATCCATACGAAGCTCATATTGACGCATTATCATAGGTGAAAATGTATTCATACAAAGCCCGTATTGGCGCATTATCATAGGTAAAAATGTATCCATACAAAGCCCATATTGGCACTTTGTCATAGATAACAATGTATCCATATGAAGCCCATATCGGTGCATTGCCATATGGGCTTCATATGTCCTACATTTGACATTTCTCTGCTGGGTGTGACGGGAGACGTATGTTTGCACTTTGAACAGATGTGGAGTTCACTGGATACGCTGTCCGACATCTTCGCCCATGTATAACCGCGGCTTGGAAGGTATTTTAGGATTCTATAAATAAGCAGACCGTATAATATCGTATATGTTTAATTTATAAATAGCTGTATTATATTATATGCACGTGCATACATAGGTTATGCTTTAAATTGGCCTATATTCTTTTAGGATAATTTTAAAGCATGACATATGTAGGCATATGCATCATAATGCTTTTGAGTGCTTGTATATGTATGTATGTATGTATGTATGTATGTATGTATGTATGTATGTATGTATGTATGTATGTATGTATGTATGTATGTATGTATGTATGCATGCATGTATGTATGTATGTCTTATGTATGTATGTATGCATAATTGTATATATGTGTCTATGTATTTATTTGGAAAGCTCAAATGCAAACTCATGTCTGGTGAACTCCGCCACTGTTCGCTTTCTGACAGTGCCAGTCCCAAGCCTGGATAAAGGAGGAGGGCGACGCTAATGGTCTTTGTTGCCACACAGCTAGTCGTTAAAAAGGAAACACACACACACACATGTCTGGTGCAGAACAGGCCTATTAACGTATACCATATGTACATGAATTTTATAGCAATTAAATAAATTAAGCATTAGTAAGCATACTGTATCATACCGATTTAATGCATTATATAAGCATATTATAATTATTGTTATTATCGTCATTGTTATTATTATTATTATTATTACTATTACTAGCCTATACGACTACTATTATATGTATGATATGTATGTATGTATATACAATATACATACATATATACAATTATGCATACATACATACATAAGACATACATACATACATGCATGCATACATACATACATATTATATCTCTAAAAGAGATTTGATTTGATTTGATTTGATTTGATATTAAACCGATCGATTGACTGTTGCTGGTTTTTACAGTGTTATCTATGAGTGATGCTTTGTGAAACGTTGTCTTTTCCATGCTCGTGAGTGCTTCTGTTTATGTTGCAGCTCCCTCTGGCTCGTTATATGCCACTCCCTCTACAGCGTAAAACCTGCCCAGAACCCTGGTGCGGAGGATCCTATTGAATCATATCAGCCGAAACGATGCTATAAGCTTCCTCCAGGAACTGATGTTGATGTTTTCTTAGTTACTTACTTTCTTACGGGATAAATTGTCTATTTGAAGCAGAGACCAAAGGAAAACAATAAAACAGATGACTAAGAAATATAACTATTTAATAAAATTAATAATCTTGTAAAATTATTTTAAACTTTGCTTGAATTCGGCATCCAGAATACGAAGTGGAATTCAAGATTTCGAGATCTGCACCATTGGTAGGCCTATGATATTATAGTCTAGAGGTGCCCTGGCCTTGATGATAGGCCTACTATGCTGTGACATTAAGTGGAAAAGTGAGGAGAAAGACAACTGATGGACATGCTCATCATAGTTTGCCACTGTAGAGTGGTATGTAGAGAACTTCGACCAACCTTCTCCAAAAGATTTCAGGGTTGTGTGAAGGCCACCCACCTTCATTATGCCGAGCCCAGTAAAATGAAGTCGATATATAGGCCTAGCCGTTAATTTATCATACCCATTGCTGCCTATCGGCAGTGGCGTAACTAGGACTTTTTGTTGGGGGGGCTTTATTAAAGCCTTGAACAAGGTGAGTGTGGTAGCCCAAGCCTATAGTGGAGCCTGGCAGCATAATTAATTTGGGGGCTTCAGTTTCGTTTGGGGGCTTAAGCCCCCCAAGCCCAACGCTATAGTTACGTCCCTGCCTATCGGGTAGGTTAACTTAGGGCCTATAGCTTGCATGATTGCTCTCCTCCAAAGGGTTGATAACTACGAGATACTTCGACCACGGCTTCGCTGGATTCGACCATCCATTTAATTTATATGTGCTTTACGATAACGACAGCATCCTACGCGACCCAGGCCACATGATCTCACCCTACCTAGAATAATTATTGATACCTCAACTCTAGATAGGCTGAGAGGTTATATACTTTGCATAGGCCTAAATGTTTCTATTATTGATTTTTTTTTCTGTAAGCTACTGTGTGCGTTCGCTGGTAGTAAAATAAAGGAATATTCTTACTTACTTACTAATCCATAATATTATTTTAACCCGACAGCAGCCAAGGACTAATAAAATTATAGAGTCCTTGGACAGCAGCCTACGCTACCCAGGCCACATGTACCCGTAGTAATTTGTTTTCTGATTTTCCTTGTGCCAATTCTTTTTTTAAATTTAACCCAGTAAACCTAGTTTTTGACCGAAGGCACTGATACTGAGGCAGAGATAACAAAAAAGGTGAAGATATTATGTTCATTGTGTACGGTCTTCAAGTTGCTGTTTAAGCGGTTTTATAACGATCTCCTCCGGCAACCTCTACTTCTGAAAGAGATTTGTCCTGTGTGATCGACGTATTTAAATTGTAAGTTGCATGTTGCTGAAAACGGCAATAGATAATAATATAATTATAATCTCCAGGTATCTATAACATCCAGAAAAAGGTAAGTGGCGGGAACTACACATCCGGCAAAAGGAGAACATGTTCTCGTTTTTGGCCTCATGTCCTCTGTCCGGCAGGCAAAGCTAAAAACCTGGAAAATGTCCGGCTTTGTGCATTTTGCATGTTTGTTTATTGGCTATTATATCAAGGCAGTTTTCAACGACTTTACACGCGCTTGTTGTCCCTGAGTTCCCCTCGGAGTTGGCTACTCCGAGAAAAACTGCGTAATCAAGAAGATGCAATTGATTGCTTAAAGGGTGCGGGCCGAATCCCCGAAATCCGAATCCTCGAAAGTCATTTCGGTCGGATCCCCCAAATTGATTTTCTAAATCCAACTCGAAAGAATATAATTAACAAATAAACATTTGAATAGGCAGCAATCGATATACATCAAGGCCACGCTAAGTCTATGGCATGTTTACAATTTGACTCTGAATAGCTCGGCCGCTTTCTAGAAAACTGTTTTCGGGAAATCGGACTTTTGTCTGTTTTCAGCGTTTCGGGGATTCGGGTTGACCCCTGCTTAAATAAGTACTGTGCAACGTTATAATTACTAAACCCCAATTGATTTCATACAATTTTCCAGTGTGACTTTGTTTCTTGGTTACTTAGGAGACCCTCTGAGTCCGGAGTGAAACATTCAATACGTCCTCCTTTCTGGCTTTCTGTGTCCTCCTCAGGCTATCCATGATCTGGCAACCCAAGCGGGAACCAACTTAATTACAGACACTCACTCAAAAGCAACATTTGATAGGCAGTTAAGGTCGAATTGGTTCCACGTCAAGGGCCAGGCAGGCAGTCACTGAATATTACCAATGACAGTGCAAAAATGGCAATGTATTCATCACATCACTCACCTAGAATATTAGCATTCAGCGTGTATGTGTCATCGCATAACCTCTATTGCATAAATGCCGGAAAACGTAAAACATCTTGATCGGAGTAGCAGACACTGAGGGCCGGCCATGTGCGTTGATCCACATGTCAACGTATTAGGTGGGTTTGACATCAATGCTCTTCGTTTTCTACTGGGATCGGCATGTTTGGCGCTTTCTGGCGTGCATGCCATGCTGCCACTGTGCGTATATGATGATATGATGATATAAACACAGAGAATAAAGTGACTCATACTTGTGCAAGGTGTGTGGCTATGCTGCTATGTAGTATCTATGTAGATCTACCAGATCTTCCTCCATTCTCACTCTCTCTCGACCTCCTGTCACTACTCATCTCAAGTTCTCCAACCGAGCAATATCCAACACTGCACCACGTCTCTGGAACGACCTACCTCCTGAATTCCGCATTTTTTCGGTTCCTCAACCATCATCTCCAATCACCCACCACCATCCACATCAGGCTCCGCTATCCATCACCGCCAAGGCTTTCCACTCAAAACTAAAGTCTCTCCTCTTCAAGAACTCTTACCCCGACTCAACTGATCATCTACCTTCAAACTCTCGACGTAAAACGACACCCACTTTAGCAGCTACTCTGACCCCTTTGATCCTCTGGAAACCGGACTCGGACCTCCTCGGACTACTCTTTTGGACAACCCTTCTGACTAGACGCAGCACTCGTGAATAAGCTGGTGCCCTGCGCTTGGCTTTCGAGTGGTGCTTTAGAAGTTTGGAGATTACGATTATGTAGTAGTTAGGAATGCTAAGACCATCTCTCTTTTAGTGGAACGCAATTCCTCCACCATGTAGCGATTAGCTCCATTTCTTGTTGACAAAGTTAGTTTTCAATCAGTATTAGCTTCAATATTTTCAGACTTGCCTGTGTTTGCAATTAAATGATGACTTCAAACAAATTTTTGGGAAATTTCAGATGTACTTGAATTCCTTTGATTTAATTGCACACGTGTGACTTGTAAGTTTTAACCTTTTAATTGTGCTCTAAATAAATAATTTCTGAAATATAAGTTTGTTTTTGAGTTGTCGTTATTAGTTTTATCCCAAGTGAGAAAAAGAGCATGTGTTTTCAGTTTTTTTAGTGAAAGGCCTGTGCAGATAGCAACAGTTGCAGTTTGAGTTTGTAGGATGGATCAGATAAATGTCATAATTCTGGCAGCAGTTTATTCAAGAGAGGCCGAACAGCTATGGATCAATTTACAAATTTGGTGATATGGTGACAGAGGGGCAGGAGAAGTATTAGTGCAGAAGAGCAGTGTGTTGATAGGTGAGAGGATATTGTGACCAACTGATGAAGATAGATGGACTGGGAAGATTGGAGTGTTGTAGATAAGTATTAGGGCTTTGTATTTATTTGTTCAGGTATTGTAATCCAGGGGAGTTATTTGAGGACAGGACTGATGTGGTCAGGTTTGGAGTTTTAGTGACAGCACAATTAAGTGTTAGCATTCTGACTAGCTTGTAGGTGGATTGTTTGAGTGGTGTCTATAAAAAAGTGAAAAGTGAATTGCGGTAGTGTAGTTTAGCATGATCTATAGATGAAGTAACAGTAGATGCAGTTTTAAATTCAAACAGATGGTGAATTCCGTGAAGGTCATGAATGTGTAGGAAGCAAGATTTGGAAAGATGAGTGTAGTCATTAGGCAAAAAAAAAATAATGGTGTGTTTCCGGTAACAGAGTTAAAAAAAACTGGGTAGGTAGGTAGGAAAATAATTTTATTTTGGTAAAATAATTTTATGCAGTGATTTCCCAAAATTTTCGCCACCATTATTTCCATTGAAAGACCGCTAGTTTCGAACGTCTCTGCTTTAGTGAATGCACCTATAATGTCGCGATTCTGCATCTCCGGCATGCAAAGGGGCCGAGGATGAGCTTAATGTACCGTATGTGAAGCAAAAAGGTAAAAAAATTTTTAGCAAAATTTTAGATGAAATTTTTTTTTTAGATTAAATTTTCCGAGTCAAACAGAAAAATTGACTCGGTCGCGTTACCGGAAACACACCATTATTTTGTTTTGGCCTTATAAGCAACTCACAACAAGGACACAGCTAGTTATCATCCATGCTTAATGCCTTGAGCAATGTAAATGGTGTCTTATTAATAGTGTAAGAATAATTAATTTTGATAACAGCTGCATTCCTTCAACAATAAAAAATTTATCCAGAGGCATTATATGGATGTCTGTTGTCTAATTCTGGATCCAGTGACTGAACTGCTGAATTGCTAACATGAGGCATTCAAACAATAGCTCAGATTGGTTGTTAGCATAATTGCTGTCTATTGTTTTTGTTGTATGGTTACTGTAGTCTATTGTTGTGTCATCATTGCTCATAACAGTGTTGTGGATTTTTTTATTACAGAACTGACTCACTTTTTTAAAATTACTCTCTGTACACATACCTGTACAAATTTGTTGTAATGATGATGTCTGAGGAGTTGTTCTTAAAGTTTGCAATATAAATGCTTGATTTAATATGTTACAGATGGGATTGCTCAAGTGGATTGCTTTTGCAGTGATTCCAATTGCCATTGGGATCTATGTGTTTGGCTTCATGTCGGAGGATCCTACTCCACCAGAGATGGTGGAGCGGTGGTGGGGCAAGACAGCAAAGTCTGCTGGAAAAGAAGATGCTACAATTAGGCCATTCGAAGTAACTACTTCGGCCGAAACCCTGAAAGATCTTCAGGATCGTCTGAAAAATACACGTCTGCCAACAAGTCTGGAAGGAACACAGTTTGAATACGGCTTTCATAGTGACTACCTGAAGCATGTTGTAGAGTACTGGAGGACAAAGTATGATTGGGAGAAATACCGGGCACAGCTGAACTCTCTTCCACAGTTTGTAACGAAGATCGATGGCCTCGATGTGCACTTTGTGAGAGTGGTGCCTTCGGGTAAAGTGGGTTAGTAGTGTATGCATTTGTTTGAAGATTGTGTTTGCTTGAAAACACGTTTGCATAGAGGGAAAGGGGCCATGACCCCCCACTCAAAGCTTGGGGGGGAGGTGCATTTGCTGCTTCTGCACTTTCATCCTCATGGTAAGAAACAGGTGGAAAGCAAGGAACGTCATCTGTCCAAGTCTGAGAATTTACTTTTAAGTGGAAGTTGTAAAGCTATGGCTTAATAAATGGGGTAGAGCAAAAGTTGGCAAATAAGGTCCTAAAAATTTCCGAAGCTGTCGATTATATGTACAGCATTGCATATCTGGCTCCTGTACATAACTGTTGTATCTGCCAGTACTTTGGCCAAAGCTCACTAGCGAAACCATTCCAATGATCTTCGTTGTTCACTTGTTTGCTGTATATGTTGTTGATTTCTGCTGATGTCCTTGTAGTTGCTTTCACTGCTGTTGCTGTAAAAGATGTTGGCATTTTTGTTGTTGGCTCTTCTTAGCTACGCTGTTGCTCTTTCAGTTGATGTAAACTTTTTGTCCTGTTATTACTTATTTTTGGTAATTTATAGTCTTATTTGGTTTCTACCTCATCTTCCATTGGCCAGCATTGTTTCAAAACTACTTCCCATGATCGCATAGATTGTTCAAGGGAATTGTGCAAAATATTACAATATTCTGTTATATGAGCTGCATCTGTGGCCCTTAAATCTAGTCACTTATGACATTTTGTTAATTAATGTTTTCATGCTGTTTTTGTTAAATATAGGTAAAAAGCGGGCAATATTGTTGATCCATGGATGGCCTGGTTCTTACTGGGAATTCTACAAAATGATCCCAATGATCACAGCAACAAAGAAGGGAAAGAACAATGATGACAAGGATCTGACTGAATTTGAAGTCATCTGCCCCTCCATCCCAGGCTATGGCTTCTCTGAAGCTCCACACAAACCAGGTCTGTAAATGAATATGTATTTATCTAAAGATTCATATAGAGACGGCCTTTCACGAATTTATAAAGGTGCTATATAAATATATAATTACACTGCCTTAATATTAATTAATGTGATGGCTCATATTATTGTGTATTAGAAATTTGATTCCGTTAATCACTCCCATTTACTTGCAACAGGTTAAATGCTGGCAGAACAGGGTTCAATCTTTGAATGTAATTGCAGTGGATATTGATTTTTTTATTCTTCTGTAACTGAGACAGGAATCATTACCACTGTGTGATTATTTGTCACTGAAACAGGATTCAACACTGCCAGTACTGCTCAGATTTTCTACAAACTGATGCTTAGACTTGGCCATAAGAAGTTCTATGTTCACGGAGGTGACTGGGGAAGCTTCGTATCCTCGATCATGGCTAAGGCCTATCCAAGGTTAGCCATACGAATATATATTAACTTCTGCCCACTTGAGAGTGATATGTCTTCCTATAGCAAGCACTAGTGCATAAGAAGTATAGCTTGCATATGTCATAGTGTAATATAGAGGTGGTGCTGATTTGCCGCTCTTCAGCCATTGAGCCAGGTGGTACTGATTTGCCGCTCTTTAGCCATTGAGCCAGGTGGTGCTGAATTGTAGCTCTTCAGCCCTTGAGCCAGCAATGAATCCCAAGATACTGGATATGGAACCAGCTCATTGCAGGACTTAAACTTTTATTTCCTAGTTTTATGCCAGTGCCAAAGTCTATTGCTTGGTGACATGGGCAATTGCCCATGAACAATTTACCCATGGTCTTTATGCAGAGTCCACCCAGCAGATTTGAACCCACAGTCGTTGGATTGTAGATCAAGCATGCTACAAAATAATTGCCTAATTTCAGTGCTCAGCAGAACAGCTTGATATGGAGTATGGACATAGCAAATTAATATGGTGTTTATTTTTTTATAACTTTTTCAGCAATGTGATTGGGGTGCATTTGAATTGTGGTCCTCTTCCACTTCAATCTCTGTCGGTTTGGTCGAGACTTTTGATCGGAGAGTATCTGCCTAGCCTGATATACACTCCAGAGGAACTTGCAATCAAAGTTCCACTGAAGACTCAATTTGCTGACATAATGGAAGAGTCAGGATATTTTCACTTACAAGGCACCAAACCAGACACTGTTGGTTAGTTTGTCACACTTTCTTTCTATCTATAAGATATTTTCATTTAGAGTTTTCATATGTTGTGTGTATATATGTATGTTTTTTCAAGTGTCCTTTAAATACCTCTCGAAAGTGCCATCAGTTACTGTATAAGTTATGTGTTATTCATTTGGAAAAACTGACAGATTGGTTTATTACACCTGAAAATCAGATTTACTGACTTTTTGCCCCAATTAGTGGTTTATATACTGAAATATTGGTGCTCTTGAACACTTTAGCTGCAGGCCTGAATGATTCTCCGGCTGGCTTAGCTGCTTATATCATGGAAAAGTTTTCCAGCTGGAGCAGCTATGAGAACAGGAACTGCTCAGATGGATGTATCACAAAGCACTTTACACTGGACGAGGTCCTCACTAACATCATGATCTACTGGGTATCGGGAAGCATTGGATCTTCAGCGCGCCTGTACAAAGAAAGCCTTGCTAAAGCAGAACTTCAAATATGGGATGCGTTAGTATTTTTATTACTATCACAATTATTACTGTTGCTGGTACTGCTGGTATTGTTACAAGTATTGCTATTGCAATTGCTGCTATAAATGTAATGTAAAGTTTCGTCATGTAAAAAGTACAGTGTTTATGTAGTTCAGCTTTGTAGTGCTTACTTTTATAGTCTCGTCTTAGTTGGCTGAAAAGGAATATTACTTCAAGTAATGCACATCAAAGATTTCTGAGCACCAAAATCATTTTTTATAGCACCAGAAAACTTATGGCATGCACTTTTCCGAAGTATGAAGTTAAGATAAATTCCAGTTGTCCATTTTCCCAATGTCAGCTGGTATAGTTGACCCCATTCATCAGTTTGACGAAGATTAGCATGTTGGTATGAATTCATTTGCAATCAAACACCACAGTAAAGTACATCCAGTAGGAGCCAATTACTTGCTAAATATGAACAGATTAAAAATGTTTTGCAGCTACTTTTCCTCACAGCAGTCGTGCAAATTCAAGAAAATACAGTTTGCAAGTTCTGAGATGGCATATTGGCAGCTGTCCTGTAAAGGCTCTACTCAAGACACAGTCATTATTATAATAGGCTCATTAGGTCACCACCAACTTCCTGAATGATTTTTAAGAGATCTGATGAAAAAGAATTTTTTATTTTTTTGACAGAGTTCCTCTTTATGTTCCGACTGGCATAGCAGCATTTCCTCATGAAATTGTGCCCATTGTTCGATCAGTAACATCACTCTTCTTCCGAAACATCGTCCAGTTCACCTATATGCCACGTGGTGGTCACTTTGCAGCTTTCGAAGAACCGCAGCTGATGGCAGACGACATCAAAGCCTTCGTAAAAGCAGTTGAAAAACTTTCAAAGTCTTCAAAATAGTGCAGCGTGTAATAATACTAACTTGACATTGCTTTAGAACCTAACAAAGTGCATGACATGTGTGCTTTCTTCTCATAGCTTTAGTAAGATTCAATAGGGTACTACATAAGTTTACATATAAGTGGCTCAAAGATGTGTTCAACTTGGCTGTAGTTAGTCTGATTAATTCGTAGCACATTTGTGTTCATGACCAGGTATTTTGTCACTGTTTCTCATTCAAATTTTAGTTTTTGCTTTTAGAATTGGTTTTTGGTTGTGCTTTGTGTGTAAGAAAATATTGTCTGGTTTTTGGACATAATTATATTGCCGTTGCCATTAAGAAAACGTTTGGTTGTTTCTTTTATGTCAGTATTTCAGTTAAGAAAACATCTGGTTGTGTCTAAAACTGTTGGTTGTAAAATGTAAGAAATAAATTGAATTATATATCTCTGTTTGTGCATGTTTTCAATGTGATAATATTCTAAATAAAAAGATAAATTAAAAATTTTTGTTTAGTTAATCTGTTAAGATTTGTTTTTATTAACAGTTTTACACAACATTTTGATGACTATATCTTACTGGAAACAATTATGGAAATTTTCTTTTAAGAAACTGTTGTTGCACTTACTGATATATAAGTTGTTCCGTGGTTGTTACACAGATGTAAGAAAACATTTCTGGTTGTTGCCCTGATGTAAGAAATGTGTAGTGTGGTTCTTTATTGATGTCAATGTTGATGTTTATGCACTTTAGTAGAGCGAGAGTCTGAGTATCACATTTTTTGCAGGATGTCTATTGGTGGTTTTCAGAGCATAGCTGTAAACAGAACTGTGTTTTAACAAAATCTGTCAAGTAATCACTAGTTTTCTGCTGATTTGCCTAACTTCTTTTGTGCAGGAATTTATTAAGAATTGTGCAGCTCTATTTGATGACTTGGCTGATTGCTTTGCCTGTTTAATTTGATGCAGGTTAATTTACCCTGTGAGATGGTGATGGTGTAGAAGAAACGGAGCTCAGATTCTTAGCAGATGCTTAGCAACAATGCATGGCATATTAAGTGGTTCCCGTCTAATGGCTTCTAAATCACAGTCTTTAACAATAGATGGGTGAATCGTTACTAATCAAAAGACTTGTATAATTATTTCGCTGTCTTTAACAAGAAGTCAATCAGTTGATGGCTTTGCATTACATATACACGTATAACTACAATTACATGTACTATATAAACATAATTTTTATAGTTCAACTTTTTGTGGATCACACAATTAGCTTTGCAGAATGTAAACTGCAATACAGTCAACGCCACTTAAGTGCATAATGGATAAGTGCGTAATTCGGTTATGTGCATAGAAGGTGGCCGTTCCCGGCTTAATATATGGTATTGCAAATTTAGACAACGGCTCTGGGCAGTGGTTAAATTCAGCCAGATTGCAGATTGAGCACCTTAGATGTAAGATCCGCCACCGAAACTATGAGATCCGTCACCTAAAAGAGAAAACCCGTCACCTAAAATTTGCTTTTGCTACAATAATTGACCACATGATTCATGTTTTATACATTTTATGTGTTTTCCATATCGGTTATACATGTATATTCGTAAAATAGGCTTAGGTTTTATATTTGCAAAATTTTGGATATCTGCCACCTGTGCGTGAGCAATTTAACCACTGGCTGCGGGTGTGTGTATATCGCATATGTGCATAATACGGTTATGTGCATAGCCGAATACAGGTTCGCTATGTATTGGTCTGTGTATATCAACGCCGCTTAATGCATAGGCAGCTTAGAACAATCTTGCTGCCTAGGCAGTTCACCAGAGGACGGCAAATGACTCTGGCTGTCCAGTGGTCTGTCTTAGTTGCACTGTGGTTCGTATCAGCAAGTGACGACGTAACATTGTTACCTGTCGACATTCCTGAGTGTGCAAACCGTATCAAAAAACATTCCGCTCAGATTTACGCCTGTGAATAAGCTGGTTCCCGCGACTTCGCTTTTGTGGACGCTATAGAAGTTTCGAGATTACGATTACTTTAACTGAATGGTTACTGAAGGCATTCTTGTATGTGGGCTCCATCTCTGTTATTAAATGCTGGTATATTGAGCCGATTATACACAGTATATGCGAACTGTTATGTGCATAAGTCAGTTAAGGTCATAAGTTCAACTTTTCGAGGCAGTCCTGAGTCTATGCACTTAAGCAGCGTCGACTGTATAATTATATTAAGGTCGTACTTTATAAATGTAAGAAAAGGAATTATGTACTGTGTATCTCTATTTGTGCTTGTTTTTTAAATTGAAATTTTTGCATGATTTAAATTGATCTGTTTATGATTTGCATTTTAATAAAAGTTTCACAAATATTTTGATGATTTATCACAGCGGGAAAAAATTGAGTAGGCCTATGGGTATTTTTTGGGCACTATTACCGAATGTCGCCAAATTTTAACTGATGATACCTGGAACCATAAGTAGCCTATTCAAACATGCCTAATTCCATCTTCTGGAAACGATTCTGTGATTTTCTACAACGTTTTACAAGATGTAACTGTACTCGGTCGAAACCGCCTCGCACCATCAGTGCACGTAGTCTGGATATGGGCCTACGCAGATCGTGCCAAGGATGCACACAGCTAATTTTTATAATTGAATGATAGTCTTCATTGGACTCACGGGCTTATTTCAGTTTGAGACCTCGGCTGCAAGTGATGTCCCATGCTGCAGATACATTCATTGGGAAGTTTATATAGCGCCTCTTCCAGGACACTACTCAAAGGCGCTCCAGACTCCAACACGCCCAAAAGGCGAAGTTTGAAGCTCGGTGCGGAAGGATTCAGATATAGAGTCCCAAGGTGTAGACGCAGCTCTAAGGGAAGGCCGGTCCAGAATCCAGACCACTGGGCCTACCACAGAAAAGGCTCGATTCTGTATAGTTGCAGTGCGAGCGAATGGAACCAAGAGAACCCCTTCTCTGCAGAGCGTAGGGGGGGCGACGTCTTTGGATACCCGAGGTCAGACAACAAAGCTCTCGGAGGTACTTTGGGGTGAGGCCCAGGGCCGTTTTATCCACTAGGCACAGTAGGCACTGTGCCTAGGGCCCACGAACATTTTAGGGGCCCACGAAAGTCTAAAAATGATATATTGAAAAAATAATTTTAATGGTTGAATTTGACACGAAAATGAAAGAAATTTCAAATTCTACTTTAATAATTTTTATAATTGTACTTAAACAGTCTAACTTTAAGATATTAACTTAAGGTTAAGTTAAGCTGTGCAGCAGCCTACACAATGTGAGCTTTACTGCTTTTTGCATTTACAGGATCACGTCTTCAAATGTCATTTTCCGCCAGTGATGGGTAACCAATTAATTAGAATTAGCATTAGTTCGAATTTCATAATCGAATTAGAATTAGCATTTTTAGGATAACTAATTAATTAGAATTAGAATTAGCACTCAACTAATTAATTAGAATTATTTGCCGACGTCAGAATACAAAACGACACAAAAATGCTCTTTAGCTGGTGTTAGCTGGCGTTCAATCTTATAGACAAATATTTCAAATTAAAACGAAACTCAAATTTCAATAGTCTTCATCCAATTTCTTCTTATTACTGTGGAAAATATTTATATTCATATGAGATCGGACTTGCACTTTGGAATTATCATGAGTTCTGAAATATTCTCTTCAAGTCTATTTCTTATTCATTTGTAACAAATCTTGCAACACCAAATTCTCGATCCATTGATGCTGATGTTACAAGAGCAACATAATGTTTCAGCTGCAGCTGGAAAACTGAGAAATATCATAATTATCATTTCCTTACTATAGAAGCTACGAATGTAATTGCTAAAACAGGCACTTTGCAAGTAATTTTACTATACTGATGGATTCGTTTATGTAGGCCATATTAAAATCTTTCATAAACACATGTAAAAACTAAATCCATTTCTTCCTTCAAATGCAGCATAGCAAACTAAAAGCTCAAAATACTGATTGATGTTTATTAGTTATATGAAAACATCCAGCAAAAAGTCAGTAGAGAAATATGTAGGCAAGGTAATTATGAAGACTATGAAGCTAATTATGAAATTTTAATTGGAATTAATTAGACAACGTTTAATTTGGATTAGAATTAGCCAAATTCTAGTTATTAATTGATTAGAATTATAATTAGCTACTATGCTAATTAATTAGCTAATTAATGGTTTTTAATTTAATTAGTTACCCATAAATATTTCCCGCATGAAGTCGTTGTAAATTTCAGAGCTGTCAGTTAGGGCCTACGAAAGCAAGAGTGCCTAGGGCCTACGACGACCTTAAAACGGCCCTGGTGAGGCCCTGATGGTGATATCGCCATACCAGGGCAGCTATCCTGTACTCTATTGGCGTAGTATAGGAGCCAGTGAAGGACCTCCAGGATATACATTGTAGCTGGAGTCGTGACCATGGTTGGGAATTTGCCCAATGAGGCGCGCTGTAGAGCGCAAGACTCGGTCAAAGCATGCTATATTATTATTATTATTATTATTATTATTATTATTATTATTATTATTATTATTATTATTATTATTTATAGCCTATTACTACTGTAGTCGTTACTAGCCTATTATGCATGGCGCACAAATGGTGCCGTTATATTTATTAGCGACTGATTCCGGGGACTACCATGCAGAGCAACTTATTTTCAAGCAGATGCGGATCGAAGATAGGGGTCAGCCCTCAGCAGAGCTATGGAGTGTAACCGCATGCATTACCTAATAAAGTAATGCATTTCCCCACCTACTCTTCTGACAGACGGATGACTGTGAAATAGGCTGGTCCCCGGAGTCAGTCGTTAGTGAATTACCGACTGACTTAATGAGTTAGCGACTGATTTAGCAACTTAGTCGACCAAGTTATCAACTGACTAAGTCGCTTAGACTTGTTGAATGGCTTACCGACTTCTTAGGTAATCCTGTATAGTAGTTAACTAATAATGCAATGAATGCACTTTGCCGCCTGCTGTGCTGACTAAAAGTGAATGTGAATCTATGAAGGAAGGTGACAGGCGCATACGAGTGCTTATAAAAGAAATAATGCACACGACCTACACCGATCGAGGCACTGAGGCAGCACTGCAGTGCACGTTCAACCTGTATTGATATTCAGTAGCAGGCCCGCCGACAGAAATTCCGGGCCCCTAGGCAGAGTAATCACGGGCCCCTAACTTTTTTGAACAAACTGATTTTTTTTTACTTCCGCACACAAATTTCTGATGACTTTTTTTTTTTTTTTGCTTTTCCGTCAAATTGTCAGAAGCAAAATTGATTTTGTCACAAGCCGCATTTTCCGCCCTCCCGGGCCCCCTCGTTACGTTCTATTTTATAAGGCTTAACATCATAAACTTTGTATATAGGCTACATCATAAACTTTGTATATCTTATTATAATTAATAGCCTATATATCATAAGTTCATAAGTTGATTGCGAGCCCGGCCCGGGCCCCTAAAAGTCGCCGGGCCCCTGGGCATTTGCCCCCCCTGCCCCCCACTCTCGGCGGGCCTGTTCAGTAGTTATCACATGTTTTAGGCTACCCATTCTGTCATCCAGCCGCGACCCCAGACGGCCCAGAGCAGGTTCACGGCACCCTCACCCCGTCCTCACGCCAACCATTTTGACATGGGTACGTCGCTAAAAAAACTTTATCAAACCGGATAAAACTAACAGTAACGAATTCAGTTTACGAGGACGTAGACCATAGAGCGTGTGAACGGTGTGATATAGTATAGGGGCCTACGATGCAATTACTTGGTGCTGGCTATATTAAAGTATGTCTACAGTTTAGAATTGTCGTGGATTAACGAGCGTCAATTAGCTCTATATTATATGAGGAGCAAGGGTTGACCTCTTTCCGTTCAATTTCAGTACATGAAAACGAATGCATGACGTCATGCAACGTAACAGACACCATTCTGCATACTGCTTACTGCATACTGCTCAACTTTTCTCCTCCACGGCATTTTAACATTAGATCAGATTAGAATATTGCAAACTGGTGAATTTATGTTTCGTTGTAAACACGGTTTATTACCTAACACCTTTACTGACTACTATAAAACTGGCTCCGCCACTCATTCTTACAGTACTAGAACAGCCTCCAATTATAGACCGATTTTTGCTCACACAAACACTCGCAAATTCTCTTAAGATAACTGGTCCTACTGTTTGGAACAATCTTCCTGCCGACATCCTTAGCGCGTCTCATCTCCTCCTATTTAAAAAACTTCTGCGTGCCCACCTAACATGCAGTGGCGTAACAGCCATATAACGAGGGTGGACAAAGTCCAGAGGCCCCCGAGGTCCAAAGGGCCCCCAAGCTCTTAAAACTGAAAAATTTCATGCACTTTTTGTCCGTTTTCTGTGACAATAATTATTAGGGAAATGTCACATTATGTCACTATTTCAGTTAGGCTACATGTTGTAAAGAAACGACATCTAGCGAATTTCATAATTCAAATATTGATGACTTAACAAAACAAGAGTTATAAGTGTTTTAAAAGACGTTTAGTCTGTTTTTAAACCACTGAAATTTAACTTGGAGTCTTGGAACATGCTTATTTTTCCATTTTAGCTCAATTTTTCTAGCTTCCTTTTAATAGCTGTGATTGCGCCCACATCCAAACCATTCCACAAGTCTACAGCTCTTGACGAATTTCTGTTCTAATGCTCCTTTCAGCTTCTTAAATGCCGAAAGGGACTTGATAGACGCATAAATTTGCGAACAGAAAGCTAGAATAGCCAAATTCGTGAGGAACTACAGACTACAGTCTACATGTTCACTACATTACTGTGTAGGCAGTGCCACATTAGCGCCACTGGTGACTCTTTCAGCGTAGGCTAGTGTGCACTGTTTTCGCTAACTGATGTAATATATTCGTTCTTAATGACATTTAACATCAGAGAGCGCCTCAGGGATGAGTCAGGACTGTCTAAGGCTTGCTTTTTTGTTTTTTTAAACCAAAAAAGAAAAACCGCAAATTTTGTTTTTTTGTTTTTTTTACAAATTTAGAAATTAGAAATGCCAAAATTGGCGTCTCTTCAACTCTCTTGGCAATTGTTGTATGGTCTTTGTTAAGTTCGTTTTATGACATTCTACGGTTCTACTGTTCTAGTTAATTTAATTTATATGCATTTGATTAATTTGGACGGTATCAAGCCATTTATATGAGTTTTATGGTCCGAAATAGGAAATCTTAAAAACAAGAAGTAAAAAAATATGAAACCCAAAGAACCAACTTTTCATTTTGAAAAAACTTGGTTTTTTGCACCTCTGCTATAAGTATATATCTTGAAATGGCGCTATATAACTGTTCAATTATATACGTATATACATAGGCCTACATAATGGGTAAGGGCCCCCAAGCTTAGAGTGTCCAAGGGCCCCCGGCTAGGTTGTTACGCCACTGCCACCTACTAACTTTAAATATAGGCTATATAACTGCTTTTAATCTTCTGTTTGTTTATTAAAGGACTTTTCAGCATTAGACAATGCTAATTATGTTATCATTTCAGTTGTTGCTTAATTCACTCCTAATCCTGAACATTATGTTATCAACCTCCACCTAACCGCACTGGTACATAGGTGGCCCTGCTTAGCGGGACTCTGGTCCCTTTAGGTCCTCCTTTTGTATCCCAACTTAGTATTATTTTAAATATGGTGATGTGTTACTGTACTTTTTTGGGAGCAATAGAAAAACGTATGTTATGTTATGTTATTCAGGCAGGTAGTAGGCCAAAGCAAAGAACTGGTCATCTCACATCGACTAATTGCTAGACTGTTCGTCTATTGCACTGTGACTTGTAGGCCTACCATTTAGGCAAGTAGGCCTATTGCTTCTGTCCTGCTGCTGATGTCTCGAAACTCGGAGACCGCTATTAAAACATTAAGCACTGTAAGCAGAGTATTAGGTGCACAGAACGAAGTCGTTAGCAGTCGCCAGTCGGTAGCTTAGCGACTGCTTTCGACTTGACGGCTTAACGTCGGCGGCTGTTAGAGGCAGTTCCGGGGACTAATCGCCATAGTTCGCCGCTCTGCAACGCATGGCGATGTGGACATGTGGTTGCTCTACCAGCCCGGACTTCTACGGTCCAGCACATAGGCTACGTTTTGCTGTGATCGCCCATCCTCCTGTAGCAAGCTGCCTAAGAACCTGCGACATGAGCTTCTTAGCCTCTCTTTGCCTCTTTTCCGCAGATGATTTGTAGCCTACATGTGGATCGAGTGCCAGCTTAAAGCGGTTATTGGTTATGTTCATTATAAAGATCATTAAGAGAAGATAGCCCAATATATATTGTAGGCCTATGTTGTATCGTGCTTTTGATGGTTATTCATGCATATTCATGTAATCTCAATTATAAGATTTTTTGCATTTTCCAACGCCATGATAACCAAGATACCAGTGCTAATGCTAAATCGTGCTTGATTCTATCAGAACTTTCTTTATAATAACGCAGTATTTTAAAATGATTTCGGCACTCTACAATCGTGCGAGGCATCCTAACGTAAATTTATTCAGGAAAATTTGTAGTAATATATATATATATATATATATATATATATATATATATATATATATATATATATATATATATATATATATATATATATATATATATATATATATATATATATATATATATGATGTGCACTAAGTTGTGCCTCATTTTGCTACAACATTCTTATTTAATCATAAATCATAACGTAAATTTATTCAGGAAATTTGTAGTAACTAGTCAAGAGGTGCACTAAGTTGTGCCTCATTTTGCTACAACATTCTTATTTAATCACAAACCTTATACTTAAAAAACCGCGGAGACGCGGAGACTGCCTTGAACACAGTAGGCTACATGTAGGCTAGGCCTACTATAGAAATGACAAACGTGTATCTTAAGCCGACAGCTTGCTGATCTTTAAGCTCCAAACTGCTATGTCTTGTACACTTGTTTAATATTAACGCAAAAGCTTTGGTTGGTTGGACTCTGGCCATCAATACATCAATAGAGACTGTGTTGCACTGTATGCAAACCGCCTTTGCTCATTTCAACAAGGCCACGCCACAAAGTAGGGCAGCCTGAATATAAGCATAATATATAGGTCTATATATTAAAGTATAAAATATTACATATATATATAGCCTAAATATAAGCATATATATAATAGTATAAATATATATATTGGCGTGTTATATATAATAGTTATAAGTATTATATATTTGCGAGTCATATATATATATATATATATATATATATATATATATATGCATAATTAATATTCTACAGACTGCAGGTTAACAGAATAGTGAGTGCTATGATTGTGTAACTTAGTACACATTTCAGTTATGCCCTTCAGACTTTGTTATGCAGAGCTAGCTGTTGGTCTTGACCTGGTATACCTCGATTTAGATATCGCCGAGCTAATATAAACAGGAGGCGCTGCGTTCTGCTCTGCACAGCGTCTTCCACTTGCTATCATTTGGTAGGGCGGCAAGAAGATGGGCCTTTTGCTTAAGCTGATCGTCTTCGTTGTGGTTCCTCTCGTAGTAGCCCTCTACGCGTTCTCGGTCCTAGATGGGGGATCAGAGGTACCGACGATGGTCGACGGCTGGTGGGGCCAGGGTCCCGCACCCTCGTCCAGCGACAAGGAAGACCAGAAGCCTCCAGTCCGGTTCAGCATCACCACCTCGAATGACACGATGATCGACCTCCGTCGTCGGCTGCACAACGCCCGCATACCCGACAGCATCGAAGGTACAAAGTTCGAGTACGGTCTGCGCGGGGACTTCCTGCGTGTCATCGTCAAGTACTGGCTGGAGGACTTCAGCTGGGAAAAGCAGCAAGCCAAACTCAACGCCCTTCCGCAGTTCTTGACCAAAGTCGAAGGCATCGACGTTCACTTTGTCCGGGTGGAACCAAAGAGAAAGGTCGAAGGTCAGAATAATGTAAATCATTCTTAGTTTTTCCTTTGCACTTCATCCTCGCTGAGGTCATAAACGAGGTGCAAAAACTCGCAGTCGCTAGTTACTAATTAAGGTACGGTGCTATGCGAACTGTCGTCATAGAATGCATCACATTGATCACACGCATTACATCGCACAACATCACATTACGTCGCATTACATTGAATTACATTACAACACTTTTGCATAACATTATATACGTGATATATTGCATTATATATCAAATGTAATTGTAATCGAGCATTGATAAAGTGCCACTCAACGATTCAGAATCACTCCCGACCCAAGTCAGCTCTATCGCTAACAAATAAAATGGACTAATTAAGGCACTCCCGAAACAGAGGAAGAGAAAAGACTGAGGAGCTCAAGCCAAAATTCCTGTGGAAGCTGGTTCCAACTAGAGGGGCTATCATAAGCAAAGCTTATAGATACAGCAGTCCATTCATGAGTCATACTTTCATTCTGAGCGTTTATATAGCGCCCTTTCAAGAACCTAGTCAGGATCCTCGAGAGCTCCCATTCCCAGCCACGACTAAAGAAAACAGACTTGAGGGACTTGTAGAACCCTGCTGGATGGCACACAAATAAAGAGCGGATATCAAGCTGGAGGTCATTCCAGATGGAACGGCCCTCAACGAAAAAAGCATGGCGCTGCCTAATAGCCAAGCGAGCCCGTGGAAGTAGTAGCTCACCCCACGTGCTGCAATGTCAGATACTGGGCGGCAAAGATCACACAACTAGGATGGAGCACAGCCAAGAACGCAACGAGAAACCAGAGCAGCAATTCGGTATGAAATCCGCTGAGACACAGCCAGCCAATGGAACACATCACGCATGTATCACACAGTACATGTTAGTATACAGGTTGGAAGATCAATGTAAAGTAACTTAGCTTTACATAGCCAGTGAGCATCCGTATATTAGTCTTAAGATTCTGACAGCTGAATCTAGGCCTGCATTAACCAGTAGCCCACTGACCGCGAGAGGTATGCCAGTAATAGATGCAGCAGATCATGGCACCTACAGAGTTAGGATCTGAAAGAAGCGGACATGTGATGACAATGTCTTGATAAAGAATTATTGATGTAGTCCACCATCGACTTCTATTTAAAAGAGCAGCGCCGTTATTCAAAGGCAGGACCGCTTCGAGAATATTAAATCATTTGAGGATGATAATAGAATGACCAGATGTTAGATTCTAGACTCTGCTGGAGGGTCCCGTCCTCACTTGAAAGAGCTAGTTTATAGGTTAGTATAAGTAGGTAAGTTTTGACTGAAGCCACACCTTCCAGTTGCCTATGTAATATCAATCTAGGATCCAAGGTAGAGGTCCTACAGTTTGACTGACTAATCACGATTATACCTTTACCAAGCGTTTCCGACTTACTTAGGATAAGTAAGTTAGTACATCAGAGAGAGTTAAGGGTCAGACCAGACAGTCGGAGAGAGTTCACTGAGCAGTGGTTCAGACAGATACGCCAGTAGCTTAGCATTCTGCATAGACGCAACTGCGTCGTGTCTAGTGTTCAGCAGACACTATAGGCATTATTCTTGAGAAGTCTAGCACAGAGGCGAAGATCTATACTTATAACTTTTAACGTTGGAGGGGTGGCAGATTCTACGAGGGCGGATTTTTTTAGGGGGGGAAAGAAGGGCTTACGTCAAAACTTTTGGGGGACAGTCCCCTCTGTCCCCCATGATTTACGCCACTGGTCTAGAATAAGAGTTCTTGAAGTTGTTGCCGTCATCGTAGCTATATCTCATCGTCGTTAGCGTATAGCTAGAGCAATCGTGTGCAATTAAACGGTCTCTCGTCAAGAAACATTCGCACATAATGCAATAAAGAAATGCACAGAGAAGAACCTGACTTCTTAGACAGCTCGCTAACAGCAGTCTTATACATGTATGCAGAGACAGGGGCGAATTTAGGAAGCCGAGCGACAACGAGAAGACCACTGGCGGCTGAGAGGAGAGTGGAGCGACTGGGGAGTGAAGAGACCGGATACATTGCATTACAGTTTATTGCATTACATGACATCGCTTCACATTAGGCCTATAGCGTCGCCTACGTTCCATTCGACCTTCTGGCAATCGTCATTGAATCGAGGAGATGATTTGCGAGGCAGAGAGGAGACTATTGCAGGCTGTGATCTGGAATGAAAACCATGTGCTTCGGGGATAATTTCCGGGGGTAGTGCAAAAACATTACAATCTTTGCCCCAGGCTGCACGATTTTAAGCTCCCAGCCAAAGACTATAAAAACTATATACCAAGAGTTTTATATAGAAAATAGCAAACAAACCTTTCATATGAGAACAACGATAGCAACGAACTTACTATCTAATTTCTAATTTAACTTGGATGCGGTGTGACATCCCGAATAATCAATAAACGAAGATATATTGAAAGGCGTGATATCGTCCGTTGTTTTGTTTCTTTGTCTCAGGCAGAAAGCGGGCGATCCTATTGATCCACGGATGGCCCGGTTCCGTCTGGGAATTCTACAAACTGATCCCAATGCTCACAGGAACCGAGAAGGACAGCAGGAAGACGGAGGGAGAGGACGAGGAGGACGTGACCGGGTTCGAAGTCATCTGTCCCTCCATCCCCGGCTACGGCTTCTCCGAAGCACCGCACAAGCCAGGTCTAATTGTTATCTTTCGACATAAAAATCGCTATATAAATGTCTGATTACATTACTGTAATAATTATAAGCCTGACTGCTTTGCATAAATTACCCATGTGACATATAAAGTAAGATCCCTTTCCGTGGAGATCTGCAGATGACGCGCTTCTGCAAATCAACACGGGCTCATTGTGCCCTCGCCGTATTGGATCTTCCTCTTCTTGAACAGTCTTCAACTCACTGATGTAGCTTGATATTTCATGCTTTCAATAGATCCAATCATTTGAGAATCGGGTCCGGGCCTCCACAGTTGCAGGTCCTGCGGGTCTATAGTTAGGCTCCTGTCCTAGGCTGCCAGTGCCTGCCACCTATATAACTGGACCACTGCAGTTGACTCACACTTCTGCCTACTTTTCAAGACTGCCTTAAACGATTAGGTCAGTTAGAGAGTCACGTGTGCAGCGCTTGTAAAGGTACTCAAATGACGCCACATTAATTGCTTTGCTACATCCATTTGCATACATACATACATATATACATACATACATACATACATACATACATACATACATACATACATACATACATACATACATACATACATACATACATACATACATACATACACACATACATACATACACACATACATACATACATACATACATACATACATACATACATACATACATACATACATACATACATACATACATACATACATACATACATACAGACATACATACATACATACATACATGCATACATACATGCATACACACACACATGCACACAGTTGCATAGAGAGCTGTAGGAAACTAGGCATGATGCGATGTGTGGGGCAGGAGGGGAACTTCCCTCATTGGTCCAGAACATGTCCTATTCGGATGTTTGTCCTAAGTCATCAGGCTCATTATGGATCAGAGATCGATCAGATATCAATTTAAATTCATTGATTAGAAGCAACTAATTTCAACTAATATTGAAATTCGTGTCTTGATTATAAAAGACAATTGATCGATTCGAAATCGAACTGATATGAATTGATTGATTGAACGACGATTTTTACCGTTAGGCTTCGATGCAGGTGACGCAGCCAGAGTGTTCTACAAACTAATGAGAAAACTAGGTCACGATCGATTCTACATCCAGGGTGGCGACTGGGGAGGAGTAATTGTGACCATCATGGCTCAGGCTTACCCCAAGTAAGTAAGCGCTATGCACAAATTAGCCTACGTGACTAAATATAGGCGTATATCCAAACTACGTAAAGCTCAAATGTAGCCTTCCCAACTCACTATAGTCCCAGCCAGATTGCATATAGGCTAGCTTAACTGTTGGCCTACTCAAAGTGCATGTAACAACTGTAAACCTACCCAATTACGTATTACGCATAGCTTTACACATTTACGTAATTACTAATATAGCTTAAATGTGGGTCCACCGAAAGTACTATAGTTTAAAAGTACGTAGGCTACACTAGATAGTCCTACATATTATTAACAATCAGGGATATTTAATTATTTAGCATATACATAATTATGGGAATCTGTTATGTTAAAACATTCAAAACTATTTGGGTCATTTTAGTCTCATTCATACTTCAATTTTGCGACATTCGCGTAATTTTAAACTTTTTCATCGATTGTCGTATGAAAGTAAACTGTTATAATAAGTACCCTTAGTGTTTGTGATAAAGAAACTTGTTACAGCGTTGAACTTAACCAATTTGTCATGTTATTGATGTGCAGATATTCAGTATGTATCATTACGGAATTGATCATGTCATGCATAGTTGCCAGTTTTTGCATCCGTCAGTATGTTTTGTTTTTGCACTTTCTACTTTGTGGTGAATGATAGATGCACATGTATTATATATATTATATTATATAATATATATATATATGTATATATATACACACATCGAAAATAAAAGCGTGAGTCTGCGGTTTTTTGCGTTTAAGGCCGCTAGGGACGTGTTAACACGTCCCTTATTTCATACATTTACATACTATGTTCAGCGGTCAAAGTGTTAATGAAGTTATGCAGGTGTTGTCATTTTGTTGTAGCCACGTCATCGGAGTGCACGCGAACTTTGCCTCGCCGCCATTGAGGTCCTTTTCTTTGGGTGTAATGCTGAGACAGGTGGTTGGCGAGATATGGCCGAGTCTCATCTACACGCCGGCTGAAATGAAGAATCGACTGCCACAAATGAAATACTTAGCTGAACTTCTCAAAGAGACAGGCTACATGCACATTCAGGCTACGAAGCCAGACACTGTCGGTGAGTTAACGATTAGAAGAGTTGGGTTGTGGATCATGGTGGATGGGAGGGCAAATGAGTGTACGGCCTAGCACGGGTTAGCGAGTGGGTGCTTGGGAGAGTGAGTGGATAATTGGGTGAGTGCGATGGTCAACGAATGAGAGCGAATTGGTGGGTGAGTGCGCCAGTAAGCGAGTGAGAGCGCGTGAGTTCGTGGGTGAGTTCGTGGGTGAGTTCGTGGGTGAGCTACTTGCAGTGAGAGCGAGTTGGTTGGTGGGTGTGTGAGCAAGTGAGAGCGAGTGGGTGTGTGAGTGCGTACGTGATTGAGTGAGTTGGTGGGTGGGTGATGAGTTTGGTTCGGCGTTTTGATCATTCGGTTGGCCGGCCAATCAGGATCTAAATCAGTCAGTCGAGTGAACACTGAACAGATCAACAGCTTTCACCGTTTTTATCTTGACAGTGGACGTAGTTTCTGTATTATGAGTATGTATGGTATACATTTAACTAAAAATAAAGGCGACGTTAAAACCCCACCAGGGCAGAAAGATTCCAAGATTTATGTTCCACGAGTGCTCCGTAGTGAAATAATTTATTAAATGAGTAGACTATATATGGCCTAAACGTGTCTGTCTATGTGAGAACCAGGCGACAGAGGACAGGACTGGCCACTTGCCCACCTCAGCTTGACCTCCCCAGATTCTGACCTGGCACTGGAAAGGACAGAGCAGCCTGGCTATTGCGGACTTCATTTGATATAGCGCCGGCGAATAAACTGATCTCTCTGACGCGGCTTTTGTGTGGCGCTGAGAAATTTCGAAGATTTGCATGATTTACATATGCCGTAGCCAAGAAAACGAAGTCGCAAATACTTCATGTCAATTGTTGCCTCTTGGGCTATCTACGAGGATTGCATAAAAGAGTAACAGTAATCAGTTTTATATAGCGCCTCTTTGAGAAACAATTCCAGAAATGACAGAGTAGAACTCCAATATATTAAGCTTACACAGAGATGCTGTTTTCTTTTCTATGAAATTAGCCGCTGGTCTGAATGATTCTCCAGCCGGCCTGGCCGCTTACATCCTGGAAAAGTTTTCCACCTGGACCAAAACTGAGAACAGGAACTGTTCGGATGGATGCATCACGAAGTATTTTACACTGGATGAGGTCCTGACTAACGTCATGATCTACTGGCTGAATGGAAACATCGGCTCTTCACTGCGTTTCTACAAAGAATACTTCTCCAGCGCCGAAATTCCACTATGGGACAGGTTGGGAAATTATAATTGGCGGCCTTTTTAAAAGAATTATTTCATGTATGGTCACCTTAATCGTAATACGATATTGATGAGGATAATAATTATGATGAAAAAATGACAATTATGGCGAAAATTTATGATGAAGATTATGATGACGACGACGACGACGATGATGATAATAACGATGATGACTACGACGAAGACGATAACTATAATTTGTGTCTACTAGGCCTATCATTTGTACAATGGCAGATCCAGAAACAGAGGCCAATTATATGGCATGACCGTGTATAACTACTCCGAATTTACTTTGCTAAGGTTTAATAAGCACCAAATATTTCAATATTGCTTCGATCGGGGATACAGGAACAGGAGGCGTGATAATTGGTTGCGATACATTATACATGACTACATTTGCGTTCGTGTGTATAGACCTATGTATGTAACTGTAGTGTTCCAGTCTTGGTTCCGAGCGGCATAGCGGTCTTTCCGGACGAGATTCTCCAGCACACGCGGTCCATCGTCGAGCTCAAGTATCGCAACATCGTCCACTACACCCACCAACCGCGCGGTGGTCACTTCGCGGCCTTCGAAGAGCCACTCCTGATGGCCAACAACATCAAGGCCTTCGTCCGAACAGTCGAACGACTCTGAAGTACTCTGACCTGGCCTAGATTCTAATGCATCCGATTGGAGAGCACGCGAGGTGATTCATTTTACTCAGCGCAGAATGGTCCATGTACACGCTGACGTCATTGTGAATTGTGCCGCTTATATATTTGTATGAAACCTATAAAGTTTAGTATGAGGTAAGGTCGACATGAATGGCTCTGGCAGGAGTAAAATGACCAGGGATGGGCAAATTACACAGTAAAATGTAATTGAATTACAAATTACAAATTACTTTGGAAAATGTAATTGAATTACAAATTACAAATTACTTTAGAAATTTGTTTGAAATTAAAATTACAAATTACGTAATTTCAATTACATCAAATTACAAATTACATGCATAGTTGGGATCAGGAAATTCAGTCAGGAAACACATGCTTTATTTACACTGTTATTTTTGTATTACACTGTTTGAAAAGTTTATTTAATTTTCTCTAAGAATTAGCAACTGTTCGATCAACTTGTCCGATAATAGGCGTATGTTTGACCTTACAATCAGGCTTGCAAAACTATAGGCCTATAGAATGAGTTTGTGTACCAGAGCACATGAAGGAAGTGCAGAATTAAATTGTATAAACAACATCTTAACAGTTACGTAGCTATGATGATTCATTAGTTAGGAATACATGGGAGTAACCTGGCACTGGATCGATGTATGCACTTTGATCGACGCTCAGTTGTCTTAGCATGCAGACGTTTTGCTGGATGCTAACATAACTGAGCGTGTGATGGAGTAGCGCAACTCATCTATGTAACAACTAACACGTTAGAGCTCGGTCTGACACATGACAAAATTGTATACTATTTCTGACATTGGCTCCAATTTTGTGAAAGCATTCAAAGAATCCAGTGTTGCTATCATATTAGAGATACTATAGTGATAGTGATCAAGATATTAAGGAAAAGATACTTTCAAAACTATCTGGTTGTGGAGTCTCTAGTTTTTTCAAAAGTAATTTGATTTTACAGATGTAATTTGAAATTACAAAATTCATGAAAAATGTAATTCAATTACACAAATTACATTGATCCAGAGCAACAAATTACAAATTACCTACAATTGCACGTAATTTCAATTACATCAATTAAATTACTGCCATCCCTGAAAATGACTTTACACAATCTATAGGCTACTTATAAGCTACCACTAAGTTTAAATAAATCATTAAAAAATAGAGATTAAGAACTATTACGACTTTATTGTAAGCATTCGGAAACTTCATCGTATAACAGTGATTATTCAAGTGTACGGACTGTTTTTGTCATCAAGTCGCTCATGCATGCACTTGGGACAAAATTAACTCATAAATTTTGTTCGCAAATGCACACCAAAAGTAAATTACCAACGTACAGACCTAGCATAGCCTATAGCCGACACTAACTTTTAACAATAATGCCATAAATATCTTATACAAGCCTTACAAACATATTGCCAGTATAGTAGGTCCTTATTATGAAAACCTCTAGGAAAGATCTTTCATGCATCATATATAGCTCATTAGGACAGGATAAGGATATGTAATATGCAGAGGCCCAGTCTTCATCAACAGTTACATAGGCCTAATGGGTCTACTAACAGTTTCGTGTTAATGAACGATCTAAATGCCGTATGTATGCTTAGTGTCTATATGGGGCTATAATTATTTGAAATGCTTTCAAACATGTGGCAAATGTATAGTTATACGTTGACGAGTAAAAATTATTCTTATTTACAATGTATCACTGACAATTTTTTGCCTGCGAAAGGTTCGAGTTTTCAGATGTTTTGAGCAGCTGCATGCAGTAGATTAATTGCTCAATTGCGCTCACTGACTTCAGATAGTTGGAAACAGGATAACCCTACACTAGACACTTTAAGTCTCTCTTCAGGTTTCGGTCTATGCCAGGATCACTTTCTGTATCTTGATTAGCGTCTGATCTCCGACGACAACTTAATATTATATAGATGCACTTACACTGAAACCGACGCCGTGATCAGGTCGAACGATCATTAAACCTGCCAACGGCTCGGCCTATAGCTGCAAATTTATCATAAGAATTTCCGGAGTGGGGATAATCAAAATTATCGACAAAATATAAACAGTAATTCAGATGTTCGTTCGAGACCAAAGATTTTAAGAAAGAAACAAGATGGATCATTGACGAAGGAACTGGATAACTAGGTCGCGTGTGGCTTTCAGGTCTGTCTGCGAGAAAAGCATTAATCCATCGATAATAGCCGTAACCAGCTACGCGGCTACGCCTGTCGTTTATCTTCGCTTGGGAACCTTAAGACAATTATTATAGCCTCGGGGGTTTGTTTTTGTAGCATACATTACCACAGTTGATGACTTCGCATCTAATTTTATAAAACTTTACTAATAGGCTTCGAATAAAACTACTTCAAAACGACAGTGTTTTTAAATAGCGTCAACTTAAACAGACGTGTACACACGCTGTCTAACTCAAGTGGGCGGAGTTTTCTTGTTATGTTGTGATTCTAGCCACTTACTTGCAAAGAACCTAGTTGCGGACTGCAAAAGCCAGTATTTTACAGTGATCCATCTTGTCCTCTAGTTGAAATCTTTGGTTGAGACTATCAGCAACGGCCAATTTACACCGTCTGAATTGTACGCCACGTCGCCACAACATATTAATTAAAACGGGTGTGTCTGCATGGCTTGTCAGCAGCTTATCAACAACCAAGCCCAGAATAGATTAATGGGAAAGACAGCGGTTGAGTGACAAATATGTTTTGACTAGTTACATAACACAGTCTCAAGCAGGATACCATTGCCATTGTCCGTATTGCATCAAATTATTCGTTAGCCGCAACATAGTGGTCGTAGATTTAGATTTTCCATTCGTTGTTGTTCCTTTCCTCGCATAATTAAACTTCATTTGCTCAGCAATTAGTCCGTATCAGTACAAGTAGGCGGTTAAATGCTAAGCAAAATATGTGGCTCTTCTGCAGCAAGCTTTTCGTGCATGTTTCTATCGCAAGCGCACGCGAATGAAGTACTGTACGAAAATAACTTGAATTGGTGCAGAGATTTATATGGACAGTGATGAATAGACTGGAGCACAGTTAGATAAACAAAGCAGACAGAAAAAGGCAAACAGAAAGACAGAAAACAGGCACAAGAATATATTCACTAATATAAACAAAGTTTGCTGAAGAGCAGTGTATGAACTGTGCAAGAATGTTGATGTTGCATGCCAAACGCGTGTAGCCTCTGTGCGGGAATAGAGACAGTACGGGCTGAGATATTTCAGTTTTTGGGATCACAGGCAGACAAGAGAACATAGACAAACGGAGATAAGAGTTTGAATCAAAAACGTCTGTATATATATAGGTTTCAAGTCCACCCTCAACAGCTAGGCAATAGACGAGTTATGACTTCAATCATACTCAATTTTTCATAAATTAATTATTGACTCTCTGAGCGACTTGAGCGCTTGTCGTGTTGAGCATCAGTCCACATCCAACTAAAATAGTTAGTCTACCGGTACCTCGATCAATAGGGGAACGGGGGTATGTCTACGGAAATCCATTTATAGCAATTAAGTCAGCGCCAACTGTCTGAATGCGTACATACATACATGTGTACTCGCAGCAGCCGCTCAAGGTTGATCCGGAACTAGACTAAATTATCTTCTTTATGTTCAAGCTGAACTAATTTCACGATCACTTCCCGTTAATTAGCTAAAGGGACAGCTAATTGTCAGCTGTCAACCATTGGTAAGTCTGGTATACATTTTGATGCAAAAGTAAGTTTGTTCAGTGGTAGTTAAGTGGTTACAGAGAATACTTTTGTTAAAGAAGATAAACTACGATTAACGGCAGTTTAAACTCAAGGGTGAGTTCTTTCCAGAGTGAATTAGTTTAAGGGCATTGTAATTCAGAAGTACTTTCAGAGGAACTTATTTTAAGCACAATTTGGTTGCAAAATAGTTTGGTTGAAGAACAAATCGCTCTATAATAACTTGATTCAAGAGTAATTTTAATTCCATTTCGACTCACTGATAGACGTATAATTCTCGTGATTTTATCGACTCAATTCAAGGTCGTGACTCAGTTCAAAACCAAAAATATACATCAGCAGTAGCTTATAGACCAGAGTAAGACGTTAGCTATAGGGCGAATAAATGTGCCTGATTAAGAATGCCGATACAAATAGGTGCATTTGCGCTTTACCCTCTAGCAAGTCTACATAATAAGCCTTGAGAACGGAATCCTAGGGCAAACAAAAGCAACTGTTTCAAATGATACGTGTCAAGTTAGCTCAGTAAAGTGTAACAACTCGGCATAATGTACAGTAACGCCACACTTATATAGCGCCCATTTTCGCGTTCAGAAGGTGTATCGCCGAAGTTTGGGGCGCAGTCTGCCCGTGATCAGGAGCTGGTGTGGCCGCTCGAAGTAGGCGGAGACCGTGCGATTTTCGGAGCCAGAGGGTAATGCTACGATGACCACGAAGTGGACACCGGGGGGTGACCATGGGTGACCAATGGTCAGTGGCGAGGCCCGGCTCGGTCCAGGCACCTCGTCGCCGAGCACGACCGTGACCGGACGCCGTGACCCGGTCACTACGACGCGATCGTCGACTGTCTTGACGAGAACCTCATCTGGGTCGAACTCGACGGGAACTCGAAGAAAAATCTCGACCTGGGAGGCAGCCTCGTTCTCGCGCACCACCGGAAGATACTTGGCACTCGTTCCCGAGAAGTCGGCGACCATCGTTCCGCCTGAGCGCTCTTGCACGTACAGCCATCGGTCTTCCGCCACGCTCAGAACGAGGCTCTGGACCGGAACTTCCGTCGGGATAGTCACTTCCTCCAAGATGGCGGCATCGCCTCCGTTTGGGTCGTCTGCGCAGATGCGGAGCAGACGGTCGTCGACGAGCAACACGAACAGCTCTTCCGGTTTGTGCTGATCCAGAGGGACCTTGTAGAGAACGCCTGTCTTCGACGAGGTCTGCCGCTGAACGATGGAAGAGTCGGAGTGACGGTGCTCGCAGTACTTGGTCGTCGGTGCTTCCGTCCGCCTCGCCAGAACATCATCGGACTTGAGGGGACAGACACGAGCCAGCTGCTCGTTGAGACGCGACGGGGTCTCTTCGTGGCGGACGACCAGGCGGTAGCAGCTGGCGGACGGCTCAGGGCGCTGGCAGAGGACAGCAACCGTTTCCAGAAGCTGGAAGCGGTCGTGACTCTCGGTCCGAGTCAGAGTCTGTCTCTTGGGCGGCGGAAACGTAGGCGTGGAAGCCAGCGCCGGGGACCTGGCCATGCAGCCCATAGATAGATGTCGACTGAGTGGCGGCGGGTTGTGGTGGGTCTGTCTCGACGTCAGCGCCGACAACCGATCTCTCGTCCGACTGCGAGGGCTTCCACAGATGGCATGGAGTTCACGGGAGATCTCCCGGATGTGATCCTCCCAGGAACTAACGGGACTCGACGGACTGCACGCAACGAACGAATTCCCTCCTCCTCCTCCTCCGCCTCCGCCTCCACCGCCCCCACCCACTGAAAGGTCAAAGGTCGGAAGAGTGGTATACCTCGTGGCGAAGAGAGTGGTTGGAGGACAAGATGACATCATTACTACGAAGATTCCGTACCTGGACAAAACCTGCAACACGCGGTTGAACACCGTACAATACAACCGATCATTTCATGACATTCGGTTTTTTCTCTTCCGTACTATTCTATTCAGTTGCTATTGAGTTTCATTCTTTCCTTATTCCATTCAATTGTATTATATTCTAATCAAATTCATTTTAATTTTATTCAGCTTCATTCATTTCCATTCAGTTTATTCAATTCAATTTTATTCTACTCAGTCAGTTATAGACCAACTGCATATTCTCTATTAGTTATCATATCCCATTCCTCCTAACGTTTCCGTAGCACTATAGCTTATAATATAATTAGTATAGGCATCGTGCTCATATCAGCACACGCTCACCATCTTACTACTCGATAAATAAAATGGAAAAATCTAATAACGTTTACGGTTTACTACAGATTTATATAAAAAGGCTTAATAGCATTCAAATTTACCAAGCTCTTTAGTTCTCATCGGTACAAAATTTCACATAAAAGGCCTACGCCTTTTAAGGTTACTGCAACTTGTTCGCCTAAGGTACAAAAGCAGTGGTGGCGCTACAGAAGGGCAAGCCAGCGCAGATGCCCTGGTTAAAAGGTCTGCCCTGGTCGTTGCCCTGCCACAAGGCTGCCACAAGGCTGCCAGGCAGTGCAAGTTTTATAAACGGTGAACTTCTTGCTCCTTTTGCATGCAATTACAAAGTCAATGTGGATGATTGCAAATCTGGAATTGCGACAGTTGAAAAGAATGATTGAACGCAAACAACAAAACAGGACAATGTCAACATTTGAAGGTGATAAATTGATTGCATTCACTCGTTTCATTGCACAGTTTGATGAAGCCTTCTATGAACTAAGCAGACTAGCTTTAATTGCATGCACTATTCCAGTTACATCTGCTCAATCAGTGCTCTCATTCAGTTGCCTCAAGTTAATAAAGACACACTTGGGAACTACAATGCTCGATGTTAGGTTGTCAGATGTAGCAGTTTTGTCGATGCATCCTGCCAGAGCCCGTTCATTAGATTTGGATAAAGTTATGGACAAATTTTTAAGCTGTGCATCCACATTTCCGCCAACAGCTGACAGTATAGGCCTGAGTCCGAACTGTTTTCACTTGTCTGATTGTATTTCAACTGGCACGAGTTACTTGAGCATTTGCGTAAATAACTCAGTGGCTCGTTTTGTTGAAATTATTGGTTTTGAAAACTGTTGTGTATGCTACCCATCTGACCCTCTGACCAGGGGCTTTGTCCCAGTGGGGGCAAGCTGCCAGACAACCATAATAGTGCAGAGGTGGCCGATTTATGTCGAGCGCGGTACAGTGCGAGATTATATGCTCTTTAAGTCAATATCAAAGAGATAGAACTGTTCGTAACTCAATCCAATCCATCGGTTCACTGCCGTACTGACATCTGACGATAACACTAATAATTATAGCTATTTTCCCTCTTTTTTCTTCTATGTGAGAAGTTGCGGTCTGTCAACTTTCTATTTTCAATAAACGAAATTATATATATATGGTGACCATACATGGCTACCGCGCTCGTCATAAATCGCCCATGCGCTGGTTACTTGTATGACTGCCCTGGCTATGTAATTAGCAACTTCTATTGCGCCGGTGTCTAATGCACAAGGCATCAACCGATGGCACATGCTCTGGTTACAACAAATGTCTGGTGCCGCCCAGTGTCATTTCTATTAACTGTAACTGTAACTGAAATAGCAAAATAACTGAAAAATGTTTTGCAGTTAACTGTAACTGTAACTGAAACTGAAAAAATACTGAATAACTGAAACTGTAATAGTAACTGAAAAACGAAAACTGTATAACTGAAAAATAACAAAAGTTAACTGAAAAATAAAACATGAGTGTTTTTCTTACTTACTTTTTGAATGGTAATCCTACTCTAGTCTACGGTCAGTTTTCTATACTCGTTTCACTTCTGGTTTCTTTTCAGTTTTCTATGCTAGTTTCACTTCTGGTTCCTTTTCAGTTTTCTATGTTCGTTTCACTTCCGGTTCCTTTTCCTTTCGTTGTGTTGTTGCTGGCGCTAAACCGTAAATTCGGAAAAACAATCCACCACTACGAGAATAAAAATGCATTTTAGAATGCGTGACCTTTTGACCCAAACCAGTTAAATCACTGTCAAATAACAGGGACTTCGGTCTCTTGCGAAACTGTGGAAGGGACAAACTGAGAGTTCGAGCCGCAGCAGGACGCGAGGAAGGCGATTCCAGCTGGCGGGCCCAACATAGATAAAGCTCATGGACTGAGCTTTAGCAGTATGCATACGAGGGACAGTCATGCGTCCATGGGCGGTCGACCGATGGGTACAACGACCCGGGACCGAGGAGACTAAAATACAGAAGTCCGTATGGTATGATGGAGCAGAGCCAACAAGATAATTGCGCATAAGGGTCAGGATCCTAAGCTGAATACGCTGCTGAAAGGGGAGCCAGCGCAAAGTATCCCGCTTACGGGAAGCCACGTGACCATGTATGGACGAATGTATGTATGTATTGCTTGTATGTATGCATGTAAGAACCGTAGCTATTGGCATTCATAGGTCATCTGTTACATAAATACAGATGATACATTTTTTATTCAGATTGTATTCAGTAGAATTAAAGAATCCGATGCCAATTGGATATAGTGTGCGCGCGTGTGTGTGTGTCTAACGTGACCAACAGCGGGGTCAATGATAAACTTTGCACACAATAATTATTCATCCTCCAGGTTGAAGCTAGACTGCGACGCCCAAATCAAGTCCAAATGCCAAAAGTTCACGCGTAATAGCAACGTAACATACCATTGTAAAATGCAAACATACACACACACAGACACATAGATACATAGACACACACACACACACACACACACATACATATATATATATATATATATATATATATATATATATAAAGAGAGATAAGATAGACAGAGACAGAGAAACAGAGATACAGACAGAGAGACAGAGACATAGACAGAGACAGAGAGACAGAGAGACACACAGAGACACAGAGAGACACAGAGACAGACAGACAGACAGACAGAGACAGAGGCAGACAGAGACAGACAGACAGAGACAGAGACTGAGGCAGAGACAGAGACAGACAGACAGAGAGACATATAGAGAAAGACAGAGACAGAGACCGAGAGTGAGAGACAGAGACAGAGACAGAGAGAGAGAGAGAGAGAGAGAGAGAGAGAGAGAGAGAGAGAGAGACAGAGAGAGAGAGAGAGAGAGAAAAAGACAGACAGGACAGATATAGAAAGAGGGAGTGACAGAGAGAAGAGACAGAGACAGAAAGAGAAAGAGACAGAAAAGACAGGCATGCACACAGACAGAAGTACGTACTTATTCACTTGTTTACATAATTATCTAATCACTTTTTTACTATTCCTTCTACAAGTAGCGGTGATGTTTGCTGACAAACGAACTCCATTATTATTCAGTTCTGTCGTTTGTCGTCAGGACAAACCAAACCTATCCAGTATGGGAAT
>JACEVL010000936.1:297500-366385 GCA_020284085.1 Aporrectodea caliginosa
TCAGTAACTGAAATCAATCAGTTATACCTTTCCAACCGATCGCATAAATTATTTTTCAGAACACTCGGTAACTTCAATCGAGCAATCATGATTTCAATCGAATATTACAAGCAACCATTTCAACCAGTCAAATGGTGACCTAGCTCGAATCCAGGCACAACTCTGAGGCGCCATATGAATAGAGAAAGCGAAACTGGTCACACCCAGTCCAAAATCCGTCGAAGACATTAACCTTCAATCCTTGGGCAGTAGCCACTATAGCCCACGCTTTATTTCCTCATCCCTTCCAGGACTCTCGTTCTGCACACACTCCTTTCACTCTGCCCTCAAACTCGCCTCCAGTTTCCAGAAGAAGGGAAGTTTAAACGCATTTCTGAAGGTCGTCTGTTCTCTTAAAAATCTGTCGATGATATCGATGCAAAGTATTGGCAGGAAGTGAAAACTGCGTTGGAAAACAACGCCATTTGTAAATACGTACCGTTCTAAAAATATATCTGGCGTGGTGCAGGTCAAACCGTATCGGCAGAAATGTCGGGGCCGCTCGACCAGCGTTGCATCGCGATCTGAGTGCTGCCGCATGCAGCTACTGCTGTTGCTGCTGCTGCTGTTGCTGCTGCTGATGTTGCTTTTGTGCAGTGTATGGTGCTACCCAGCGCTCTGGTGAAGTGGTTTGATTGCCATGTTTTCTAGCTCCGCCTAGACGCAACGGTATATATCTGTGAGCGCCTTTGCATCTGTCCTGCTGTCGCTTTCTCTGCGTCTGCCTATGTGCCTCTCTCAGTCACATTTCTTCCGGTTGTCTCTGCTCTTCCGCTCTCTTCTCTTCCATAGTGACTTCGTCTCGTTCTGGTCCGAATCGTACTAAAAGTTCAATTTCGGATTTAAAAAATAGGACCTACTTCAACAGGAATTGTTGCTGAAAGGAGTAAATCGCTGCTGCTGCTATCCCCGCCGCCGCCGCCGCCGCTGCTGCTGCTGCTGCTGCTTGCCCTTTCGGTCGCCCACGTGCACACAAGCATCGCGTGCTATGAAGAGTGGGAACGCACGCGCTGCAGGCACAGTTAGGTCGTCTTCTGCCCTCTCGTATCCCTCCTCATCCTTCTATTCCTCCACGTCACTCTCATTCTCTCGTTCTCCCTCTCTGTCTCTGCCTCTCTGCCTCCTCTTTCTGTCTCTATCGCTATGACTTGCTTGTCTATGTATCAATCTCCGTCGCTTAACTGCGCCACTGTAGCAGTACTCTCTTGGTGCCAGTCCAAAGTCTTGATAAAATAGGAGTACGACGCTAAATAATTATTATCTTCGTTTAGAAACTACCAACTTGCCGTCGTTTTCTGTAGCTGGCTCGCTCTCGCTCTCTGTCTCTGTCTCTCTCTGTCTCTGTGTCTGTGTCTGTGTCTGTCTCTCTGTCTCTGTCTCTGTCTCTGTCTCTGTCTCTGTCTGTCTGTCTGTCTGTCTGTCTCTCTCTCTCTCTCGTTCTGTCTCTCTCTCTCGTTCTGTCTCGCTCTCTCTCGCAGTCTCTCGCTCTCTGTGTCTCTGTCTCTCTCTGTCTGTCTCTGTCTCCTCGTGGTGTAAGCTTAGCTGTCTACCTATCCTGTCTCTCTGACTACATCTCCGTCCGACCATGTGTCTGTGTGTGCCTCTCTATCGCTCTGCCTATCGATCATTCTAGAGGAAGTATACATACTCCGAACGCACGCATTGCGGAAGCGGAATGCTAATAGGAAAACACGAATATTATTAATATATACATATTACATAGACTAGGGCCTATGTTTTAGTCAGATTATAATTATATGAAGAGGGATTGCTTGGTAGCTTAGTGATTAGCGTGCTGGACTGTCAGTCGAGAGGCACGAGCAAACCGATAGAGCTAGAGCCAAACCGATAGAGTTTGAGCCAAACCGATAGAGTTAGAGTCAAAACGATAGGATTAGAACCGAACCGATAGAGTTGGAGTCAAACCGATAGAGCTAGAGCTAAGCCGATAGAGTTAGAGTCAAACCGATAGAGTTTGATCCAAACCGATAGAGTTAGAGTCAAAACGATAGGATTAGAACCGAACCGATAGAGTTGGAGTCAAACCGATAGAGCTTGAGCTAAGCCGATAGAGTTAGAGTCAAACCGATAGAGTTAGAGTTAAAGCGATACAGTTAGAGCCAAGCCGATAGAGTTAGAGTCAAACCGATAGAGTTAGAATCAAAACGAAGAGCTAGAGTCAAACCAAAATGAGATAGAGCCAAACCGATAGAGTTAGATCCCAGCAGATAGTGTTTCAGCTAAACCGATAGAGATAGACCAAAACCGATATAGTTAGAGCTGAAACGATGAAGTTAGAGCTGAAGGGATAGAGTTTGAGCAAAACCGATAGAGTTTGAGCCAAGCCGATAGAGTTAGAGTTAGACTTAGATTGTCTCGAGACACTGTACGTCTCGAGATAGGCTTTTTGATGTTTCGGTCTCGGACCCCACTGTCTCGGTCTCGAGGTCATTTCATTACTTTTTGGCAACTGTCTCGAAACGAAAGTCTTGTTCTCTTGTAGAAGCGGTCTCCATAGTTCTCGCGCAAACTGTCTTTAGTTCTGAACTTCTAACAGAATCGCGCTATGAAATTGTGCCGAACGGATAACTAGTTAATCGGAATTGCTAAACAAACCGGAAGTTTAGAAAACTTTTGTTTCTGGTATTAACAGATATTGAAAAGAGGAGTTTTAAGTTTGTGCTTTATTACTTTATTCAATGTTCTCATTTCTATCAGTGCAAATATCTTGAAATGTCTCGTAAAGAACCTGAAATAGTTAATTTGCATTCACGCAATTTGAAATTAACGAAAACAAAATAAATGGCATGCCGTTTGCCGCTTGTGTAAAGCCAACATTTCGAAACGCTTGGAACAACATCTAGTTTCTCAAAGTGAGTGATGGGACGTGCATCGCTAATATATGGAATGTTGTTGGTTTAAATTTTAGAATCATTTAGAAGATTTCAGAATGGCTGAAATATTTAACTTCTTTATAGTTATGCTATTCAGGTGATCGGCTGATTTCAGTGACTTGTCCCTGGCATTAGACTTCAAATTTAAAGTTGAGAGAAACATTGTTTCGGGATTTTTGTCCAATGTGCAGTTCATTCGTTTTGAACTGTCTTGAACTGTCTCGGATCTTGTGTCTCGGTCTCGATCTCTGTCTCAGTATTGGTCTTGATCTTGGTCACCACTGTCTCGTTCTCGGTCTCGGTCTCCAAGTTTGCTGTCTCGTAAACAAATCTGGTTAGAGTCATACCGATAGAGATTCAAACCGATAGAGTTAGAGCCAAACCAATAGGATTAGAGTCAAACCCTAATGAGGTAGAGGCAAACGCATTCATTCGTGCATTCAAAGCATTTTATAGCGCCTCTTTAAGAAGCTACTCAGAAGCGCTCCCGGCCCAGCCATGACTAAAGAAAAAATACTTGAGAGACTTGTAGAACCCTGCCGGATGGCTCACAAGTAAAGAGCGAAGTTTAAGCTGGAGGTCATTCCAGATGGAAGGTCACACAACATAAAAAGTACGGCGCTGCTTAATAGACATGCGAGCCCGTGGAACTAGGAGCTCACCCCTCGTCGCAGAGCGAAGCGCCAGACGTGCTGCAATGTTAGACACTGGGCGGCAAAGATCACACAACTAAGATGGAGCGCAGCCAAGAACGCAGCGAGAAACCACAGCAGCAATGCGGTATGAAATCCGCTGAGACATTATAATATACGTATTGATTACTGCAACTCGCTACTGGTTGGTCTTCCGAAATCTCGCCTGTCATCTCTTCAATCTGTGCTAAATGCAGCTGCTCGTCTGATTATCCGCCTTCCTCTCTTCTCACATATCTCAGCCTTCATGATCGAGCAATTACACTGGCTTCCGGTCATTGCCCGTATTCGGTTTAAAGTTCTTTTTTTCTGATTTACAGAGCGTTTTTTGGGTCAGGCTCCACGTTATCTGTGTGACCTTATCCGTCGTCCTCTTTTGACTGCCTCTGGTCGTCCTCTCCATTCGTTAGACCAACATGACCTCTTGGTATCTCGGACTCGGACTGCTGCTGCCAAATACCGCGCTTATGCGTCTGTTGGCCCTTTGCTCTCGAACGATCATCCCTCTATGATTCGCGCTATGATCTTAAACGGGTGTATGTATGTATGTATGTATGTATGTGTACTTGTTATAGCGCCTCTTCAAGATTTCTAACTCAGAGGCGGTACTTTAGTCTCTGCCCGCACTCTTAAGACTTTTCTTTTCTTGCGGAGCGCCTCTGATTAGGTCGTACTGTGAGAAGCGCTTTAGAAATCTGCAAATACAATACAATAAAATATATTCGAGAGCAGAGTATACTGTTGGCTGCCTTTGTATTAGTTTGAACGCTTTTTTTTAGCTTTTTAGTTCGTATAGGGGCCTACATGTGCGCTTGTCGTATGCAAATAAAGGATATTTTCTTACTTATTTACTACGAATTGACCATGCTCTAACAGGATTTTTACGGACCAATTCGCTTTCCGCCCTTCCGGATCCACATCTGCTGCACTGATATCCATAACCCATGAACTTCAATCGATGCTCGAATCTGAGCCCTATGTTAGGCTCCTGTCTCTTGATTTTAGTAAGGCTTTCGACACGGTTAGACACAAACACCTAGCTGATCAACTAGCAGCTCAACCCATTCCGGATTTTTTGTACAACTGGATACTTGCTCTCTTGCACGAGCGTCAGCATTGTACTAAATTTGGGGGTGAAATCTCTCCTCTGTACCATTAATGCCAGCATAGTGCAAGGCTCTGGCCTTGGACCTACTGATTTTGTCATAGCTATTTGTACCCTTAAACCTAAATGCAGTGGAAACCGCCTTCTAAATATGCCGACGATAGCTACTTGCTGATTCCTGCTTCCTGCATTGACAGCACTCTTTCTGAACTTGATCATATCTCTCAATGGGCATCCATTAGCAATCTTGTTGGCCCCTTGACCAGAGATCGTCAGAACGAGGTCTATTGCCCTCTCCCCCATCCCTGGCATCGAGCGGGTCCAGGAGATGGTTATTTTGGGTGTCACTATCTCTGATCGGATTGGCTTTGGGGCACACATTGACAAAATATGCTGCAAAGCCCGACAATCCATGTTCGCGCTACGTGTTTTGGTCGTCCACGGTCTCCACGGTCAACGTCTCTTTGACGTTGTTAGAGCTACTACCCTCGCACGGCTACTTTATGCCTCCCTGTTTGGTGGGATTTGCCACTGTCGTAAACGACTTAACGGTATTCGAGAAAATTGACTTTCAGGCTTACTCCCTGCCGATTTTCCTAGTTTCGACAAACACTGTTCTAGAGCTGATTCTACTCTTTTCCGTTCAATTTCTCAAACCCTTGTCACGTCCTTCACGACCTCCTCCCTCCCCGTAGGTCACTCAATACAATGTGACCCAGACCACATGATCTCACCCTACCTAGAATTGATGCCTGCTAAAAGAAATATTATGAGAATGTTATATGACTTTGCATAAATGTTGATTATTTATTTTTTCTGTAAGCTACTGTGCGTTTGCTGGTAGTCAAATAAAGAATATTCTTTTTACGCTTTAAATTTTTAGTATTAGAATATAGAAACCCAGCCGCAATTCGCAATGAGGGGGGGCCCGGTGGCGCGTTGGATAAGAGCTGGCGAAGAGTGCGAGAGGTAGTGAGTTCGAGCCCCGTAGGGCGGATGTGCTTTGTAGGCTGCTATTAGCGCCGTTGTATTGCAGGCTGTCTGTTCTGTTAGTAGTTAACTAGTTAATAATTGCATAATTGTACACTGTAATCATTCTGCGTTGTGTCAGTTTGAAATTAAACGAAGATTATTATTATTAATTCGCTTTTGCTTTTCTCTATTACGTCACGCGTTGTCATGGCAACAACAGCTGCTGAACAATATTGTTACGTCATCCGTATTTGTTGGTTTGTTTCAAGTACAGAAATAAGTGCAGACGAGAGAGACTTTGACAAGAAGAGGAAATCAAGATAAATCAAGATGTCGCTTCTTCTTGGACTGTTTTCCAGCCATGTTCGAAGACAAGGTGATTGAGTACGTATTCACGGCTAATAACAAATATAGGGCTACATAAATGAGCTGTTGATTCTTAGGCCAATACGTCCATTGGACTAGATTACTCGTCAAAATAAGCGCAGCCTTTTTGAATGAGCTGGGTCTCGTATCCATGGTGATAACTTTGATAGTGATGATAGTGGTGATAACGTTGAAGGTGATGTTAGTGGTGATAAATGTGCGGAATTGCGGAATTCAATGAATTAATTACTGAGAATGAATTAACCGCTGAATGACTGAACGTACGAACGAACGAATACATGAACGATAATAATATTAGGAAGTGTTCTCCAAGAAAGCATAATATGTGATGCTGAGGTGTATAATACGTCGTAGGCCCATGACGCATTTACCCTCGTTTCGCCACCCCATAACCCCTTGGATTGGGTGCCACATGAATTCAGATAGAAAATGGCGACACAACATATTTGCTAATTGACCACGGTTAGCACATTTTATTATCTGGCACACACGAGACGTACCGCGCACGAGCCCACACACACGGATATGTTTGTAGGCACTACAGCGCCGTTGTATTGCACACTGTCACACACACTGTTAGTAGTTAAGATTTACACGCATAACACGCAAATGTACAGCGCAGTGCGTTTGTCAGGCGCTTATTAAAGAAAAGATTATTATTAAGACGCGCACGCGCATTATTATTACGCGCACGCGCACGCGCACGCGCACGCGCACGCGCACACGCACACACACACACACACACGCACAAACACACACACACACACGCACACTAAAGCAGATTTAATTGGAAATTGAGAGGTCCTGTGTTCGTCTACCCGATAGAACACAGAGCATCAGCGACAGCGCCATGGTTTGGCAAACTGTACCTTCCAGGAAGGAAATCCATTTGTCCTCATTGCCCCCTTTCCATTCTACTCCCCTCCGCTAAACTACTACCGATCAACCCGTGATCACCTGTGCTAAAAGGACAAGGTAACTTGGATACAAATGTCCGTGTCTTATTTATATATGTATTATATCTTATGTATCTCCTTCTCCCTCTGTCTACCTACCCTCCTGCTCTCCCTCTCCTCTCATTCTCCCTGTAACTCACCCTGTAACTCTCCCGTTCCCTCTAACTTTCCTTGTAACTTCTCAATCTGGCTCCTCAATTCCTCCTCTAACTGTAACTCTCACTCTAACTCTCCACCTAACTCTAACTGTCTCCTTACTCTACATGATACATCTCCCTCTAACTCTACATCGAACCCCTAACTCTAACTCTCCTTCTTCCTCTCCCTCTCACTTATCCCTCTGCTTCTCCATCTCCCTATACCTCTCCACTTCTCCCTCCTCTCTCTCCTCCCTCTCCTCTAAATCCCCTCTCCTCTCATCTCCTCTACCTCTTTCTCTCTCGTAGGCGGAGGCGGTACCTGTCCCTGTCCTTGTTCTTCTCCCTGCCCCTGCCCAGCACTCTCCTAGCCCCTGTCCCGCTCCCTTTTCCCAGTGCCTCTCCGTCTTTCTCTCCCTTTCCTATGCCTCTCCCTCTTCCTATCCTATGCCTCTCCCTCTTCCTATGTCTCTTACTTTGCCTCTGCCTCTCCTTCCCTCTCTCCCTCTCTCGCTTCTGTTGCTTCTCGCTTTTTCCCGTTGTTATTTTCAGTACGTTACCTGCGAAGAAGGATTCTCACTTTGCCACTTCCGCCACCCGGCTTCTCGAGATTCGCCGCGAGATGGTAGAAGTGGAACTGGGTCTTTCCATCCAGACAGAGGTAGGGAAGAACCGGAAGATTCCACTGACATAAGACACCTAATCGATTTAAAATTATTCGTAATCGTGATCTAGCGATTTTAACGGCGCCCGACCAATTGATGTCATATCCGCTCAGCAATAAGTCATAAGTCATAAGTCATCTTGTTCGATTACAATTACAATTACAATTACATAACCAAATCTGGACATTGATCTCTGCACAATCCGTCTGAAACGAAGCAGCGCTCGTGAATGAGCTGGTGCCCTGCGCTAAGCTTTTGAGTAGCGCTTTTGATTTTTAGAGTACATGATTACTATTAAGATTACCAACTGATCTGGTTTGGTACTCGACAGCAGCTTGCTAAGCTTGACTTCGCTTTACTTGCACAAACCTTCCCTTCTTTCACCTTCTCGTCCAGTGTCCGTGACCTAGGCGTTGTCCTTGACAGCACACTCACCTTCGCAGAACACATCAAGAATCTCACACGTTCCTGCTACTTCCACCTGAGACACCTCAGAGCGATTCGACGCTTTGTCTCCTCCTCGGTCTTTACGTCTATAGTCCATGCCTTCATCTGCTCCCGCATTGATTACTGCAACTCTCTGTTTGTTGGCCTTCCCAAAGTGCGCCCAAGGGCGTAACTTTGCCCCAGAAAGTGGTGGTGACCAATCGCCTCCTCCTAATTTTTAACATACGGTACTAGGCTACAGGAAAGCTAGTTAAGAGCAGGACACCAGCTTATTCACAAGCGCTGCGTTAAGTCAGAGAGTTGTCAAGAGAGTGTTCGATGTGCTCCAACTTGAGCTCCAAGTCCAGTTGCGAAGGAGACAAGAAACTAGCAGCGTCGAAGCCTCAGAGACATGCTACGCACTGTCCGGCTGCTACTGCGGTTTTTAAATGAATATCTTTATGCTACTACTGTACAGTACTACCAATAATCGACGTTATGGTACCAATAGCCATTATCAACGCTAAACGTTTATCCCTTAGTTTAGGTTGGTTAATTATTTTAATGTCTTCAATGCCGTACTTGACGCTGCTAGTCTATCATTGTCCATGATAATTGTCATCAATCCAGCTTCTATTTACGAGGAAACAATGTTCATCAATCGAACTTTAAGCAAGAATTATTGTCACCAATCCGACTTCTAGTTAACCAAGAATTTTTTCATCAATCCAACTTCCATTTTAAATTGACAATATAAAATAATTTACCAACCTAAACAACGGTTTTACCCGCTAAATTAGGCTACCATAGACCATGAGCGTATTTCTTGGCGGTTTTACGGGTTCAAACCCCCAAATAAATGCATTAATGTTATTAAAACTAAAAATGCACAAAATACGACCATTCCAATGGAAAACCCCGAACTAAACCCCCAAAGTTTTTTACTATATCCATCTAGTATCCTATAACGCGTCTTATGAAGCAGTTACCTCTACAAATATATAGTCCGCGTTCATTTACGACATAGCATGCGTTTAATCAGGCAGCGCGCCCGTTTTTGTTGCGGCCAATGACAACGCTGGCCAATGACAACGCTGCGTATGGGAAAAGGGGATTCCCCTGATTCGAAAAGTTGAGTCCCCGATTCTATAAGCTAGCCTTTTTTGGGGGAGCTGAAATTTGATAGAATGAAGTGTCTGCGAGGGCGAGTCTATCTGCCAAGTTTCACGACGATTGAATGATTGTAAGTGATCGAATTAGTTGTCGCAAGATTTGACTTTTTAGCCTGTGGCTCAAACATAGTTACAAGCAAGATTTCCGTAAGTTAAACTAGATGGATAAAAAGAAAAACTACAGTGCGGATGCCTCGTCTAATGTCGTCTGATTCAGTTTAACATAGCTGAGTTACCGCAATTGCTTCTGTCTGGTGTAATCACGTCTATTCTATACTTTAGTCTAATTTGGCCGAATGTAACTTAATCTTGTGGTATATGGACATTTGAACGACGGTCAATTGACCGGACGACACTAGAACGGCGACACTTTAACGGGAGATAGTTGAACGGACCGACATTTGAACGACGGTCAATTGAACGGATGATACTATAAAGGCGACACTTTAACGGGAGATAGTTCACAAGGTGAGGCGTTGTACACTCTGTAAGTCTGTATACTCTGCATTGTGTACTCATTGTATACTACTGTAGGCGTATGCTTAATGTTGAGCTTTTGAAGTCTTAACTGATACTCAACCTGACGATATAGAACATCTCGATGAACTGACCTCCTTTTTCGAGCATACCTATCTTTGCGATCGCAGACAAAAAGGACTTGGAAACAACTACGGATAGGCAATATACCCAGTTGCCCTTTGGAATCAATACACCGCTGGAATAGATGGCATTGCTAGGACAACAAATTCAGTGGAAGGATGGCACTATGGACTCCAGTCGCTGTTCTTATGTCACCATCCAGCCGTACGGACGTTTATGACAGGTCTCAAGAAAGACATGCAAATGCAAATGACTAACTTTTGCAAGGATCGACTGGAATGCTTCAGCCAAGCAATAAGAAATATCAAGAACTCACCACCTACGGCAGAACAGAAATCTTACTGTATTTAAGCTCCATTGCCTATTTGTCCCACAACTAAACAGAGAGTGTGGTACATGTCCAAGAAAGTGCCTTTTCAATTGCTTTTAAATTCTATTCACTTTCTGGATAAATTGTTCACCGTCTTCATTCTGTTACCCGTTCAACTTTCCGGCCGTTCGATAGTCGCACCGGTCATATGTATACACCGTTCTACAGTCGCCGTTCAAATGTCGCCCGTTCTTTTGACGCCCGTTCATATGTCACCCAACCAATCTTGTCCAGTCTAGTCTAATCCGAAACAATTATTATCTAGCATATAGTTTTGTGCAAGATATAAATCTCTCTGGTAGAGTCATGGCCTTCTGTTAAATGGACTGCTTTGCCCAAATCTAGTTTAGTCGACAACACCATTTAATGAAAGTAACAACCATGCATTAAGAACTTCCAGTGAAACGTATACTGAGTTGTTATTGGTTCACACCTAAGGGTATGAGGTATGACCCTGTAGTGCAACGAGGTGAAATCAATGTCCGTTTAAATAGAACTCACTAAATCTTCAACCATGAAATTTGATAATCTCAAATCGACCCTGACGGTGTCTCTTGAATTGTTGACTGGGCGAATAGATGTCCTGTAGTCTTTCATCAGATAATCGTGCAGGCGCCTCACGTTCGAAATATAGCTTCCATTCGGAGCCGTGATTGCTTCAATGAAAACATTAAATATATGATAACCTGAGAGTTCAGAGTTTAAAGCAGAGTTTCTTTAAAAGGTAGCTTCATATTATGCACCAGAGTCGAACGTTTGGCGAAGTCCATAGGCGATCGAAGCAGGCAGGCATGCAGGAGGACTTCCAGGCATTGGCATGATGTTCATTTGTTCGTTCCTATGTATAAGTGGACTCTAACTCTTAACCTCCTATACGTTATCTGCTTTTTTGACACGAGGAGTCGTTCAAATTACCAGACATTGCAGTGAAAGTTCATTTACCTTCGCCAGTGTCTACATGAAGAATCGCCAGAGCGAGAAGAAACCATTCGAAGTAGATCATGATGTTGCTAGATTAAGAAAAATGGTCACTCTGATTAATCTGTGTTTTTCAAAGATATGTAGGCTATTATGTTCATTCATTCTCAAGATTTCTACTCAGAGGCGCTCCCGACTACAGCGCGGACTCTGAATCGGTTTCACGCCGAAGCGCATGAGCAAATGCGATTGAAGGACTTGCCCAGGGTCCCTACACGGCGGCTTGATGTGGATTCGAACCCGCAACCTTCCGGCTGTACACCACCGCGCCCCACAAATGTCTAATTGTCTATGTAATATAATGTAAAGTTACTGTCCAACATTTTATATAAAAGCTGTAACAGACACCAACCGAAAATGGCGCTATATAAAATTAATGCTTACGCTTTATCAAATTGAATCTTTTTATGGTATCACTATCATCAAACATTATTTACGTTATCAAGCACTTGATCCCATATATAAGAGGTCGTTGCATTTGATCATGCTGTCCCTGTCACGACGATTCTTTTAATCCGATGGTTGAACAATTAAACTGTAAAAATTATTATGATTGCAATTAGTCAAAAAGTAATTTATTCTAATAACTGATCAATGATTTTGCTTTTATTACGTCAAAATTAATGGTCAATTCTTCGATTTGGAATAGAATCAAGCAGGCTTAGTATGTTCATGATATCGAATGACTATAGCTAATGAATCATATGCGAAACAAATGCAAGATTAGAAAACTCACAATTATAATAATTAAACAAATGATATTATGTTAGGTGGCCATAATTATTACTATTGGAAACATGCAGTTAGCCTATGTTTTGGCACCAAAGGCTGCAATTAAGCTGAATGTATGTAGGCCTATGTATATATTTATGTAGCCTATGTAGGCCTATTTGTAAACGTAAGCAGCATTTGATAGTTTCTGAATTTCTACTTGAATACTAAATGTGAATTATCAAGATTTTCGCGTACTCTGCATCAAATCGGAGGGACTTTCCCCAGCTATGAAGAACAATGGGAGGGGCATTGCTTGTAGAACAATATTTAATATATTAAAAACACAAAGTCCAGTCGCCAAGATTCCAGAGAGAGAAGGAAACAAAAGCGTTGTTACTGGTTGTGTTTAGGTCGAGAGATATTCGGAGGCGGCGGAGTGAATGGGCCAGCCTACCAGGGTGAGATTTCTAGAATGGGACTTTATTTCTAAATGCAAAGCCAGAGGATTGAAAGATAGGTGCTGGAGAAGGTGAACGGTGAAAGGGTTGACCGAAATAAGAATTTGTGGAATACAGGTGGGAGATCATTCCGTCGTTGCTATCACGCTTGGTAAGTTATGATCTTGCCAAAAGCGGCTTATTAGTCAAACAAGGTCTGTCCACTCTGGACCTAGTGTTCGTAATCGTAATCTCCAAACTTCTAAAGCGCCACTCGAAAGCCAAACGCAGGGCACCAGCTTATTCACGAGCTACGTCTAGTCAGAGGGGTTGTCCAAAAGAGTAGTCCGAGGGAGGTCCGATGGAGGTCCGAGACCGGTGTTCGTCGTTGACTAGTTGTCGGCAGTATACTGAGCAGCATTAATATCGTTTAAGGAGGCATCTCATCTGTCTTCATTCTTCTCTGGCCATCCGGAAACCTGACCTTGCTACTTTTGTATAGGGTAGGATTCCAGATAGAGGGTTTGTTGACATCCTAACGAATCTAATCAAATCTAACGACTTCTATGGCGCCTTTCTACTAACTTACGCTCATCAGTCGAGTGTCGTCATAGTTTTAATCAGTTGGACATCTCCGGATGAAATCCGATAAATCAGCGAAACCAGAAGTCAAGTTTGAATATAACTATTGCCTCACGGAAAGCAGTCGATCATGAACCATCGCTTTAGAAAACAAATCTCTTTAGTTTTTTTAAGTTATGATTACAAAACTACAATAAGACGGTTAATCCAACCTGTGCACCATCTGTTAGAATACGCCCTGATTAAAGTCCGTAGAACCGCCTCAATATATAGTCAGCAGCTGAATGCAAGACTTTAACGCAGCTTTCTAGAAATATCCCTGAATTTATGGGGCCAAGCATATTCCAAAGTCTCTGCTAGACGACACTTACAATTCTATATGCGGAACCAGGCTCTGTTGTCGAACGCCTGACCAAAGTCTTAACACTAAATCCAAAGCCACAAGTAAAGACGAAACGGCAAAAACACGCACGCTCGTTCTAGTCTGCGTGGCAAATCTAGACCAGTCATTATGCGACATACGGGTGAACGCGATTATCTTAGCAGGACAACCTATAATATAGGCACATCAGTCTTCCAGGCCAGAGTCAACGCATCCATTTACAGCCAATTGCACGTATTTAAACACCATGGACTATATAACTGGTAGGCTAGATATAATGCATCGATCCTGCATATAGGCTTATATGTACTTATTATAATTATGTACTTATTTTGCGCGACTATAATAGGATAAGAATAGGCCCCTATTCTTTAATTGACTATTGCTTTCCGAATTTTAGTGTACAGACATGGTAATAAACATACATCATCCATTGAGCTGATCAAGACAATACATTCAAATCCAACATATTATCCTAAATCCTTTATATGTCATCCTAATGATGAAAGTTAATTCTCCTCATCATGCCATCTGCCGGAGGAATTGTGCGGTTATGGACCCGTGGGCGCAGGTAGTAGGAAGTAGCTGTGACAGGCTGGAGCAGGTCAAGCACTACATGTCCCCCAACCACCAGGAAAGCAGTAAACAGGCTGGAATCCGCCACAGCACATAGCTGGTCAAAGAGGGAGTATCCTCAATTGCCGCAGTATACTAAATAAATTGAATGAAATCAAAGATCTGCTGACACTTATACCTGCAACTGTCCTGGCCCTTACGGAGACGTGGCTAACGGATAACCAAGATGATCTAATCAATATGCCAGGCTATCATTTCTTGAGCAAACCTAGATGTAAAAGTAGGGGTGGGGGTATAGCATTTCTAATAAAGCATGAAACCCCATTTGAAGTCCTTGGGAATGTAGTGGAAGCCTCCTCCCTCTGCTCATTTGAAGGTCTATTTATTCGTTTACCCCATAAGCAAGGTTCATCAATAATGGGTGTCATATACAGACCCCCTGGCCACAACCTAGACGATTTTACGGTAGAAATAGACCACATATTATCCAAAATAAAGAATAAATCAAAAGAGTTATTTTTAATAGGTGACTTCAACTCGGACCTGTTAAAAGTTAATCACCACAAAACCAACTGAGGGCCTTTACAATTGTATGTTAGCTCACAATCTTCTCCCAATAATTACCAAACCAACTAGAATAACGGAGTACTCCTCAACTCTAATAGATAACATCTATACTAATGCCTGGCATAAATTGATTGAATCCACAATTATTATTACAGACATATCAGACCACCTTCCTATTTTAGCCCAATTTGAACAGGAGATAGTGCACTCTAACAAACCACTACCCCGTTCATTTAGGAAAACCACCCCAGAATCCATTACTGCTTTCCAAAATTCTATCTCAAAAATAAATTGGTCACCAGTACTTGATGCCTGCCATAGCTTAGATACAAACAGGGCATATGATACTTTTCTCCATGAATATAAACAGAAATATGAATTAGCATTCCCAATTTGCCAAAAGAAACCTTCTAGAAGAAACTCGCCAAAAAATCCCTGGATGTCCCAAGACTTACTTAAGTCCTGTACGAAAAAATCGAAATTATACCAAAAATTTATCAAAAACCCAAATATCCAGAACAAGAAGGCTTTTATTTCATATAGGAACAAATTCAAAGCAATTAGGATACAGGCTGAAAAGAATTATTATGCAGCAGAATTTTGTAGACAGAGCAACAACCTTAAGAAAACTTGGAAAATCTTGAAACATTTAATTGGTAAATCCAATGAGGAAGATAGAGATATTAAATCATTAAAGATAAATGGTCTTGCCTCCACAGACCCAATAAAAATTGCGACCGAATTCAATAACTACTTTACTAATATTGCCCATTCCCTAGCAATAAATATCCCAAACTCAACTTCTAACATTGAAAAATATATGCCTCCCTCGAAAGTAGACTCCTTTGGCCTTACTGAAATAACTAATGATGAATTACTGCAATTAAGTTATACAATCCATCCTTCCCATGCAAAAGGAGTTGATGACATTGATCCAACTATAGCCTTAACAAGCCTTCCTAATATAATACAACCACTAACTGAAATTATTAACTGCTCTTTTAAAACTGGCCTATTTCCTCAAGCCCTAAAAATAGCAAAGGTGGTACCAATCTTTAAAAAAGGACCAAGAGATGAGGCTTCTAACTACCGACCCATATCTGTCCTTCCTTTCTTCTCAAAATTTTTTGAAAAGGCCATGCACGTAAGACTTAATAATTATATAACCAAATTCGATATTCTCTTTACCTCCCAACATGGATTCCAATCAGGCCATTCAACATTCATGCCACTTCTAAATATGCAAGATAAAATTTCTGCTGCAATGGATAAAAATGAATTCTCCATAGGTATATTCCTAGACCTGGCCAAAGCCTTTGATACTATTGATCATGGTATTTTACTTAAAAAATTATCTCTTTATGGAATTCGCAACACCCAGCTAAACTGGTTCAAAAGTTACCTTGATAATAGAATGCAATTAGTGAGCTGCAACGGTACTAAGTCTCCTTTGAAATTAATTAAATATGGTGTACCTCAAGGCTCCATCCTTGGTCCTTTATTATTTATTTTATACATAAATGACCTACCTAATGTCTCTCCTGATCTATTTTTTATATTATTTGCTGACGATACTAATATTTTTATCTCTCACTCCTCAATAGAAACACTAATTAATCATACCAACTCTGAATTGAGTAAAGTAGCTGATTGGTTCCAACTGAATAAGTTAACCCTCAACTTAGATAAAACTAACTTTATTATTTTTAGATCATATAAAAAATCGCTTCCTAACTCATATACAAGCTTATGTATTATGGGCACCCATATTACTCAAGTTCAGTCCTCTAAGTTCATTGGGGTGTACATGTATGTGGATCAGCACCTATCCTGGAAAGATCACATATTTAATATCTCTATAAAAATTGCTAAAAACCTGGGAATACTTACACGTATATCCAGAATCCTCCCATCACAGACTCGAATCACTCTCTACTACACTCTTATACATCCATACATAACTTACTGTAATATAGTCTGGGCTTCAGCATATAAGTCCAACCTCTCTAGACTAGTTGTCCTCCAAAAACGGGCAGTCAGATTTATTGCAAAACTCCCATATGGAGCCCATACGATAACTGAATTCCTGAGACTGAAGATATTAAAACCTGACCAGATAAGGCAGGTCCAAATTGGCATATTCATGTATAGATATACTCATAACCAATTACCCTCAACCTATAGGAATTATTTTCAATCTAACACTGATAATCATGATCGCTCGAGAAACTTCAAGCCATATTACATCCCGTTTGCTCGTACCAATAATAGACTAGTATCAATAAAATGTGCAGGTCCAAGAGCATGGAACAGTATTCCTCCCGATATTCGTTCACTACCTTCCCTCCAGCTGTTTAAACGTAAACTTTCTACCCACATCCAACGAGGAACCTAACACACTCATAAGAGGGGATGACCTGCATGGTCAACGTAAGGGGAGTGTGCACTGTGCGGGCTATGTCATCATATGTGCATAATCTCTAATTTTACTTAGTTTTCTTTAATTTTCTTTAATTTCTAATTTGTTTAGTTAAGATAGTTAAGAATATATTGCCTAGTTTGTGAATTATCATAGTCGGCCGTAATGCTTCCTGTTAACTAATTTGTCTCAGGTGGCCCTGGCTTGCGGGACCTTCGGCCCCTTTTGGGTCTCCTGGGCATACCGACTAATCTCGAAAACAGTTTCATGTACTTACAACCTGTATTTTAAGTTGGTTGCTGAATAAAATATGTTATGTTATGTTATGTAGTGGAATCGGATAAGCCGACGCATGATGGATTGCAGCCGGTCCCGGTCGCCCTGGCCAATAAAGCTCCACCAAGCTGGGAGGCATAGAGACCTATTATAGCATAATTATTATGTTATATGTTATACATGGCCTGATTTAGGCATGGGGTAAACGGGCGCCAGTTAAGGGCACACCACTTAGGCGCCCCACCAGTTGCAATTCGATTTTTTGTATCCCTTAACTGTAGGCCTTTGTGTCATACTAGAAGTGACTTAATAGTTACTGACGAGGATATAGAAATTGTCGTAATTACAATTGCACTTACAATATGACTATAGGGAAGACATTCTAAGAGTGACTATAGTGACTAGATCTGAGTGACTGAGTTCAGTAGACTTCTGAGTGACCCCTGTACTGAATAATCATAATTTTGAGGTCTGGGGGTTGTTCCTGTCGAAGACTGCGCATTATATAGCAAAGGCAAAAAATCCGCTGCACAACAAAGGTCCCTGCCATATTCGACGCCCATTGGTCCCACCACCTTAATCCGACCCTGATGTCAATATACAAGTTAACCGAGGGATACGAGACGGCTGACGCACTGCTACTTCCACTCCTACTCATCAGCGACCTACATCCACTCCCATGAACGACCTCTGAGACCCTGGAAGTCTGGCCTGCCCCCACTCCCTTGGAGCTCCGCTGAAACGTTTCAACCACAGAGCTCTTCTCTGCTGCTTGCCTGCTCAATTATCTTTTTTGCGTTAACGTTGCAGGTACTTTCCACTTCTTTACTAGTTAAAGTTGAGAATTCATCGCTTGTTTTAGCCAAAATTGAGGCTTTTTGTTCTTCTATCTGTTCCTTTGGCCAAAGTTGAGGCCTTCGTTTCTTTCTTTTTTCTCTTTTTCCTCTTTGTTCTGTTTTTGTCCTATACTATATTATATTGTTACATTTCGTTTTATATAAGTGTTCTATATAATTGCGACGCATATACGGATGTGATGGACGGGTTGTTTAGCTCTATCTCCTATTTTGGCAGGTGTGGCCGTATTGCCTAGGATAGTAGTCTGTCTGAGGCACCGTATACTCCGGGGAGTGACGATCCCGCCCAACTAACCTGGCTCGGCAGAAAATTACAAGATAGGCGTGATATAAGACCACCACTAAAGGTCTCGCCCGAGTTGGAGCTTGGACCTGTCTCACGGACCTCTTCCGCAGATTCGCTGGACGAGGAATTTAATGCCTTGGAGCTTGAAATGAATTCTTCACAGGGACCTGAACTAGAAGTTATTTCTCCAACCGCCGAATGTGAGAAGATGGATGATAGGGATAACATTGACCCAGACCAAAATCTATTTAGAACCAACTCATGGTCAAGTAATTATGTTTCACCGGAAAATCTCCAAAGGAGTCAATTAAAAGAACTAAGCCCTAATACTTTGACTGTCTTGCATATTAATTGTAGAAGCCTATTGCATAAGACAACAGAGATACAAGAGTTGCTCGAGAAAACTCGACCAGCTATAGCCGCATTAACCGAAACGTGGTTGGATGATAATCTATCGGACTGTATTCAAATACCGGGATACAATTTTATAGGTAAGGCAAGAGAGAAGGGAAGGGGAGGAGGGGTTGCATTTTTAATTGAAAATAACTGTAACTATGTAATTTATGATCCCGACGGCAAAGAGAGAAAAAATGAGACTTTTGAAAGCCTCGTGATTAAGGTTGAGTTGAAAAACTATAAAACAATAATTGGAGTAATTTATAGACCGCCAGGATCCGGCCTGACAGAATTTCAAAAAGAGTTTGATCTCCTAAATTCTAGATTGGAAGGAAAGAATAAAGAAATAATCCTTCTTGGGGACTTTAATATAGACCTGTTAAAAGTCAATGATCATAAAGATACTAATACATTTTACAATAACCTAATAGCCCAGCACTACCTTCCTGCTATTACTAAGCCCACACGGATCACGGGAAGTACCCACTCACTAATAGACAATATCTTTTGCACAAACTGGGCTAAGCTACTGTCCGCCTCAATCATTATTTCAGACATATCAGACCACTTACCCATAATAGCGCAATTCTCAAATGAAAAACATAGCTTCAAGGACTTGGCATATAATGAACGGAGGGAGCTATCCGAAAAGGGCGTAGAAAAATTTGCTAACAGCCTTGAAGAAACATGCTGGGACCAAGTCATCCGGTATGCACGAACAGGAGCAGTTAATGAGGCATATGAATCATTCTTTGCGATATATAAGGAGGCGTACCTTGAAGCGTTTCCCCTAAGGAGTAGGACTGGTCCTGGGAAGAGTAAATGCAAGAAAGCATGGATGACGCCGGGACTACTAAAATCCTGCAGAAAAAAAATCTTTTATATCTTAAATATCTAAAAAATCCAAATATAGAAAATAAAAATAAATTTACGAAATACAGAAACAAATTCAAATCCCTTAGGAAAATTGCAGAGAAGACTTATTATACGGCAGAATTTCTTAAGTGTCATAACGACTTAAAAACCACTTGGAAACTGATCCGATCAGCGCTGCAGTTAGAAAATAACACTACTACAAGGATAAGTGCTATACAAATCGATGGTACTAGAATTGAGGACCCAGGCATAATAGCAAGCAAATTTAATGAGTACTTTATAAATTTACCTAGGGATTTAGCGAATAAAGTGCCCCCTACCGCGAAATCATTCCATGAATACTTACCACAGACAGAATTAACTTCCATGGGAATCATTCCAACATCCCCGGAGGAACTATTAGGTATAGGCATGAACTTAAAAAAGTCCCACGCTAAAGGATTGGATGATATTGACCCATATATAGGACTGAAACACCTTCACTTAATCGCTCGACCTCTTGCAGAAATTATAAACAGCTCGTTACTACATGGAATTGTACCAGAGTTATTAAAGACAGCAAAAGTGGTGCCCATTCTCAAAAAAGGGAATAAGGAACTTATAGTGAACTATAGACCCATATCAATTCTGCCATTTTATGCTAAATTTCTCGAAAAGATCATGTATGATAGACTAAGTTGCTTCATACGTAAGAAAAATATAATACACCCATCCCAGCATGGATTTCAAGCGGGGCACTCGACATTTATGGCACTTTTAGAGATGGAGGAAATGGTTTCGAGGGCGATTGACAGTAATGAGTACTCTATCGGAGTGTTCCTAGACCTAGCCAAGGCCTTCGACACCGTCAATCATAGAATCTTGCTAAAAAAACTAAGTCACTATGGAATTAGGGGGACCCAGTTAAACTGGTTTAAAAGTTATCTAGAAGGTCGAACCCAATGTGTTGTATGTAATGGCTGTATTTCTGACATTGGGTACATTACGTCTGGTGTCCCCCAGGGCTCTAACCTGGGGCCACTTCTTTTCTTAATATACATCAATGATCTGGCATCGGTATCACCAGACCTATACTTTATATTGTTTGCCGACGATACGAACCTAGTTTACTCTAATGCATCTCCGGAGGCCCTGATGGAAATTGTTAATCAAGACTTAACTAAAATAAATAATTGGTTTAATGCAAATAAGCTGACTCTTAACACTGATAAAACGAACTTTATAATCTTTAAGTCCCACAGGAAAATTAAGCCAGTAAGTTGGGAATTGGTCCTAAATGGCAGTCCTATCGAGCAAGTAGACTCTACAAAATTCTTGGGAGTAATCATAGATCAGCACTTAACATGGAAGACTCACATTGATCATATAGCCTTAAAAATAGCTAAAAACATAGGTATACTGAGAAGAATAGCTTATTTGATTCCCGAAGATATAAAGAAATCCCTTTATTATGCGTTAATATATCCCTACTTGAGTTACTGCAATTTCATTTGGGCATCAAACTATCCGTCAAGATTGCACAAGTTGATAATTCTACAAAATAAAGCAATTAAAATAGTTGCGGGGGTAGAGGCAAGAGCTAGCACTTATCCGATCTTCACGACACTAAAATTGTTAAATATAAATCAAATAAGAAACTATCAAATAGCAGACCTCTTCCATCGCTTTGAAAATGGAGCTTTACCAATCTCTTTCGCAAATTACTTCTCAAAGACCTCGGACACGCATAACTATAACACTAGAGGAGCATCATGTTACAGGCCCATCAAAACTCGTACAAATCTCAGATCGTTTAGTATTAAATCAACGGGGCCGCAGGTCTGGAATTCAATTCCACCTCACATACAGAAAGAGAAAAATAGGCATCACTTTAAGCAACTAATGAAAGAGTACCTATTAGTCACATGAGGAATCTACGGGGGATGGTCACTGACGGGGAAGGACACTAACGAACCGGGGGTTGCGGTGGGGAGAGTCACTCAGCACGGAGCGGGAATACGCATCAACTCTCCCATGTTATATGTTTAGCTGGAGAGACTACTAGTTAAGCTAGACTAGGTTAATTAAGGAGTTCAATATAAAATAATATATAATGTTAGAAGAACCATCAAAGGACCTTTTGACAGACACTGTTGGGTATCCCCGACTAGCGGGACCATCGGTCCCTTCGGGGACACCATTTGCCTCAACTGACAACGCTCTCGATGTATGAGCATATTATGTCAACTTTTTATGATGCATTGTTTGTTAAACTCTGATGTTCAGTTGCTGCAGTTGATGCAATAAAGTTATTGATTGATTGATTGATTGATTGATATAGGCCTATATATTTTAGTAATGGGCCTATATTCATATATGCAACCTACAGTATATTAAAATATACTCTCTAGGCTATTGCATTTAACTGAACAATAACATACTTTTCAACTATAGGCGTATACTCTGAAGCGCACTTGTTTGTATCAGCGCTTTTGAAATGCACTAAATTGCGTTGGATTAAGCGTCATTGTGCATATTCACGCAAATATAGGCCTATTTTAAACACGTATGCCTGTATTCATACACGCAAAGACCTATGCATGTATATATAATGGGTAAGCTCCTGCAAACTACCCCGGAGATTTGGAGGGGGATGTGGCGCAGAGTGGAACTTCGAGCCTTAGGTGAGTATTTACAGCTACATACAGTATGTATCTGGAGAAACTCAAAGTGCGGCCTATAATAGCGTTAAAGGGTTACCAGAAACAAAGCATATACCAGGTCCAGAATGACAGCGAAAGCAGAAACAACAAGGCCATAGTTTTAATTATCTTTCGCTGTTAAGCGGATCTATGTAGGCTATTTTTACGTACATGTATCAACATTCAACAGTACAGTAGTACTGATCGAAGCTTCTTTTCCCCGAGACTTTCCCGGTTGCTTTTACCCTTACTTCACCGTTTGTGCCATAGGTTCGATGACAAAGAAGAAAGAGCTTCGAAGATGACCCAATAATGATCAGTTCATGACAAATTTCTTTAGCATAAGCCTACGAAAATCGAAGTGGTCTATAAGAGTCACTTGGGACGGTTGTAGCCTACATCCGGTCTCCACTACTGAGGCTCCTATAGACTTGACTCTCGCTTCTGATCTGGAACAGACACTTCGGATTTGATTTAATGCACCACCGATAACTACGCCGGTCTCACAGCCTTTTGTTAAAGGCACCGTCGAGAAGTGCTGGAGCCTCACAGCTCCGGTTAATAAGCTGCGGTGTCCCTGACGTGTCTCTTGGGTGGTGCTGATAAATTTCGGAGATTTAAGTTTGCATTTACATTACATTTCTCCGAGATATCATATAGCCTAACCTAAGTTTCTGTACATCACATTCGTTCGAGATGGACCGTAACCTAGTTTTCTGTACAAGGCGGTTTAATAATTAGGCCAACTTCAGTATAGTCTACACTTGGTCGATAGGGCCTAATCAGCGATCAATGAAATTTTCAGATTTGTTACCTATCATAATTAGGCCTGATAGGTAACAAATCTGAAAATTTCATTGATCGCTGATAATTAATTAGGCCTAGCAGAATCTTGGTGCATGAAAAAGGAGGACGAGAGAAGACTCCTGGTGGCGGAGATGGGATGGCTACGAGGACTACTGAATAGATCACGAAGAGAAAAGATACGGAATGAGGTGACACGAGAAGAACTGGGACAGAAGGAAACGATAGTGGAAAGAATAAAGAAACGAAGACTAACATGGTATGGACATGTGATCAGGATGGAGAACGGAAGAATGCCGACAAAGGCGCTGCACGGAGAGGTGGAGGGAACAAGGAGCAGAGGACGTCAGAAGAAGAGATGGATAGATAACGTACTGGAGGACATAGAAGACAGAGGATGGGACTTAAAAAGGGCAATAGAACTCGCAAGAGACCGACCGAAATGGAGAAGTTTTGTTAGAGCCTCGTCGTCAGCGAATACTTGACGGAGGAGAAAGAAAGAGAAAGATAATTAGGCCTATACTATGATCTATAATCCCTGCAAGCGTGCCCATGAATAATGTGTCCTATAAGATCATCAAGGCACCTCGAGGCCTCAATACGTAAGGATCCCCGCTCGCATACCGAGGGTTGGCTTATTGCAGACATTTGAAACATCGGGCTAACGGGGTCCGTACAGAAGGCGGTTCAGGGCATGCATGACACCTATTCATAAGAGCAGCGGTGGTTCGAAAGTTCTCACTGAAGAACATTGACAAATGAGTACGCCTAGGGTCAAGGATTGGCTGCACCATGCATTGACAGCAGTGTTCTTCCGTCTGATTCTGTCTCTCGTCACCTCAATAACTGATCAACTGATGAATCAGTCCACTACTTAATGCTACCAGTCCACGCCATTTTGGATCTTCCTTGATCTCTTGATCTTGGAACTGTGCTTTGGATAATCTCGTTCTCCATTTTCCGCAGTGCATACCCGAATATGAGTGTTCTCTGATCAATCAGACTGCTTGTCTACTCCCTGTAGGCCTAGCCTTGACCGAATCCCTACCACACTCAGTTCTCACTTATTAGTGAGGTAAGATATGGAAATATATCAGCCTGTTCCAACCGTCTGCTTTGCAACCTGTTATCAAACGTGGTAGGCCTACCATTTACTACAATAGTCCGGTGTTAATTTCCACATTAATCAACAGACTCCGTTGCTAGTTGCCCGGTCGAAACATTTCACTAATCTCCTGTACCGAGTTCACCCACAGAACAACGTCATACGCATATCGCAGATGTTTAGGCCTACTCCTTCTTTCCCCTATTTGAATACCACCGTCAAAACCATCCATCCATGATCCAGAGCTTTCTTCCTAGGGGCCGTCCATAAATGACGTCACGCTATTTTGGCCGATTTTTAACTCCCCCCTCCCCCCTCGTCACACTTCGTCACAAAAAGTAAGACCCCTCTCTGAAAATGACGTCACAAAGCGCTGACCCCCTAAAACCAATTTCCATGGCGAACCAAAATGCTCCTTCATGGAACAAATAGCGAAAGCATGAATATTTTAAAATCTAACGGTGACCAAATATTGAAATAATTAGAAAATTATTAACAATGGTGCCCGTATACATTAAAATAATTAAAAAAAATAATGAAAATTTAATCCTCAAAATTAGTGCTGTTATTATTAGAATTAAATTGTTGTTAATTGTTAAATTTAATAACATAGACCTGGTGTGACGTCAAACTACGCAGACCCCCACCTCCATGTCACACATCGTCACAAATTTCCGACCCCCCTCCCCCTAGGTGCGTGACGTCATTTATGGACGGCCCCCTACACCATTTAAGTACTATAGGCCTAATGCTCATAACCAACTCTGTCGTGATGTTGAATAGGTATGGTGAGATCAGACAACATAGGGTAGGCCTATTAGGCTATCGGGATAGCAATGCTAAATGATAAAAACAACAACCGTGACAAGCGAGACGATAAATGAAACCCGAGGATTTAATCCTTTGTCATTTCAATCACATTCATACAGTAATAAAATAAAACAATTAATAAAAATAGGAATTATTAATAATACAATTAATACAAATAATTGAATAATAAATTAATACGAATAAACAAGCAGACCTGAACTTAGTACTCAGCTTAATTGTAGAGCTCGACGTGTCTACCAAGCAGGTCGAACTGTAACGTCGAACTGAGCCAAAGCAAGATCCAGACTACGTTGAAACCTCCTTCGATTTCGAATACCGTACAGGTTGCTGGTAGGCCTACTTGCATCGGAGCTAAAGTGAAGATCCTGTCTATTGTCGAGTAAATCCATTTTCCTCCTGTCAGGAGCCAACCTAATCTAGGCCTACTAACTTCAATGACGCCGTCATCATAATGTCGAAGACCTCATCGATGAACAGTTAGAGTGAAATCGCAACAAAAACTTCCAATCGATTTGGAGACATCCGGACAAATCCCGACAGATCAGAGAAACGAGAAACCAGGCCACGGTGCATAATCAAGGCGAAAGAGAGCAGGAGTCTTCAGTTTAGACCGAATGACATCAAAGAATGAAGAGAACGAACTGAAACAGGTCCTTCACATGTCCTAATGCAATATGTGCAAAGACCTTCCCTGGTTCAGACAGAACGGGATTTTACATTCCCTTCTGCTCCCCTTTCCTTTGTAGAACAAAGAGTACAACGTCTCTTCTTCAATCCTCTGGGATTATGCAATAATAATAAATACAAATACTAACAGTAATATTGTAATAATAATATTAGTAATACAGAAATTGTACAACTACTAATACCAATAATAAATACTAATAATAAACAGGATGGTGTTGCTTATAAAATCATAACAGTTAATCTCTGGCAATTAAGGCAACGGGTAACGAGATCTCGATTCCCAATTTTACAGATGCTGTCCCGGTCATCCGTTTGCTTTTGCCGTCCATCGCCAGATGGCCACTTTACCGTCCAGACTGCCCGCTGCAGTGACCACCAGTTGCTTTCCAGCATTGACACTGACAGAGCGAATAGCGTCCATATGTGCAGTCAATTCGCAGTCCAGTGAATAAGTGTCGGCGTCAAAGATGTGAATGACTCCCTGCTTTGAACCGACCCAGACCTATTGACGCGAAAAATCATTTATCAAGTTTTCTGGTGGCACTGATTTGAACAATAACAATACTAAGGCCAAAAAAATATAGGTGTGTTTTCGGTAACAGTGGTTTAAAAATCTGGGTAGGTAGGTAGGAAAACATTTTTATTTTGTAAAATATTTTTATGCAATGCTGCATCGTTGTATAATAATAAACGGATATATCGTCATCATATTTCACCTAGATGGGAAAAAAATATTTTTATGCAATGGAAAGCAATGTTATCAATGTCGCAAAGGTTAAATTCACGTGCCAAAAAACATATTTTCACAAAATTTTCCCAGTCGGGCCTAAAAAAGTGACTCGGTCGGGTTACCGGAAACACAATATTATTTTGTTTTGGCCTAATACTAATACTACTACTACTACTAATAATAATATTTTTCAATTCCTGAAAGATTATATGTACCTCGACCTTGGAAAAAAATAATAGGCCCTGATACTGCCTTGCTCACATAATTATTGGAAGATAAAAGGGAGGTCTGATGGCATATGTGCCCAGATGGTGCAACCCTCATACCCTGGCAGGTGGAGGGGCTCTAATCTGGTATGTGACAGTTGCAAATCCACATATAAATTTTACTCCTTTGAAGCTTATTCAAGTCCCAAGGTATCAGCTACTTTGTTTAAAATTACAACAAACATAGAAGCAATACAATTCTAACAAGAATAAATAAAGAAAAATAAAAGCAATACAATAAAAAGTATAATTTATTAGTTAGTTAATGGATTAATTAGATAAAAACAGATAATTAATTATTTAGTTAACTAGTTGCTTAATTAGTTTCTTAATTACTTAATCGGTTAATAAAGAAAATAAATCAACCAATTTATCAATCAATCAGTTAGTTAGTTAATATTTACTGCTACAAGTCCTATTGCTGTGAATAATAATAATTATATTCATTTATTGAGAAAGACAACTCTGATTGGCACACCGCAACCAGGTACAATGTCATAGAGTTTAGAGAAATATAAGGATTTTCTTCTAACCTTGTTCTGAACACAAACAACGAATCCTACTCCACGTCCGATGATGCTGAAGTTGGTTTTCAGCTGCAGGGACTCTGCATCACAGATGAGAACGCGACCCCTGCGTTCACATCCGATCCAGACCTAACAACAAGTAACAACACCGAGATTCAAAGAGAGTTGCAACGGTCAAGAGTCACACATATGAAAATGGACACATAGACGAAACAAAATATGGAGAGACAGACAGATAGATAGACACACACACGGACAAACAGGCAAACGCACACACACACAGACAAACACACATACAGACGAACAGACAAACACACAGACAGAAAACTGTAAACAGACTGAGGTAAATGTAGACAGTCTGTTGACAGACAGACAGACAGAGACAGAGACAAAGCAACAGACATACATAGAGACAGATATCATCCGATCAGACATCATCCGATCAGATCAGATTGCACTGATCAATAGTTACACTACATAAAACTAATTAGCGTTCATTGCATAATTACGTAACGCTCCAGGGTGGGTGGGTGGGGTCCTTGAAAACGTTACGAAAAGTTAGGTGGGTGGGTGGGTGGAGCTTCAAGATACTCGCCCGGATATTACGCGTTCACATAGTAAATCTTAAATTATTTTTCGCAGCAATAAATACGTAACGCTGTCTGGGGAAACGTTACGAAGCCTTATATGGTGAGTGGGTCAAAAACGGTCATTTTCGGCATTACGTATTTATGCAATGACCCCTAACAACAATTCATTAATTGCTTATTATATATAACACTAGATGTTTGCCCGTCCTAAGACAGTTAAAAACAATTTGAGAATGTCAAGAGATGCGTCTTCTCGTGTGATGATCGACGTAAGTCTTCTCCCTTTCTCCTTCCTCTCCCTCCTTCTCCTCCCTTTTCCTCCCTCCCTCCTCCCTCCTCCCCGTACTTCTCTCCGTCCGTCCCGGCCGTCCGTACCTCCTTCCCTCCCTTCAACGTCCGTCCCTCCCCCACGTCTCTCCGGCGATCGTGCGTGTCTTCTCCCTCCCTCCCTCCCTTCCTCCTTCCCTCCCTCCATCCATTCCTCCATACCTCCTTCCTTCCCTTCAACGTCCGTCCCTCCTTCCCCACGTCTTTCGCGACGATCGTGCGTGTCTTCTCCTCCCGACCTTCCTCCTTCTCTCCCTTCATTCCTTCCTCCGTACCTCCTTCTCTCCCTTCAACGTCCCTCCCTCCCTCCGTCCGTCCGTCAGTCCCTCTCTCCATTCGTCCGTCAGTCCCTCCCTCCCTCCCTCCCCGTACTTTCTCTGCCGTCTGTCCCGGCCGTCCGTATCTCCTTCCCTCCCTTAAACATCCGTCCCTCCCTCCCCCACGTCTCTCGTGGCGATCGAGTGTGTCTTTTCCCTTCCACATGTCGTGTTGCATTATCTTGCGTTGCTATGACAGCGTATTTATTTGGATATTCATTCATTCATTCATTTCAGAGATTTATATAGCGCCCCTTCAAGATTATCTACTCAGAAGCGCTCCCGACTCAACCCCGGCTGACGTGGAATGACGTAAGCCATATTGTCGATAACAGCGTTACAGGCTTCAGAAACACCTTCAGATGCACGCACGCAGAGAGATTTCTGTTCTCTTATATTATTAATTTATGCTGTGGACAGCTGTACTGCGAACCAACCTCATTTCGAGAAGTGATTGCAAAGCATTCGAGGTGAGGAGCACCCTGATCAGGGAACGACGTCCTGGCTAGCACGGTCCCATCAGAAGACATGGACAATAGCTCATCACGAGTACCTGAGAAACAGGTATCAACAGGTGAGAAAAAGACGAGAAAAAAGCAAAAACAAGCAACATGCATGATATCAGTAGAAAAATAGAAGAGAAATAAGTAAAACACAGAGGATTTTCATGTGAGACACAGATGATATTAAGGTAAGACATAGGTGATATTACATCTGATGCGCAGGTGAGATAATGGGGACATGCAGGTGATGCATAGGTAGGATATAGGTGATATGCAGATAACTGTGCACAGGTAAAGATGTAGGCGATATGCAGGCAAGCAATAAGTGACATATAGGCAACAGGTAACTTAAGGGTAATAAATAGGTAATATGTTTGAAAATACTAAAAATTCTTGTTCTGCACAACTTACAACTAATATTTACTTTGAAGTGAAAGCAAAAGTGAAAGCAAAGTTGGAAATGAAGATCAGAGGAAATTGAAAACAAAATCGAAAGCAAAATTGAAAGCAAAGCCAGAGCAGAATCGAAGTGAAAGTCTAAACAAAAGTCAGAGCAAATCAAAGTGAAAGCAAAATTCACAATTAAAAAGTGAAAGTATGAAGAAAAAGTTAAACTGAAAGGAAAACTGAGGTATATAGCCACTTACAGCACCACAGTCGGTCTTTGTCGTATGAAATTTGACTTGGAACTCTATTGGTGACTTGTAGATCTCTGATCTTGACCCTTGTCTCTGCATTCCACACAATAATTTTCCCCGCAGCATCAACTGAGTACACAAACCTTTGGCAAACAAATCAAGATGGAATTGCTAAGGCAGTTCAGGTGCCAAAATCAGATATCATGAAATAAGTTCATTAAAAAGCAATATTCAACTAAGTATCAAAGTAAAACCTACTAAATACACTAATTTGCTCATTCCCTAACCTGCGGGATACCCAAATTTTGTATTTCTTATTTCTTATGCTTTGACTGTCTTGAATCAAAATTTGAAGATTAAAATTAAAAATCTATACTAAACTACCCCTAACCCATTCTTTCATATCCAAGAAATAACTGCTGATTCAGGAAAAATTTCTAAAATATAAATTAAGAAAGCAAAATATTAATATTAATTGAAATTAAATTTGCCTCTATGGACTGAATTTAAAGCTTTACATATTATTTCCACCCTACTATTTCAGTCTTGAGATATATACCTTATAATATAGAAGTATTTAATATTAAAAAAACCAGAACTAATAAAAAAATTAAAAACAAAATATTGCACCTGGTGTCAGTTGACAAGGTCATGTCGACAACGCCCTCCGTATGACCTGGAAGGACATGGCTACAGGAGATCTGGGTTAGATTTTCAATAATGTAGATGGCCTGGTCCCATGATCCGGCCCAAATCTGGCCTGCTCGGCACTGAAGCAGGCATGTCTGCAATCAAAAGTTTCCATATTATCATAGTCAATATTATCATAATATTATCAATGTATTTAGCCAAAGGATTACATTATTAACCATATTGTCATTATTATCCATATCTTTAACCAAAATGATCAAAATATTATTAGTACCATTCCCTCCCACAAAAGCTGAGACATAGATTTCTAGGGGAATTCAATTCTTTGACGTCATTCACATCTAAACTTAAACATGTCTCTTTCAATTTGCATACCTACAAGTGGCCTGAATCTGTTTCTCTGATCTATCTGATTCTGACCTGGCTTCACCAATGAATTCTAATATTGTGTAATTGTAATCTCCACACTTCTAAAGCGCTTCTCAAAAGCCAATCAATCAATATTCCTTTAATTCAATCAATCCAGCTGTCATGAACGCAACTGGTTACAAGTAACACCAAATAGCCGTAGAGCCAAGCTTGAGTAAGTTACCAGAAAAAACCAAGCGTTTCAACTCGCACAATGGCTGCAAAACCACGAAAAACAAGTGACGCTAAATTTGAGCGGCAGCCTGTTAGGTGCACTCAGATGCCAAGAAAAGGACACTAGCCTGGGGGGCCCAATAGCGCATTGGGGGGCCCGATAGCGCATTGGATAACAAACTGGCATGGAGAAGTGAGAGGTATCGAGTTCGAGTCCCGTAGGGCGGACATGCTTTGTAGGCTGCTATTAGCGCTGTATATTGCAGGCTGTCTGTTCTGTTAGTAGTTCAGATTTATGTCTTCTGTCATTTGTGTTCGTGTGAATTGTTTCAATTGCATACTGAACACTGTAACAGGTTGCGTTAGTAGTAAAGATTTATGTCTTCTGAGATTTAACTCAAAGCGACCATAGATCGAACACTTGGGCATCCTGATAATACGGCGCAATAGAAGTCATTAGCTTAGTTAAACAAGACTAAATTATTGTCAATATTTTTAACCAGAAAGATTGCATAATTAACAATACATGCACTTATTAACACAGAGAGTCATAAATGTTTTATCTCTCAAATGGTCGCATAATTTCCAACATCACCGGTATTTTGTAACTTACCATTTTGTTCTGTGATAGGAACAGATGATGCTCCAACATCGGTGCATCCATGTCGAAGACATCCACTTTTCCACTCCCCATACCACAAAAGATTCTGGCACTTACGATCTCTGGATCAACATTGTTCTTTCCACCATCTCCAAAAACAGTAGAAACAATCGATGTAATAATCATACATCTGGGACCAGTGGCGTAACAACCTAGTCGGGGGCCCTTGGACACTCTAAGCCTGGGACCCTTACCCATTAACGAGACTAAGGAGTGAAAATAATGAGGAGGAGGAATGAGGCGGAACAGCCCATTAAACTAGCCCTGAGGCAGCCATGAGTATGAAGTGTTACCAACTTCATTTTCTTAGCCTTGGCATATATGAGGGTGGGTGGCCAGTCCTTTCCCTTGCCATCTCTTCTTCCCACCGACAGTGAATGGTCAGTGTACTCATTATAGCTGAGTTTGATAGGGGCGTACGTGGAGCAGAAATCTCGAACCAAATTTCCCCCTTGGCGGGATTGATCCCCCGACCTTTCGAATGGTACGGTAGTCCAAGATGCTAACCATTACACCATCTAGCTATTTCAAACTGCAGTTAGGTAAAAAAAAAAGAGCGTGTTAATAATCCATGGTTCAAGTCACATTAATAGTTCAAGACAGAACAAGAATAAGCTACAACCGAAATGTATTGGCCAAGTTGGCCTGTCGCTTATAATAGACTAGTTAAATGCATATATAGCCAGTGTACTGTAGATAAGAGAATTAGGCTACATAGGTCTGTTCAATGAAGAATCATGAAGAGAGTACTGCATCATGCACAGTACGATAGTCAGTAGGTTTCTAGGTTACCCTGATGAGTGCATAAAGTGATGAATAGTTCAAGGGATATTTTAATGCAAGTTAAATTAAATTAATTGTCTTGATTTAAAAAATAAAAATGAAACGAAATGTATTGGTCTGCCGCCTATACCTGCTAGTGCCGCACTGCCTATGAGCCTACAAGGCTACACAGTAATGTAATGTAAAGTCGTATTTCTTCAGAGAATTACTGCATGTATTTGGCTATTCCAGCTTTACTGCTCTTAAATGTGTCTCTCAAGGCGTAAATATTCAATTTTTCCGCATTCATTTTCGATAGCAAGAAGAGCAAGGCCATCAAGCCTGTCCTTTGAGATAGTGGATCTAAGCTAAGCCGTTATGATTTTCAATTTGAAGAACGAGCGCTCCGCACTGGCGTGGGTGACTGGGAGAGCGGCAAACACCACGCAGGCAGTAGCCAATTCCGGCATAGGGATGATTCATATCGAGCTCTCACATCACGTGAGAGCTCGATATGAGTTTGAGTATAGGCTTATGTCCAACAGTTTCTGTTGTTTCAAGTTCCTGCTGAACTCACGTTAAAAAGTTTGGGGTCCTTCAGACCTCGGGGCCCTCGGACCTCGGGGGCCCCTGGACTTTGTCCACCTTCGTTACATGGTTGTTACGCCACTGTCTGGGACCGGGTAGCCGATTGGTTAAAATGCTCAAGCTGTTATTTGGAGAGCATAGGTTCGAGTCTCGGTGAGAAAGTAACTTATGGCCAACTACATCTGAAGTCCTTCCCTCAGAATTAATCAGTGCAATTGATTGACGCTTGGTCACTAGATAGTGGTGCGTAATAAATGTATAACAATAATATTAATAATAAAACTTGATGAAACTCAACTGATTCACAAATATACAATTTCTGTAGAGCATTTTTTTAAAATCAGTTTTAAAACGTACCTCAGGAATAAAATAACGATAATAATATTAAATGCTCTGATTGATATTAACAACATTCAGAATAGCTTACGTGCATCGGTGTAGAGCACCGACTCGACTGCAAATCGCTTTGACTGGAAGGCGTTTGGATCGAGTCGCTTGACGAGAAGTTCGTTGGCTTCTGTTATGAGCGACGTTTGTTTGGCCATGAAGTAACAGAGTGCAGGCGACATCTGAAGGCATTCCTTGTAATGAGAACAGATCTCCACTTCTCCACTGCAACAAGTAAACATACGATAAGGCAAAAGGGAGATATGGGCAAGTGCACAGGAGAATGCTAAGGCAAGTATTGAATAAAGGTAAACCCAAAATACAACAGTAAAGTATAAGTAAATTACAGGTAAACATAAGGAACAATGTTAAAGTAAATGTAGAGTACAATGGAAAAGTAAAGGTGCAGATTAATGTAAGGCAGAACGGCAAGGCAAAGTAAGATACAGATCAACATAAGCTACACTGGTAAAGTACAGGTAAAATACAGGTAAACATAGGGTAAAGTGGAAAAGTAAACATGCAGGTAAATGTATGGTAGAATGGTAAGGCAAAGGTAAGCTCCAGGTAAATGTACGTCAATGGCCATTTAAATGTAAGTAAGGTAATGGTAGGTACAAGTAAGTCAAAGGCAATACATGTAAACAAATCAAATGGCAAGGTAAAGGTAAGATAAGGTAGGGTAAAGGTAAGATGAAATAATAATAATAATAATAATAATAATAATAATAATAATAATAATAATAATAATAATAAGACGATTTGCATAGCGCCGTAGCTCAGCCGAGGCCGAAGGAAAGGGCGCTGTACATGAGTTCAAAGTTAATCGCAGTCATATGAATGTCTAAACAGATAAGTCTTGAGCTGGGCTTTAAATGTCTCCAGAGATGGCGCGTTCTTCACATGGTTGGGAAGACTGTTCCATGCAGTTGGACCTGAAACAGAGAAGGAACAGTCACCAAACCTCGTAGAAGATCGTGGTACTTGTAAAAGATTTTTTGAGGATGATCGTAGCCGGTTGTCTGCTACCTTAATGCAGAAGTCTGTAATGTAGTCTGGCATCGTGTTATTCCTTGCTTTGTAGGTTATTAAACAAAGCTTGTACGTAATCCGCTGAGGGACACGCAGCCAGTGCAGGTTATCGCGCAGTAGATCGGTGACATGATCAGATGGTGTCCGGCCATATATAAAATAAAATAAAATATCACCACTATCATAATGTGTGAAACATTAGTTGACGGTCACTTCGAGTGAAATAAGGTAAGTAACCTGCACAGGTAGGCATTGACAATGAGGACATTCTGCATGGCCAGGTGTAAGACTGACGGATCCTTCGTCTCTTCCGAACGCTTCTTTCCAGACCACATTTCGTGCAGCAGCAAGTACCACTTGTGGGTGTCCTCACGAAAACTCACGTTGAACGATTTCTCTCGTTTATCTTGAACGAATAACATACAATTTATATAGCACTTCACCCAATCTTTCAAATATGAAACACAGCTATTTAACAGATTACAGCAAGGTGAAACTTAAGATAGGTTAAAATGTTTCTTGAGCTGAATGTGGTCAAACAGTACATATTTTAAGTGATAGACTATTCCAGAAGGATGGTTATGTTGAACAAAAAGCACGAAGTGCTTCCAACATAGCAAGGGTCGAACATTTCTCCACTGGCTGTGGCACATAATGATCTCTAATTCAATCTAATGTACTGACTTCTATAGCGCCATTATCATAATGTGTGAAACATTGGTTTACGGTCACTTCGAGTGAAATCACAATTAAAAAATCAAAATCCATTGGAGAAGCCAGGTAGAAATCTGACAGATCGGAGAAACAGGAAGTAGACTATGTAAGCTGAAACACCTTCCTCAGGCTTCGTGGCTGGAGACAGATTACTATTATTATTACAAGAAATTTTAAAGCGCTCAGTCCCACAGAAACGCGAACCTGGGGCGCAGTTAGTCAGACGCCAGATGAAGAGCAGCTAGATATCCAGATGTTTGAAAGCCAATGAGAAGTAGTGTGTTTTTTATTATTTATTATTTATTGCGTCAGAAACAGAACAAATAACAGTACACATCATGACAAAAACAGATCAGTCACTGCGCAACAGGAAGCCAGGAAAAAGCTAACAGCTTATGCCACCCTGGCCCCTAGTACCTGGTTAACATTTCAGTCAACGTTTAGTGTCACACAGATCCAGAACAAATTATGAGGCATTTTGAGGCATTTCTTAAAGGACAAGATAGATCGGTTGAAATGATAGATAGATCGGTTTCGAGCATCAAACAGACATTGGTATGTGATTCCATACCTTGGGGCAGCAACATGAAATGCATGAGAGCCCAATGCCCATGACATTATTTGTCATTGTGAAGCTTCTCAAGCACGAACACTATAGATGTATGTTAAAACCAGATTGTATGAAATGGAAGAGAATAAACTCAATTTGAGAAATCAATCTGGGAAGTTTTGGGGAGACAGACCTTGACAGCCCTTTCCTTTATACCTATTCGCTGGATTTTGATCGTCCATTGTTCTTTGAAAAACGATCTCTGCTGAAACTTTTCAATTCCTCGGACATCGACAAAGTCGATGATCTTGCTGAGCTTATTGAAACCCTCTTCCGCATACAGCAACCTATTGACACACAACACATTTTTATAGCATCCTTTACATTTATTTTAGGATTCCAAAAGGCATCAATGGTCTATGTTTGACACATACGTTTATAAGGTAAAGCAAATCAATTTATATATAAGACTATGTTATGACAAGTATTCGTGGTCCCTGTAGTTAGACGGGATGGTCGGTGATCCATTTAGTACAGTTATGTAGGAGGTCAGTACTCCATATAGTACCTCTGAGTAGTGCCCTTGAAGAGGTGCTATATAAATCCCCTGAATGAATATAGTGCAAAGTAGTTTCTTTACACTTGGCTCAGGAGAAGGATGGAGCTAAAGAGGGCAAGGTAGATGAAGGAAGATTGGAAAGATATATTGATGTAACTCCAAGACCCACATTGTTCCTCTTCAACTGGCAGCGAAATTAATGTATGTAACTAAAGCAATAATGAAATAATTATAATAATACCGGTTTTTTGTAAGTAAGATGTGACCCATTCCAAAGCAGCATTTGACGAGATCAGAGATCTTGAGGACGCCTTTGACAGTTTTCAAGTGTGGAGTGGCACGATGGATCTGCACCTCGTTCTCCTTCCAACACTTGTAGAACTCCACAAAGGTCACCGGGTCGACAACTAGACCATAACGTAAACAGAACAACTATAAAGCACCATGACACCATGTGTAAGCATGTAAGGTATGGCTGCAAAACAAAGATACAATGCGCTGCAATGTAACTGGACAAGAAAGGCCAAACTGCTATTCCAACTTAAAAAATGGATAACAAATAGCACAAAGAAATAAAACAAGCTGGAGAATTAAAATCGTAGTTGCTTAGCCACAAAATAACTGACTGTGGCCATGCCAACAAATGTATGTATGGTATCACCTTGTCACCTTGTGCCGTCGATTCGTTGAATCCTAGCGACCGTCATAGTCAACCTTCTCCACGAGTTCCGATCTCTCATCGCCTCTCTCAGCTCTGGAAGCTTCATCTTCATCGTCTCATGTATCTCATCCATCCATCTTCTTCTCGGTCGTCCTCTTCCCCTCCTCCCCTCCCCGCATGCCATCTCCTTTTCCAGTCCATCCGTGCACATCACATGTCCAAAATACGTCATTTTCTGTTTGCTGCTCTTTGTCAAAATGACATATCTCCTCTCTGGTGTCCTATCTCCTCCAGTATGTATTCATTTGTTCTCTTCTCAGTCCATGGGACCCTCAGCATCCTCCTCCAAATCCACATGTATGGTATGCATGCGATTAATATGTGTTGCCATGCCAATAAATGTATGCATTTATTGATGGATGTAATATACATATATTATATGTGTAAGTAGGCTTGAGACCTCCTGTGGACTCAAGGGTCCTCCTCTCCTTTGGCTTCGATCCTACTTGTCTGATCGCACCCAAATGATCATCTCTGGTGACTCCAGGACTCAGTGGGTCCCTGTTATTTTGGGTGTTCCTCAGGGTTCTGTCCTAGACCCGCTCTTATTCATTTTATACACGGCTAATATTCCCTCTCTTTTCCCTAACCACTCTGCGACTGGCCACCTTTTTGCTGATGATGTCCAAGCTTGTGTCCATGGACCCCCTTCTGCTCAACTCCTCGCTAGTCAAATTGAGGCTCTCTCCCAAGATCTTCATCTCTGGATGTCTTCTAATCGTCTTTCCTTAAACTCGTCTAAAACCCATCTAATTTGGTTTGGAACTCCTCAGCAGCTAAAAAAACTTGACTATGCATTACTCTCTGAAAGGTTTCCTCGTTTTACCTTTTCGTCTAGTGTCCGAGACCTGGGTGTCACTCTAGACAGTTCTCTAACTTTTACTGAACACATTGCCATGCTTACTCGCTCTTCCTACTTCCAACTAAGGCGTCTCAGGGCTATTCGCAAATCTGTTTCTTCCTCGACCTTTACCTCAATTGTCCACGCTTTCGTCTGCTCTCGAATAGACTACTGTAATTCTCTCCTTGTTGGTCTCCCTAAGGTTCGCCTATATCCTCTACAGTCAGTACTTAATGCTGCTGCTAGACTGATTCCTCGTCTTCCTCGATTCTCTCACATATCTTCATTCATGGTTGAAGAACTTCACTGGCTCTCTCTATCTGTCCGAATACAATTCAAGGTTCTTGTTTTAGTCCTTAAGTCTCATCTGGGTCTTGCTCCGAAGTACCTTTACGATCTCATGCTTCACCCACTCTCTGCCACTTCGCTGCGTCCTCTCCGATCCTCTGATCGGCTTGACCTTTTTGTTCCCCGTGTCAGGACTGTGATGGCTCAATCTAGATCCTTCGCCTGCATAGGTCCTTCTTTGTGGAATGGACTTCCTCCACCAGTTCGCTCTGCCATCCTTTCTGGTAGTCTCTCCTCATCTTTTTCTAAACTAAAATCCTGCCTTTTCTCTCGGGTTGCTCGCACTGGGTGCGCTTCTGATAGGCTTTTGCTGTGAGAAGCGCTTTATAAATAGCCAAATACAATACAATACAATCATCTGTGTAGGCCTATATTAAAACATTCACATGTCTAAGCAACTGTGCATTAAAGTCTCTTGAGTTTACTAAATCTTTGTGTCATGTGTTAATTGGTTTATTAAGGTGAAATAATATTTAAGCCTTTGCTGTTCAGTGACATTACACTGCAATGCCATTTCATTTTGCAACTGAACTTTGCACAATATACAAATGTTTACCTTTTTGTATGTATGTAAACATGTATGCATGCATTAATTAACAAATGTATAAATGAAAAATTCGCATCTTTTGAGCATCTTTCAAAAGTGCTGCATACATGATCTAAATACATTAGATTTATGAAAATCGTTAAAATGTAAGCTTAAAAGACCATTTATTGATGCCTGGTAATGTAAAGAAAATTTACTAAATTTCTCAGCGTCGCATGAAAGCCATGTCAGGTATAACAACTTATTACTACCCCGGTGCATTGCAGTGATATTTTACTTCTCAAAATAATTCCTAATTCAGTTTTAATTCAGTTCTGTGTCCTTGAATTTTACTTCTAATTCTAATTTTACTTCGCAAATAATTTTACTTATCATTCCTATTTTAGTTCTCAATTAATTTTACTTCTTATTTTAGTTTTCCAAATAATTATTAATTTCAGTGCAGCAAAAAGTATTTTAACGTTACTACATGCACGTATAAGATATCTTTGTTCAATTTCAAGAACACTCTCATTTCCAGAGATTTTTCATGCAATTTCTTCATCCATCAGTCAAGATTCCACCTAAAAAATTCTTTCCACAAAGGCCTGTGAGGCTGGAGCCGACAAAAGATCCTCTGCAATGGTGCAATTTTGCTGTACGAAGTTTGCCTTTCCTTCCAGGAAGCATGCAAGAGGATTCCTAGTATCATTCTCCCTTATGTCTGCCAAATACCGATCCATCTGAGTTGCTACACAGTCTTGGTTGCTGCTGCTGCTGCTGGACAATGTTGATGTTGTTTGTGACTTCTAGTTTCCTGTTGAGAAATTAAAATTTCTGCAGTGCAGGTGAAACTGTGCTTTGACGTTTACAAGTAATCTCCTATTTTCGGGACCTACAGCAACGCTGGCATAATCTGCTGTATTGCTAGACTTACATTTCACCCTTTGCTTCATCTCTACTTAAGGACCACAAGAAGTAAAATGATTTTACTTCTGAAAATAATTCCTAATTTCATTCATAATTTTAGTTCTGCAAATAATTCATAATTTAATTCCTAATTTCGTTTTTGAAGCCAAAATAATTCCTACTTTTACTTCTAATTTTCGTTAACGAAATCCTTTATTTTTACTTCTAATTTTAGTTTTCGTTAACGAAAATATCACTGGTGCATTGGGATATAGGTATTCGTTTTATTATCTGACAGGTTGATAACAGGTGGGATAACAGAAGTCACCACATTAGACTACATTACATTAGACTACGTTACATTAGACTACATTACATTAGACTACATTACATTAGACTACATTACATTAGACTACGTTACATTACACTACATTACATTAGACTACGTTACATTAGACTACATTACATTAGACTACATTACATTAGACTACATTACATTAGACTACATTACATTAGACTACGTTACATTAGACTACATTACATTAGACTACATTACATTAGACTACGTTACATTAGACTACATTACATTAGACTACATTACATTAGACTACATTACATTAGACTACATTACATTAGACTACGTTACATTAGACTACATTACATTAGACTACGTTACATTAGACTACATTACATTAGACTACGTTACATTAGACTACGTTACCTGTATTGCTAATCTGTAAGAAAAAAAGAAGGATCTCGGGCCGCCGCGGTACTCACCATCTGAACGATTGAGTGTTAGGGCACTGAATAATCTTCTAGCTGTGTCCGAATCACTGCAGATCTGAAGCATCTCAAGCAGTTCCGTGAACCACTGCAGATCTAGATAACACACCACACAAAAACGACATCTGACATTATAATCACAATTACCACGTAAGCATTTTCATTGGCATCAGATGGGACCCATATGGGCTCTATATGGGTTCCAAAAAAGAATACGGGTCCTATATGGGTTCCATGTGGACATCCTAGCGGGGCACATCTTCATAGAAAAGCAAGACAAAGTATCATAGAACAAGGTAGGGTACTGCTGTATGGTAATTGTCATTGAAGTCGCTTCTTTTACGATTTCCATAATTTCCGGTATTAATATCATGGCCATTGTTTTAAATGATATTGATGCTTTTATTGTCACTATCATTGCTATTACTGACAATGCTATTGCAATTGTTACTATTACTATTATTGCTGTAGTGACTATTACTATTATTGCTATTGTTGTTAATGCTACTGCTGGTAGTTGTTATTACTACAAGTGTTAACGCTTGCCAATGTCCTTCTCTGGTATTTTGTTCAATTCCATTACGATCGGCTCCTCTGCCTGGTGTTTCTGAGTCATCTTCAAAGCCTGGACTTCTCTTAGAATGGCCGATGTTTGATAGAGCATGCTCGACTCTAGTTCCACTCGCTCACTCTCGCTCATCGAAGACAATAAATCCAGCACAAATCTAAAAAATTATAATAAATATATCTAATGAAATATAATAGAATATGATGCATGTGCCTCTGTTCTAGGTTTATCATTTGACATGTAATTTTCATAAACAACAGCTTCTCTTTCTTTAGCTGCTCGTCTAGAAAATGAGGTGGTATGAATACCATGACTGCTGTCGCAATTTAGTTGCCCATAACTTCCCAGAAAGGTCACCATGGTCTTCTTGCAGATTGGCCGTTGAATGTAATAATGAACACTAATAACATTAATGTATTTATAATTAATATAAAAAACTTTAATAATAAAAGTAACTTTTCAGATACCTATCATGATGTTTTCATGGGATTGACCTTAATCTATTTTTTCCATTTCAACAGGGCAATTAAATATAGTATTTATTATTGCCAAATATCCATTTTAAGATTAAATTAGGAATCATTCAGAAAATCATTGCTGTCAAAATCTGCGGCAGGCGATGCAATATAAATTCCAACAGGGCAAATAAATTCCAACATTCCAACAGGGTAAATAAATATATAGTAGTAATTAATTGCGAAATATCCATATTAAGATTAAATTAGGAATCGCTCAGGAAATACAAAAGTAAAATTAGCTTTCTAACTCGATTGGAAAAAGTCGATGGTTGACGGTAGCCAGAGAACAGAAGTCTTCAAGAGCCATCATCGTCTTGTTTCGAGCAGCTGACATCATCCCACGAAGATAGAGATATGTACTCAGCTCACTGGATGCTGGTTGGCACGTCTGAATAAAATTTCATTAATTCATATATTTACTAAACTATGAAATAGCTGATGGTCTTATTTGGTTAATTGTATGCACTCTCAGTTATTTTTCACGTTTACTGATTATGTACCTATTTACAATCTAATTACCGAGGTAGATGCATCTTAGAAAGAAAATTTAATTTTAAGCACGCACTTGACAGTTTTACATCTGAAACACAGGCTTCAACAGTAAACATTTAGGGTTTGAAAACTGATATTAATCAATTAATCAATTTTCGTCTATTCGGAACACCAGGCTGACAGAACACAGCTTGTTACATTGAGTAGTTGTTTGTATATTTATATGTGTTCATTTGTATGTCACCTTGTCCTGTCTGGATATCGTTAATTTAATTTTGAGTGATATATTCAGAATATGCTTTTATTTAGTACTCTAGATATGAAATTGCGGTTGTCCTTGTCTGGAAGAGAGAAGCCATGGGCCCGAGGATGGAGCACATGTCCACAAGAGGGGCGAGGTGGGGGAAGAGCCGATGGAGTACGTGGTGTTCGTTGTTACGTACTGAGCTAAATAAGCGTTCATCAGCTTCCTCCGCCATCTCTGCCGTGCTGGGTAATTGAGGTGGTAGATATTGTCCACGATCCGGTCCCGCTCTCCTGTGCTAGTGTAGGCCCACCAGGCCAGGGAAGCATACATTAGATGCGCAATGCCACACGTAGCCACAGATTTACAGGCCCGAGTTCATTCCTTCATAGACTGCGATTTTAAGTCAACATGAAAGTAACAACGATTTGGGGAGGCATTCGATATTGTTTTGCTACTCAATCCCTATTTTAAACATTCTCCAGAAAATAAGAAACTCCTTCTGAAACATTTACCGTAACAGCTGATGAAACTTCCTGATAGCAATTGTCAAGGTAGAGGTGACTCAGTCCGTACATGAAGTTGGGCAATTTAAAGCTGACCCAGATGGTTGGTTCTTGGCTGACCCTTTCAAAATCTGTAGCAGATGACGCAATATTTGTCAAGGAGAAAGCGTTACGAGTCAGACTTGGTCGAATCCAAGGCCTACAAGGAAAGACAGGAAACAAAGTCACTTCATTAGCAGAAACCTTATCTAATCTAATCGAAAGTTTTCAGAGTTACTTTAAATACTTTTGTTGCTCAAACTTCAAATCTTCATGTAAAAAGTTTAGTTTCCATACTCTAAGTCAACTCGGTCAAACACTTGCTCAAAGTCAAGAAAAAAGCTGTGACAAAATTATTTCATTATTCGAAGCTTCATTTCAATCCGTTCTCAACATTGTATCTGGACTTTAATGAATCGCATTTAGGAACTCTTCAATTATTACTACAGTAACTTTATCAAATCCTACCAAAATCAACAGCCCTTCCATTCAATTAACATTTTAAGCTAACTCTGTCACACGCTTGCTTAAACTAAATTGCGCTGCAACCTGAGCCAAATTTTAGGCTAACCTTATCAAATACATGCCACGAGTAAAGAGCTTCATCACAAACCAGTGATTATACCTTTCGTTTGACTGCATGCTAGTTCCACAGACAGAATTCCGGCTGAGAGGGCGACTTTTAACGACAAAATCCATCCACAGGTCCTGCTTTTTGTCCAGGCGCTCCTTCAGAAAGACAGCAAAGAGATCCGTGCTGAGAACTTGTTCGTAGAAAGGTCTGTCTGAATCTGAGACGGCCTCAAGAAACTGCTCACGGTGAAAGAAACGCTTCTCCGGACTAATATGCAGCAGCACATTCCTAAACACATAAATTAATTAACATAATTATATTAAATTATGAATTAATTAATTAGTAAACATTAGTTTAAAAATTACCCACTCTGAAAACTGTTTAAGTCTGTCGATCATTTATCTGTTGGTCTGTATGCTTGCCTGTCTGTCAGAATTTTCTATATCTGTTAAATCATGACATCTGCCAGATTTACTTTTCTATTTGTCAATTATATCAACACCGTTGAGCCTATCCAACAATCCATCCTCCCAACAACTCTTCTAAATCTTGCTCTCCTCTATGGCTCCCTCAATCAATCCTTCTTATACACAGATCTAGCACCCATTCCTCCTTCCCTTCTTTCACCACTTATTCCATCTCCCACGGATCCATCCACCAATAGAGCTATTCATCCATTCCTCATGCCATTCACCTCCATATTGTCCTACCTTCTTTCCTTAGCCATCACTGCCTTCCTCCTTATTCCTCTCTCCAACTATCCCTTCGTCCTCCTCTTTCATCTATCCGCCAACATATATACCCACCCAGTAACCTACTCAAATCGCCCAGTTATACGTCGATTTTAAAATCACAAGATAATGTAACTAAATGCACCGCAAATGCGCATAAGCAGCTGCTAATAACTGAATATGAAAGCCTTCCATCGATATCTCTGGATCCCAAAGTGCAATAGGCAGTGCATTCCAGACAGTTGGGCTAGAACCACTGGCTTTTCCCATTCATATAATATTTCTAACCTGAACAGGTTGACCATTAGTTCAAGAAAGATCGCGCTCAGTTCAGCGTTCATCTTCTGCTGATGTTTCAGCTCCAACAGACGCGTCTCTTCATAGGTGAAAGTTGAAGGGCTGGACAAAAACAAACTCAGGTTGAGATAAAGGTCAGAGAGTAAAAGGTGCTTATCTATTGTTATTATTACTATCATAAACATTTTTAACATGCGCGAAGTCACACATAAATGCAAGTCTGAGGTGCAGGTAGTCAGTCGCCATGGAAGAGCAGTTAGGTATCCAGATGTTTGACGGCCAATGAGAAATAGTGAGTTTTGAGGCGCTCCTTTAAAGAAGAGGGAAAAAGTAATAAAAATAAATAAAATAAAATATAACGATTATAATAATCCGCCTACCTTTCGAGGCGCCATGGTTCGACCGGAGTGATGGTCCGTCGAATGGCATCCTTAAAACTCTTCACAGACTCCAAAGGGAGTGTGGAAATGTCGACGGAAGGGCAGGGCAGCGCTGTTCCATTGTCCAGGTTGATCACAATCAATCCCTCCACCTAAGAAAAAACAAGAACTTAAGTCAGAAGGGCAAATGCAGACTAGTTGTCTTTGTCTGAAAAATTTCAAGATGAAGGCAGTCATTATAACGAAGCCATTGTTGCTGCTGCAGATTGATGAGGAAGATGGTGTATCGATAATGCTTCAGAAGATGAAACTGATACAACATACAGATGATGATGATTATGATAATGATGATGAACAGCAGACATAAGGAAAGCATACATCATGTTACATTTGAATACTTATGCAATCTTTTCTTTTCTTATTATTACGCAAGACCTATTCTATTTCGAATGGCAAGTCTTCTTTTATTTTAATAGTTCTTTTTATTTGCTCTCACAATTATTTTGTTTGACACATGTACATACACATACTAGGCATTTTAATAGTGTAGAGAAATTAAGCTTAGCACACATAATTTAACAGCAGCAAATCAATTAAAAATGAGTTAATATAATTCATTCCTTCTTTGTTCAAAGCATTAAATATAGAACCACTACAAGATGCTACTTAAAGGCGCTCTGAGCAAGTCTCCGGTCAATGAGAACAGTTATTTCTTTACTCAATGTAAATAAAATACCAAAGGTCTGGAGATTATAAATTATATCACGAACATCATTTACCAGTTCTGAGATTATAAATTATGGAAGATACTGCAGAGAACAACTGCAATGAAACAATGAACTGTAAACAATACTGACGTTTTGTTAAATTTTTATATAATAATAATAATAATAATAATGGCATTCCGCAGTACTTTTTCCACACTGGACTTCACGAACAGGTGCTGTTCCAGATGTTATTTCACTCTTTTTAATTAATGTTTAAGTCCCTGAAGGATCTTGTGTACCTTGGGGCAGAAAAATAATAATAATTATTAGTATTATTACATAAATGTATTTGCATTTCTAAGCGCCTCTCTGAATGCCTACATCTTCGACAAGCTGGCGATGTCTGGAGTGGCAGCCCATGAGAAACGTTCCAGGTGCCTCTACCAGTTCCAGGAGGCTGAGTGGAAGGAGTGGAACGTAAGTGAAATTCCACCGGAATGGATGAAGAAAGTGGATAAAACTCTACGAAGAGAAAATAACAACAGAAAAGTTTAGGGAAATAGCGACATCTCAAATGTCACTCAAATGATATCCAATAAGTTATTATATGCACATCATTAACAACAAGAAAAAAAATAATAAATGCTTTTAACTGTCTCTGGACAGACAATTTTTTCCCTCCTGAGGGATTACCCTTACCTCAGGTAAAAAAATACTAATAATAATTAACATTCACAGATTCATTGGTTGAGGAAGCATTTAGATCGTGGTCTTCGAGATTGAATGCACCTCCACCCATTCAGCAGAAGACTCCTATACAAGAGAATGGGACAGTGCACTGATCCAGCATGCACTTCAAGGCCTGTCAGAAAGAGATACTGATTCTGCAGTTGATGCCCGTCAGGATTATGGATGTCTGGATGTTAAGATTAGCATCTGGCATGCAAATGCGGTGTGCCAGTACATAGTAGAACCCAATGGCCATCATGGATTCTCATGCATCAAAGGGGTAGGAAGGCAACAACGGCATGGCATGATCAATGACGTGATTTGGCGGGCTTTCACCAGAACCAAAATACCGGTCATAAAAGAACCCAGTGGCCTCTCCATGTCTGATAGTATAAGGCCTGATTGGGTCACTGTTATACCCTGGGTCAGAGGTTGTTGCTTGGCATGGGATGTCACTGTGCCGGATATATAATACAAGCATTTAACATTGCAAAACACAGGCACCACAGCAGAAAAAGCAGCTCATTATAAGGAATGCATTTGGAAATGCGCCCACTGAATGCAATGGCACTGGACACAGACAAAAAGACATTCGAAGAGAAAGCGAGTCCCATATCTATTTTCAGAGATGGTTCAAGCATGATGCTTCAACAACAGAAGAAATTCTGCACCTCAGTAATTTAAATCAGTATTTATGATGAAGATGATGATGATAACAATAATAATTATAATAACAATAAATAGATGTGAAAGTGTTCTTATTTTCCAAACATGTTCAGGAACCTGGGATCAACTATAAAGCTTGGGTATTATACATCGACCTCCACCACCACCATTACCACCACTTCTCCTACTAGAAACACCATCACTTCTTTATCTCCACCACCACCAATACCATCACTACCTGAACCATTACTGCCACCAATGCACCACCAGCACCATCACATCTTAGCCTATTTCAAGATCAAACATTGATCGATATAGCCATTGTTCACCTCCATAACAAGAGTCAAGAGGACATAGTTGGATGACATGAAGAGCAGTCGCTGCTGTGTCATGATCGCAGTCAGGATGAGGAGAACCGTCTGCGCGTCAAGACAGCGAAAAATGAGGCCGAGGTTGAAATCAACGGGCAGTCTACCATGACCATCAGAAGCAGGAATCGTGACAAGAACATCGTACAACTGGAACTGCTACAAATGCAAGACATCACAATATGTTCATAAATTAATTAATTAATTAATTAGTATATGTAACAGCAATTGTAATCAAAGCTGTAATACAGCGCCTCCTCAGTAGTAGTCGCTTGGAGTTTGAACGTAATTTGCACAAAAAACATGACAATCATACCCTCAGAAGTCCAACCAAGAGTTTCAGCGCAAAGTAGCGCTAAATAAGTTATAACACCCCTCACACAGCGACATTAATGTCTTAACACCCTTCCCACACTCAGAACATGGTCTCGTTCCACCACCATTGCGAAATCGCGCTAAATGAGCAAAACAATACTTTCCAATACATCTAAGACAACAAAAAGTTGTTTTACCGAGTATAAGTCACTTACACGTATTTTCTCCACACATTGCAAACTTTGTATATGTTTAAGAATTCATTTCTGTATTAGAATATCTCAAATGCATGATAAAATTTAGAGTGGTGGTAACCATCGGTTTCGCCTAACCTCGTGGGAGGCTGCTCAGCTGGCACCAAACTGTGGTGTGTCTCCAGAAATCCTCTAAGGGTTGTGGTGGACTTCCTCGAGCAAATTTCTAACTTATTTAGCTGTAAGTCAAGGTAAAGAGACAAGGTAAGGTATAGAAGAAGGTAAACACCCAGGTAATGCAATGTATGTCAGGTAAGGTAAGATAAGGCAAAGTTCAGGGTAAGGTCAAATGCAAGGTAAAGAGAAGGTAAGGTAAACAGCAAGGTAAGGTACATCCACACATGCACACAAGGAAAAGTAGGGCAAGGTAAGGATATGACAATGTAACATAAAAGGTAAAAGGTAAGGTAAAAGAGAAGGTAAGGCAATGTAATGCAGAGGTTAAGAAAGATATTAAAAGATAAGGTAAAGACAAGGTAACCTAGGGATAGGTAAAGTACGGCAATGTAAAGTAGAAGAAAACCTAAAAGTTTTCCGATTTAACTCAAATATTTTTTTGGCTCAAAATTGAAATCTTGTGTGTGAGAAACTTACTTTCCAAAACTGCAAGCCAACTCTGTCAAATGCTTGCTTTAAGTCAGCACATATGTTGAACACATATATTTTAAACTTATAGCTGACCGAAAAATGGTTTTCTATATTAAAAGTTCCAATTCAATCCATTTTGCAACACTGCACCAACTCATCCAATGCCTGCAAAGACAGCATAAGGTAAACAACAAAAGCAGTTCTGTATTTACCGTAAAGATGCAACCAGAAGGAGGCACTGGAGTCAGAGAGAGCTGCAATGCAAATTCCTTCAGCAGACGTCGCCAGTCATCTCGGTTTTCCTTAAGACGGAGAACCAATCTAAAACAAAAAACTTCTATTGTTATCACATCATTCATATTAATATTATAGGCCTAGTTATTATTCGTATTCTTTTATTATTATTCATTAACATTATTAGAATTATTATTATTTTTCTATTGTTATTATTATTATATATTTTAACACCCAAGGTAGAAAGAATCCATCAGGCTCTATTAATCCTCCAGGTACACAAACTCTGTGACTTGCTCCAGCTCCTCTCCATCCAATCTCACCTTCAACTCTTTATGTTCTTTTCCGATTGTCATTGTCTTGGTTTTTTGCACATTTATTCTGAGTTCAAACCTTCTGCTACTGTCATGTACACATTCTGTCAGTTCCTGCAGTTGGTACGGCGACTCTGCTATCAGGTCAATATCATCAGCAAAACGCAGATTGTTAAGTATCTGTCCATTTAGTGTCACTCCTGTCTCGATAGGCTTCATTGCACAACTCATCATGGCCTCCAGATGCAGGTTAAACATTAGGTGTAAGGCATGGATGAGGATTGTTGCCAGATTTGTGTAACCTGCTTCTTGATGCCATTATTATTACAATTATTACTATCACAGTTATTATTATTATTGTTTTTTTATTATTGATGTTATTATTATTATTAATATTATTATTATTATTATTATTATTATATATTATTATTATTATTATTATTATTATTATTATTATTATTATTATTATTATTATTATTATTATTATCAAAGGCAAAAATAATCCCTCAGGAATAACAAATTATGCTAGGAGCTGCTATGGGTAGTTGTTATTAAATGGGTTGAGATAGCAAATATTATCTCTGCTCTAACTAAAGAAGAATTAGGCTAGTGGCAATGTTACTTAGGGCACCAATACGGCATAGACCGGAGATAATGTATTTAGTAGATGTTTTTAAATAAGACACGTGATATGAAATTGCGATCGTCCTTGGTTGGGAGGAGGAATCTGGAAAATCTGGCCTCGTCCTTCGCAACATCAGTGAACATGAAGCAAAATGCATTATAGCACTGGATACAGATGGAAAAGCACTGGAAAAGGAACTAGAGTAACTATCCAGGGATGGTTAAAAGGTTCTTGCCAACCTCAACACAGAAATCAATTCCTGCAGAAAAACTTGGGTCCAAAATTTCGAAAGCGATGGGCAGAAAAAGAAGTGAAGTTGGCAGCCCTGAGTATTTTTTGGTTTCATTTATATTATTTTTTACTTTGTTCATAACTTTTTATTACTGCCAAATAACAAAGTACATGTGTACATTCAGTTTCACAACTGCTAATCTGTTGACATTGCTTGAACTTGCTTCAAACCAAATTAACGATGCCACATCAAAAAAGCATTCGGCACAGGGTGAAAAAGTGTCATGCAGCGTCATGCAAAGGGCCCTCTCCAGTTTACACTATACACCACACCACTCGGTTCACTACATACTGACAGCTCTCTGGACTAAGTAAGTAAGTATATTTGTTACTAAGCAATTGCTAATCACACTTTGGTGTACAGATAAATAATAAAGCACAGTTTAAAAAGTATATGATATCCTAACAAAAAATGTCAGGCTGTCGGCTGGGGGATTATACGGTCATAATAATAAATAATAATAATCTTTTCTTTATTGAAGCGCCTGACAAACGCACTGCGCTGTACATTTACATGTTATGCAATTTAAATCTTAACTACTAACAGAACAGACAGCCTGTAATACACGGCGCTAATAGCAGCCTACAAAGCATATCCGCCCAACGGTAGCTCGAACTCGGTACCTCTCGCTCTCTGTGCCAGATGTTATCCAATGCGCTATCGAGCCCCCCCATGGGCAGGGGACGGAGGGAGTAGCAGGTGGGTTTGGTTGGGGTAGTAGTTGGTGCAGGATATGGCCGAGGTCCGTCAGGACAGCCCCATTTGACTGCAGAAAATACCTAAATATTCCTCTCATTTGACAGTTCTTTGGCTAATCCTGTTCGCAAACACTTCATTCTGTTTTCATTGATGTTCAGTCCTGGATGGATGGCAATAGATTCCTTGTGAATAAATACTTTAAGACCAAATAGCTTCTCCTTGGCACAAGTCAACAGCTTCACAAAACTGACTGGCTCAAGTTTTGTAATGTCATTCAGGTCTAAACTCAAGACTCCTCTGCTTCAACTTTGCTTACTCACTGTAGTCCAAGTCTTGGTATCTTTACCAAGATGGTTAGCTGCTGTTCAAAGACACTGCTTCATAACAAAGATGATTAGCATTGCCCTGCTCCTTTCTTCAGGCTTGGGACTGGCACTACCAGAGTACATGCAGGTGGCAGAGTTCTTTAGCCAGTGGATTTCAACCTGGCTCCAACAAAGACTTGTGAATTTTGATTAAGCTTAAATGACTATTAATTGATTTTTATTATCATAAAATGAAGATCTATAACTTTACAAATCATCATTTCACTTCCATTATGCAAGTTAATCTAATTAAATACACCACAAATGTGCTAAAAGACTTCTGCCCAACATGATAATGATCCTGGAGTTGTCGTTAGACTAGATTAGATTAGATTAAAACAAAACCTTGACAGACAATCTTTCATGACTGTGAAGTATGGATTCTGGGAAATGAAGATGTAGCACTGTGGAATGTAGGCTGTCCGCTTTTCCGGGTCCTGGTCGTGGTTGGGAGTGGACTGGGCTGGAAGCGGAGAGCATCTCCACAGTCCTTCTGCATCCTGGAATTGGAAGAACAAAATAACGGAAAATGTAATAAAATAAAAAAATATGCAGAATTAATTATCAACAAATTGTAAAATAATACACTAATTGTAATTAAGCATTACTGCACAAGAGACTCGTCAGAGGTGCTCCCAACCTAAAAAAATGAGACCCCGATCGAACAGAAAGTATATAGATAGATAGATAGATATATTCTTTATTGAAACCAATTGCATACCGCATTTTGGTGCACAAAAACTGAAGCATATCAATAACATTGAAGATGATTAACTATACAGTTCGTCATTATGTCCCATATTATAGTCCCAAATAGATTATCTAACCCGTTACCGATTAAACTAAATTAATATGCATTGATTAACTCAGAGAACTTCTATAGAGCCATTTTAATCAATGCATCAGGCATCAAGCAATGACAATCGCAAACAGATCTGGTCAATTCCAAGAGTCAGCTTAATAAGATTAACTCACAAAATTATTCTTATATCTTACCCGTGTTTGTCTGTATGTAAGTATGTAAGTATGTCTGTATGTAAGTAGAGAAGTATGTCTGCATGTATTGTACTGTATTGTATTTGAAAATTTGTAGAGGGCCTCTTACAGTATAAGCTATTCAGAGGCGCTCTCAATCGTATACGGTAAGTTGAAATATGAGAGAAGCGAGCGAGGAAGATGGGCAATGAGCCTAGTTGCCGAGTTCAGGACCAATTGCAGGGAGGATAGTCGTACCTTGGGAAGACCAGCTATTAACGAATTATAGTAATCAATGCGACAGCATGTATACATGTATGTCTGTATGTATGTATGTATATGTTACAGCAATAAAATCAGGGATTTTTGTAAAATGCCTGAAATTTTTAGGCAATTTGTAAAATCCCCTCACTCGGGCACTTTACAATCCCTGAAAACCAGGGATTTTGTAAATTTCGAAATCTGATGATGAAAATTTGACAGATTGCCTGAAAGTGACGAAAATTATCCAAGTTTTACAAAATACCTGAAAAAACCAGGGATTTTGTAAAATCCCTTAAATCTGATGATTACAGGCAATGTGTAAAATCAGGGATTTTGTTAAATGTTTAGCAATTTGTAAAATCCCCAATTCACTCGGGCACTTTATAAAATCCCGGGATATAAAAATCAGGGATTTTGTAAAATCCCAGAAATTCTATGTCATGTCGCCTTTGGCTGCGTGTCCGACATGTATCGCCAGCCAAGTCATGTGGTCGGGGCCGTGACTTGTTTGTTCCTCTTCCCCTTAGGAGCCTGAATAGAGCTTTGAGTTGTCGTGACGGATTGTCAATTAATAAGAATAAATAAATAAAATAAAATAAATAAATAAATATAATTAAATTTATTTATTTAATCAATTAATTAATTAATTAATTAAATTTAATATATAAATAAAATAAAAAATAAAAAATAAAATAAAAATAAATAAAATAAATAATTAATTAATTAAATTATTAATTATCTAATTAATTAAATGAATTAAATAATTAAATTTATTTATTCATATAATTATTTATTTAATTTTATTTTTTTATATAAAAATAAAATAAAATAAATAATTATATGAATAAATAAATTTATTTATTTATTCATATAATTATTTATTTAATTTTATTAAATAAATAGAAATAAAAAAAATAAATAATTAATTAATTAAATTATTAATTATTTATTTAACAATTTATTAAACAATTATATGAATAAATAAATTTAATTATTTAATTCATTTAATTAATTAGATAATTAATAATTTAATTAATTAATTATTTATTTTTTATTTTTATTTATTTTATTTTTTATTTTATTTTTTATTTATATATTAAATTTAATTAATTAATTAATTGATTAAATAAATAAATTTAATTATATTTATTTATTTATTTATTTTATTTATTTATTCTTATTAATTGACAATACGTCACGACAACTCAAAGCTCTATTCAGGCTCCTAAGGGGAAGGGAACAAACAAGTCACGGCCCCGACCACATGACTTGAAACATAGCCGGCGAACATGTCGGACACGCAGCCAAAGGCGGACATGATCAGATTTCTGGGATTTTACAAAATCCCTGATTTTTTATATCCCGGGATTTCATAAAGTGCCCGAGTGAATTGGGGATTTTACAAATTGCCTAAAAATTTCACAAAATCCCTGATTTTACACATTGCCTGTAATCATCAGATTTAAGAGATTTTACAAAATCCTGGTTTTTTCAGGTATTTTGTAAAACTTCGATAATTTTCGTCACTTTCAGGCAATCTGTCAAATTTTCATCATCAGATTTCAGGGAATTTACAAAATCCCTTTTTTTCAAAGATTTTGTAAAGTGCCCGAGTGAATTGGGATTTTACAAATTGCCTAAAAATTTCAGGCATTTTACAAAATCCCTGATTTTACACATTGCCTGTAACATATATATAATTATATATGTATATATATATATATATTGATTCATTTATTCTTGCATGCATGCACTCATCAAGCCACTTGATGTAGGACACTTCAAGTACCTCACGAAAGTACAGCATGCATGACTATCTACATGATCTGAACAAGTGTGTTTTAACACAGTTTGAAAATGTTTGCTGAACACTACGTAGGCCTATACATAAAGAGAAACTGTTCCAAAAGGTCCAACACATAAGAAGGTGCCGGACTGAAGGGCTTCAGTTCAAGTGCGGCACCTGCAGAACACAGAAATCCCAATCTGGTTGACTCGAGACAGAAACACTGAGCTGATGCAGATAGCTAACAAACGACTGTCTGACCGGTCAGCCCTGGTGGAAGGCTTCCCGGTCCAACGAGTTCCAACCTCTGACTGTATCCTCCTCGATGATTCAACAGAAGTGGAGGAATTGAATGTTGTAGGCGACTGACTGGGATGCAGTCATCTCATGCAATGACCAATATGTGTGGGCACTGTGACGTAGGCCTATTGCTTCATATTGAAGCTAGCAATGAACTGTCTCAGTTGGTCGGATCCTCCACATAATCCATTGGAGAAGATAGGTTAAAATCCGATATATCAGAGAAACTGGAAGCCAGGGCACTGTGGGTAGACAAGCTGAGTCTTACATTTATACCTAAATATCATTAAAAAATTGACAGAACAAGCTCAACTGGGGAGAGATTTCCAAGGCCTTAATAACAGTGACAATTTATATGGCGCCGTAACACAGCCATGCCGTTACAAGGGCGCCAAACCAACTTGGACCAACTGCCATGAAATCCGAAGAGCCCAGAGTGTTTGGGTGAGGGCCACGGCAGGCATCTTCACAGCATCCATTGATCAAGTGCAAAAATGTCTTTTGGTATAAATAGAGTCATTGTGTTTGGACCTTGGACAAGTAATCGCTTTGTACAAACACAATGAATGAATAAAATAGTGAGGCCAGACTTCTACAGAACGAGAAACACCAATGCAAAGGAACTGTCTGACCCCTTATTTATTATCTTTCAGTGTGTTATAAGAATAACTATTTTGGTTTTTAAGTAAACAGTAAAGGATCCCATTACATTTAAATATTGTCATTTATGATCACATAACAGCACACACGGTCATGTTATAAAAAAAACTAAAATCTTATACGAGGCTCCCACGCTCTGCATTGCACCAAGCATGCACAAAGCGCCCTGTATAGCAGGTTGTCCTCAAACCACCTGCGGTTTTTATTGGAACAGAACAGCCAGTTTCACAACCACACTGTTTCTGTTATTGCCTATCGTGTCTTGTCGTGTATTCTCATGTATTCTGGAACAACCAACCACTATGTCTATATACAGCAACCTGTCTTAAAACACACCTGTCTCGATCATTTGCGAAATCATACATGCAGAACATATGTGACGTACTTAAGATGTGCTGTAGTATGGATCTGGCATTGTAATCCCAAATGGCTGCCAAACATTTTCAGCTAATAATAATCCTCAGTCTGCATGAACACTGTCTGACTCCAACCACTGTCACTGACTCCTAATACAATTGCCTGATCATATATTCATTTACTATCAACTGGGATGACAAACCACAACCCATTACATGGTAAAATACACAGTACACATAATGTCTTGCCTTTTCGCTTTTCTATTTCAACTAGCCCTGCTTTAGTAACAGCTTTCACCCAACCATCAAAATAATGTTCCAACTGTCATTAATTAGACGTTTTAGCACTAGATATGCCTTCAGAGCTGCAATCTCAAAAGGAAGCCCACCAAAACATAGCCACAGTTTTACCAACACCATGTGCATCCAGGCAATTCAATTGATACAGTTTAACTGTTGTGTAGAATGGTTCATAAAAAGTGACCTCTGGAACCTGACCCGGACTCAGTTTAGCTGGTTGAACAAAACAAAGAAAGAGGAAGTTGCAACAAGTCTTGTAATTGTGTGCTGGATAGACAATAATAAACATGGACAAAACAAGACTTGGACTATCACTGATAGAAAAACTGGATTTGAAAAATGAAAATGAAAATCATTTATTCGCATTCATCATTGCCAAATAACTGACGTCAGGAAATGATGATGATGATGATGATGATGATGATGATGATGATGATGATGATGATGATGATGATAATAATGATGATGATGATGATGATGATGATGATGATGATGATGATGATGATGATGATGATGATGATGATGATCATGATGATGGTGATGATGATGAATATGCAGAAAGAGAAACAATTACTTTGGAATAAAAAGTACGTAAAGTCTGCTGCATATTGTCTACTCAAACACAACCATCTCCCACCTGATGAAGGCTTTGCTTTGGTGTGCCATTAGTTGATCCCATTTGCATTAGACACCAGAGCGATAGCAGTTACTAATAACAATCCTACACCACCTGATATGTAAATACTACCAGAATCCTTAAAACCTCCACTGAAATAGGAGTTGCATGATCATCAGTCAGCAGTCTATTGTGGCAAAGAATTCTATATATTAAAAGCTATGTGGCATTATTTATGCAAGCTAAAGTTCAGTCAGCATCTGGAAGTGTAGGTTTGGAGATTTCCATGATCCACATACACATCAACTCTAGACCAACGTGCCTTCTCATGCATTGGACCGTCCTCCTGGACCAACCCCATTTACATGTACTTATTACTGTCTTTAACTTTTGCAGCAAAAATTTGCAAACTGCCTTAAAACAAACTTGTTTTGATCAGTTAGAAAGTCACTGGCAGAGCGCTCTTACAATATTAAGTCTTACACAATATTAAACAAACATTAATTTGATGGTTGTTGATGACGTGTTATGTTCACAGCAACACTTGAGAAAAGGTCATACTTGAATTTAATTGGGTAAACAGCCTGTTTCTTTTCAAACCACTGACAATTTAAGCAACTATCCAATTCGATTAAATAGACATGGTGTTATGGTCACACACACCCACATCAAATGTTTATACATTAATTAAAGACTGAACTTCCTGATAGTATTGTATTGAATTTTCGTTTATTCAATCAATAGTGGCATGTGCTAGGTTTGATTGTTAGGTTTATAATGTATAGTTTTCCATGACATTACAGCTCTATCCTCTAGTAAATGTCTTTATATAAAGTTTCGGGTGTCTTTCTCTGGGAGAGTAAATGGGAGTGGCCAGTTCCGTATGTTGTACCGGGTGACTCATTTGGTTGAACAGAGACCCCTTAGGACATGATGCTCATTGCTCTGCATTCCTTTAAACAAGTGCTAGTCCCCCCAGTTGCTAGTGAGTCCACTGTTAGTGATGTAGAGGGTAATTATCCGGCTCTTATAGTTTGCCCATCACCTCCTTCTCTTCTGTTTGTGTGTGCAATGTGTGCATGTTAGAATACATGCAAGGTAGTAGCCCAACAAAGACTATACTGCATACTGAGTTCACCAACTAGAAAGGCATTGTAATTATGCACCTAATAACCATTAAAACTGCTCCAGATAATTAGAGAAACATTAGCTTCGGTAGTTACCATGTCACTCATGGCAAGACTTTATCAACATATCCTCCAGTATGTGTCTTTATATAAAGTTTCGGGTGTCTTTCTCTGGGAGAGTAAATGGGAGTGGCCAGTTCCGTAAGTTGTAATGGTGCCAATGGGTTGAACACAAGGCATCAACTGATGGTGCATCAATACCATAGAGATGTATAATATATAAATATATCACTAGAGGCCTGATCTGCTGTTAGTTTTGTGGATGCCGATTCAAAACGTATACCTCAATAGTCAAGTGTACATGTGCAACTGTATGCATGTTAGAATGACATGCAAGGTAGTAGCCTGACAAAGACTATACATCATATTGAGTTCACCAACTAGAAAGGCATTGTAAATGCACCTAACAACCATTAAAACTGTTCCAGATAATTAGAGAAACATTAGCTTCGGTAGTTATCATGTCACTAATGGCAAGACTTTGTCAACATATTTCTAATGTTCTGCATCAGTCAAGTTGCAGGTATTGGGTCAACAAATTGAAATTGTAACTGATAAAGTTCAATGGTGCCAATGTCTCATGCACAAGGCATCAACCGATGGTGCATCAATACCAAGGAAACTATCCAACCAACATAAGTTTCCGTAAGACAGAGAGGCAGCCTTTGTCTCTCCCAAAGTCTCTCTCGTGCTCCTCAATGCTCAAAGTTTTGTTGGTCCCTTCTCTCGACCGAGGTCACATATAGAAATCCTTGGTCTATGTCGTACACAGGACATTGCTTCAGGAGTAAAGATAACAATGATGTAGCACTAAGTAACCTGGAGTTAACATAATGAAAATACAGATAATATGTGACCTCGGTGAAGATAAGGGATCACTTATCGCTGACTAAATCACCCGGAAAATGGACTTTTTCGTAATACATTGATTATTAATTTTTTTTCCAACTAATGCACCTGCAGATGAAACATGCTGTACGACAAACAATATTACCTCACAAGATGCAAAATCAAGGCCAAAATCAGATATTAATATATATCAAGCAGAGACAGGCTGAATATTTATTGGCGATTTCCTGCAAAATGATATTTTATATTTTGCTAAAAAGTGCACAAATTTTCGGCCAAACATTCCAACATTTGTAGCCTGATTTCTGTAAGGTATAAGCTTATTGAAAATGTTAATAAATCCATTCCTCACAAGTGGCCCATTTCTCTGCCAAGGTCACATATATATGAATATCAAAAAGTTAGTGTAAAAGTGTGACTCTACCTTGTAGATGTGATGTCGCGTGTAGCAGCACAGACTGACGGCATATGTTCTTGTGCCGACAATGTCGGTTAACACGAGGTAACGCACACTGTCAGGACAACCGCTAATGCTGACGAAACAATCGTCTAGGAAACAAATGCAACATCATTATTATTAATTACAGAACCAGAGGACTACGAAAAAACAGAAACAACAGCAAAACAAAACGAGTAAAAACAGAAACCAAAGCAAAACAAAAGGACTAAAACCAGAAACTGTAGCAAAACAAAAGGACAAAAAAACAGAAACCACAGCAAAACAAAATGACTAAAAACAGAAACCACAGCAAAACAAAACGACTAAAAACAGAAACCAGCAAAACAAAATGACCAAAAACAAACCACAGCAAAACAAAACGACTAACACCAGAAGCCACAGCAAAACAAAACAACTAAAAACAAACCACAGCAAAACAAAACGACTAAAAACAGAAACCACAGCAAAACAAAACAACTAAAAACAAACCACAGCAAAACAAAAGGACTGAAAAAGAAACCACAGCAAAACAAAACAACTGAAAAAGAAACCACAGCAAAACAAAAGGACTAGAAAAGAAACCATGGCAACACAAAAAGACTAAAAACAGAAACCACAGAAAACCAACAAACTAAAAACAGAAACCACGGCAGAATTCCATCACCAAAAATACCCAACCTGGAAATCCCAGTGTCATCATCGACGTCAGAGTCTCCGCATTGAGTGGCAGCTCCGTTGACTTGACGATCGTCTTCTTGTCAGAAGTTGACGCAAAGTCAACCTGACGACACGAAAATCGCTTTGTCAACTTTCGCTTCAAGACCGCAATCCCATCTAGATTGCCTGCCTTGGAACCTTTGGATCGGGTGACCTTCTCATTGGGCTGCAGCCCTGATTGCGATTTTCTCTGGACTGGTTCAACAGAGGAAGGACTTCGCCGGATCTGAGGGGGATAGGTCGAGTCAGGGCGCTGTGAGACAGGTGGAAATAGGGCAACGTGGGAAGAAACGGCAGCGAGGATTTGTGGACTAAGGGCTATGTTGGTTAGATCGGAAAACTGGTCACAGTGCAGCTGAAAAGTATTCAAAACAAAAACCAAAATAAAGTTGAATTTATTATAAGAAATATAAATATAATTACGTAAAATAAATATCATCGTCATAATCATCATGCATCACTTGGCGACAAAGGGCATGAAGCAAATCTAGATTGTTTTTGGTCATGTAAAATGATAAGAATATATTTACTGATCTAAAGAATTAAACAATAATCGAATGTAATAAAGGTATAAACTTTTATATCCAGTCCAATCCAATCCAATCCAATCCATCCAATAAACTAAAAACTAATGCAATCTTTTGAATGTATTCCAATCTAAAATTCTGTGCAATTCAATTTAATCCAGATACAGCTAATCTAATCCAATTCAATCCAATCCAAGATAAACTAATCTCATCCAATCCTATATAATCTAATCTAATCCAATCTAATAAATGTATTCTAATCAAGCGATATCTAATCCAATCCATGCTTTTAAATTCCAAGGGACCATTTCAATGTCAGGTAACTCTGTGGTAGTGCCAGTTCCAAGCCTGGAGAAAGGAGGAGGGCAATGCCAATCATTTTTGCAACGAACGAAAACAGTGTCACTAAACAGTAACCAACCAATCAACGTCAGATAGAGACCTAATTATAAATGATATAGTTTACCTCTGGGTCAGCTGGAACCAAGGCGACCGTTTCATCGATGCCAATCACAGCAACCATCTCGAGCAGCGAATTGTGTAGCTTACCCATCATCCTTACTATCTGACTTATGGCAATCTCTCAAGCAGATTCATTAGCCTACAGAAGAAACAAAACTATGGCAATCCTTTTAGACTTATTGAACACAGAAAAAACACTCGATATTACAGTCATTCAAATACAAATATCGCTATAGGCATCCAAAAGCGAGACCAAAGAAGTCTAACAAGTCCCATTAAGAGAGATTTGCTGTTCAATAAAAACGTCAGGAAAAAACCCAGGAAAAACACAATAAACATTCAGCCAGGATGTGGTTAGAGAAGCAGAAGCATTCCAGGGGAAGATGGATGCAAATAGGTTCCTATAACCATAGATCCATCGACATTAGGTGTTCGGCCTGGCCAGGGAGTGGTTGGAGATGCCGAGAATTCCAGATGGATAGACGAACGGAAGTGAAAGAGAAATTGCCTCACTGAATATCTCCCTCCTAAGTCCTCTCCCCTTCCTCTCTCCCTCTTTACCTGACATGCAGTGTGTATGCTTTCTCTCTCAATTTTCCTTTCTTAGTTTTCTGTCTGTCTGCATGGTGCATGAGTGTTTAGTGCGCTGGACTGTCTGGGGTTCATATTCTGCCAGAGTAGAAATCTGTTTCAAGATTTCTGTTCCACCTGTGCCCATTAGCCAATTTAGCTATAAACAGTACGCTGATTTACACTAATGGGGGAGAGGAGACGGTGAGGGAGAGGACTGGCCACTCGTCTTCATATGCCGAGATTAAGAAAATGAAGTTGATAACACTTCATAGCCATGGCTGCCTCTCAGGCTAGCTTAATGGATTGCTCGTCGGTTTCTTCCATGATCACTTACGGAAAGGACAGAGGGACAGAGAGGCAGGCAGGGAAAGAGGCAGGGAGGAAGGCAGGCAGGCAGAGAGACAGGCAGAAGGAATCAAGAGTAGACAGAGAGGCAGGTATACGAAGACAGGCAGGTTGAGAGAGAGAGACAAAGACAGAAAGACAGAATGAAGCCAATTAGCAGAGAGAGACAGAAGCAGAGAAAGAGAGGAAGAGAGACAGAAAGACAGAGACATATTGATGCCTTCCACAGACAGAGAGAGACTGACGGACATAGAAAGACAGACAGAGAGACAAGGAGAGAGGGACAGGCAGGCAAGCCGACATAGCACAGGATTCTTTAATGTCGGCTGAGATTAAAAATCACCCTTAACTGAAACAGACTTCTTAATGGCAGAAATTAGATACAATACGACACCTGTGCCAACTGGTTCCTGCCTCTCAGGGTGAGTCAATCTCACGGGTCAGCTGTCAACAGCTCCACCAGGCAGGATGCTTTAGCTAACAGTCTAACTTCCGTCCGTCCGTCCGTCAGTCTGTACTTTGTGGGGACCGGTTCGGCCAACCCATCTGACTTGCCCAACCCAGTGGCATGTTTCCCTGGGTTATTATTATTATGCATTTATTATGCGCCACTAAACTATGACCAAGCAATGATCAATGGCACTTATCAACTGTGACTTGCTCAAGGTCCCTACACAGTAACCATCTCAGAGGAGATTCTAACCTGTACTCTTCGTGTTATATGGCTAGCACTCTAACCAATCGGCTACCGTGTCCCACGACTGGTGATGAGTTTCCCTTGAAGAGGTGCTACATAAATCATGGTTTAATATTACAAAGTTTTCTATACAAACTGCCATAACAAATGGGTAGATAACTAAAGCACTGTGGTTATCCAAATTAAGTGGGGTGAATGCTAGTCTATAGGTTAGAATAATTATTCTAGACTATCACTTAATTGAAGGTCTGGGGTTCAATACTCCGCCAGGATATAAGAAGAGGCAAGTATGACCTTCAACCCTACGATCCACCCTAGCCTAAATGAAGTTAGATGTGATATTCAAGTAGCCATTGCAATATCTTCACCAGTAAACACACGGACAAAAATTTAACAACAGCAGACCGTTTAACAGGCGCACATTGCAGTAATTTGAATGGTGCTATACGGAACCATAAACATCAGAATTGTTCCTCAGCCTGAAATCAGGCCCATTAAAGAACTAACAAACACAGAAATCTTATTCCGGCCAAAAACAAACATTAATGGTTGATGGAAAACACACTGACATCAATTAGGCTACAGTTTAATAGAAAACATACTGTAGTCAGTAATATACTCGTTGCTGACCGTACGATATCCAAATTTCTGTGTGTGTGTGTGTGCCCGCGTGTGTGTGTAAGCATGTACATACATACATACATACATACTGTACATACACACACACAATTTACAGGTAAAGAAAATTAGTAATAATAAATAATAATAAATAATAATAATAATTGCTGGATATATATTTACTTAGTAAGCATTTTGCATCTTTGTAATGAAGCCAATTAGCAGATAATTACTAACAGCACAAGTGACTTCATCATTAAGTTGTAAATTACAGACACACACACACACATAGTATATTAAATACAAAGCACATGGCATAAGCACACAATATTCCTATTACTATTATTTATTACTATTATTATTAATATTGCTATTATTGGTATCATTAGGCCTATGATTCCCTCAGGATATCCAAAATAATGGAGAGCATTTTTCTTTAATAGCTAGTCTTCATTGATGTCATGCTCAGTGATTATCATCATTATTATTACTGGTATTATTATTATTACTATTATTTTAATGAGTATTATTATTATTATCATCATTATTATTATTATCATCAGTATGATTATTATTATTACTATCATCATCATCAGTATTATTAATATTATAGTTATTATTATCATTATTATTATTGTTATTTCACCAAAGGTAAAAATAACCCCTTAGGATTACACATGGAAATTAACGATAGCATTCTTTCTTGAAGTCATGATACGGCTATTAATATTAGTATCATAATGATACTATCATAATCATAATATCTAATATTAATCAGATATTCTAATTGGTTAATTTATGAATTCAACTGAAAAACTGAAAGACAAGCCTTCAATGAGATTATGAGCAAAGACAAAGGTCCCGCAAAATTTTAATTAGTTAACTTCTATACTATAGTGTCAGACGTAAAAGAAATCCACCAATGGCACACCAGAACCAAGCCCTAGAACCGCACTGTCCAACACGCGGCCCACTTTCTATTTCAAATGGCCGGCTCGAGCTCGTTAAATGTTTGCAATTTGGTAAAAATTATGTAAAAGGCAAAGTCACTGGCCTCCTTGCATAGCTATTCGTTTGTAACTTGGCTCATCATTGACAATGTGAACACAAAATCCAGTTCCTATGGTGCATTCATTATGATTATTCCATAATAAAGTTTAATACAGTTAATAATTTTCAATACATTTTAGTCGCTGCTTTTGAATTTATAGGTACGGCCCTCGGCTTCAAGAATAATTTTTTCGGTGGCCCACGGTGTCAAAAAGATTGGACAGGACTGCCCTGTCCTTTAAGTTAGCCCTGAGGCAGCCATGGGTAAGAAGTGTTAGTGACTTCATTTTCTTAGCCTCGGCATATGAGAGTGGGTGGTCAGTCCTTTCCCTCGCTGTCTCATCTTCCCACCAACACTGTATGGTCAGTAGGGTGGCCCTTAGCATACAGCCAAAAAATGAAAATCATAAAATTTAGTCTGGCATACGTTCAATCCATGCCAATTATAGAAATAAAATTATGTGACAAAAAACTTTGGAATTGTATAACATTTAGGGGTGGCCCTCGAGCTCTGAAATTTGTTATGTAATACGATTTTGCGATTTGAATCACAAAATTAAAAAAATGTTATTCAGAACATTCACTGTCACCCAGTCTTTCACTAAGTTGGCTAAAAAATATACTAGTTCATTCATTCATTTATAAATTCATTCATTCATAAATTTACATAGCGCTCCTTTAAGAGGACTACACAGAGGCGCTCCCGACTCCAGCACGGCCAAAAAGTACAGTTTTGAGTTTAGTAAAGAAAGCTTCAGTAAGAGTCCCAGGGAGCAGGCGTATATATCTCCTGGAGGAGCCCGTTCCAGACCACTGGGCCTACCATGGGAAAGGCTCGATTCTTGCATACCAAGCACCTGAGACAGTTTCTTGGAGTTAGTTGTGCAGAACTTTTCGAGACCTCTGGTGCCAAAAACTGCATCTCACTTCACACTGGGTCTTATAGGCGAACGATCTGGAGCTACTGCTTCCAATACAGCAATCATCAGTTTCTTAGAGTCATTGGGTCAAAAAGGGCAAGCCCAATAGGCTCTTCAGACAGATACCATAGATGAAGACCTAGCTTCTTGCTTGTAGCAGCAGAAATTGTTGCATGTGAGTATATTAGAAGTTCTTCCATGAGAATCAAGTTGGCGAAGTTATCCAGACTCTCAAGTAGACAACAGCCGAAAAGATGGTAATATCAGGAATGCTGCGTTCTTCTGCAGCAGTCTTCTTGAAAAGACCACATCTTTATTGTGTTGATAACTTATGCCATCCATCGTGCCCGATGCATAGCGCCAAGCATTCGAAACCGAATTCCACGAGCTGGAACATCTCCAAGAAAGAAAAGTGAGAGCTCGAGAAATTCTCTGTAATTGTCTCGTGACTGTTCAGTTGCCTGATGTTTATTAGCAAATTCCAGGACGTCAGAACGGTTTATGGCCACCAAAGATTCGACCGATGGGTCTGATGAGGTTGTCTGAAATTTGTTGCTTACAATGAATTGCCAGTAGTCTTGAAACCTCTTGAAAAGAAGATTATCGGGTCCAGTAGATGTTCCAATGGAAGTATTATTTGGAATGCAGCTCCAACAATTAGTTCAATAACATGGTGGCTACATGCCAGAAAAAGGAGATCTTTATTCAGTTCCTGCTCTATCAAGCAACATGCACCTGAGCGATGACCTGTGTCACAGCCTGTCGTATCGAAGCACAATCTGTTGCTTGCCCATGGCTAAAACGCGAGCCTTTGCCTTCATTGGCTCTGCACTACGGAACCAGCTTCCTCCTTTGGCACGTTCCTGTTTATTAACTGATGGGCCTTTTCGTTGTCTCAAGACCTCTTTCTTTTCTTTGGGTCTCTCGCACTGGGAGCGCCTCTGATTGGTGTGCACTGCGAGAAGCACTATATAAATTGATAGGTACAATACAAAGCGAAAACCTGATACTGATTATTCCACTCTCTCAAACACTGGACGACTTCTAGGGCTGAGCCTGTTCCTGGGATAGCTTTGGAATGCCCAGTAACTGTTCAACTCCTACACCTGAGGTAAGAACTGGAAAACGATCACCATGCTTGCCCTGGCTCAAACCTTCCAGTAACTTCCCATCCCAATGAACTGTTAAGGAACTATTACGGCTGTTCGACTTGGTGGTTCTGTTGCTTGCCCTGGCTCGTTGACTGGGATTTCGGTTGCTGTTCAAATTGCTGACATCATGACCAAGGTTGGAAACCACTTCGCTAAGAACGAATGTAGCGTTCCTTGACGAAATCTTGGTTCTAGCCAAAACCGACGTCAGACCAGGAGACAGAATGTTGGATGTGGCTCGTTTAGGTGCAGATGCTTCATTGTCACTACTGTTAGTATCACCGGTTTTTTCCTTTACATTCAGCATCAATTCCATCACTTTCGTCACTTAATTCTTCATCACTTGATGAGGAATCAGTATCCTGAACTACTTGCCTGGCTTGTATAGCCTGCGAGCTCCTCCTGTGATTGTTTCTTGCGCTTCTGGAAGTTTATTCCCGTATTATTAAAACTTGAGAGCTAAAGGGCCACCCCTAAATATTGACCAATTGCAAATATTTTTTGCACATAGTGTTTTCTTCATAATTGGAATAGATTGGAAGGCTGCCACAAGATTATTTTGCACTTTCATTTCTAAGGGCCACCCTAATGGTCAGTGTACTCATTACAGCTGAGTTGGCTAGGGGCACAAGTGAGGCAGAAATCTTGAACCAAATTTCTGTTATGGCAAGGATTTGAACTCCCAACCTCTCGATCAACAGTCCCGCTCACTAACCACTACGCTATCGATACATCAATGGATGGCACACCAAAACCAAGTTGTAATCAGGTCAAGCTCTAGAAAGTTCAGTTCGTAAGACTGCAAAGCCAGTAGTTAGTGAATTCCATAGACGAGGACAGGAGCCTGCAACCTGTGCAACCGTTTAAAGGGCAAATTCCGGGCCATGAATCCAAAATTAAGCCAAAGATCCACAATAATCATTTTTGAACTGTTGCTGCCGTGGTAAATGGCTTGCTGCTTCATAATGCGCAATTGTCTATGGTTGGTGTGGCCAGTGGCTGGGTAGGATATCCGGTTACAGTCGACAGTAACTGTTATCAATTAGTCAAGCATAGTGAACAAGAAATTCTGTCGCCTCAAGGAGTCAATCGAAATTAGTGCGCTGACATAATAGTGGGATGAAAGATATGGCCTTATGGGGAGGGTGACTGCTTGTGGGGAGGGTGACTGCTTATGAGGAGGGTGACTGCTTACGAGGAGGGTGACTGCTTATCAGGAGGGTGACTGCTTGTGGGAGGGTGACTGCTTATGTGGAGGGTGACTGCTTGTGGACTGTTCGACTATACTTCTATTATGTAAGCACTTGAAAATCACTTTCTTCAATCCTGGTTTTACATGGCTATGTTGGGAACATCATTTATGAGTTTCTCTGAAGAGGAGCTAAATAAATCTCTAATTACATTACAAATCATGGAAATAATATTACATGTGCATAAATGTACATAAATACATCCACACACAGATATATAAACTGTACTGTTTGTATGTATTTGTTCATCCCATACAATTACATACAGTATATCTACAGCTATACACGAATATCTAATTCATGAATGTAAATTTATATATATATATATATATTATGTCAAATATGTAATGCATATGTGTATATTATACAGAAAGAAAGTATATTGTGCATGCATATGCACATGGGTGTGTTTACATTCACTTGTATAAATGACAAGAAGGTACTAGCACTAGGCCGGATGTGGAAATAATTGGTCTTTCCCAATTTATTGCTTTTTACAAAAACAAGACCAGATTAATTGCAGGGGAAAGCCGTTGACACAATTAGCAGCAGGAAGACGGATAAGTGGGTTGTAAATTCGCTTAAATTCGCTTAACCCTGTAATCTAGGCGTGTACCAAAATGTATGGGAAACCAATGCAGCTCGTCGTTAAAGGGTTAATAAAGCCAGTTCTGTTTCATTAACAGAGAACTTACATCCACTGCACTGAAGTTTTGGAAAGTCGTTTTTTAGACGTGACTGCTAGTCCACACTACAATATTGGCACTAAATAGGTTTTCAGATGAGATTGGAATCCCAGATGAGGCATACTGAGAACGAGATCATACGGTCACTGATTGGTGAGAACACTTGCCTTGTGATGCAGAGAGTACAGGTTTGAGCCTACTCTCCAGAGACGGTTACTGTGTACGGACCTTGAGCAAGTCCTTCACTCACACTTGCTCAGCTCCATCGATTGATAAACTTGGTCATTATATACAGGTATTTAATAAACGCATAATAATAATACGTTTACCACTCTGTATATATTACCAAACTGCTTTAAAACAGTAATACAATGATCATTGCGGCATAGCTTATCTCTAGTGTCAGTCAGCTACTGGCCAATATCCCACATCTTCCATTTTAAAAAGCTTCACAGATCACTTTACCCTCACAGTGACTGAAGGTACCACAAACTCAATTGACATGCACACATACATATACAACCTAATTAAAAAATGGTAAAAAATACAAACATAATTATGCCAGATAAAACAAAACTATTATAAACATTGATGATGACAGTGATAGATATGATGATAATAGGCCTATAACTGGTTTATTCAGTCAGGTCTTTCACAATCTTTCAAATGCATAATATGCTCCCAGGTCATAAACTCTATCTTTTGATGGGCTCCTAAAATGAGCCTTATGAAAGTCCCGATACATATAAACATACAATGAAGTCTAAATTCGCTCATGTTTCAGTGGGATGTGTGTGAAACTTCACAAGTGGTAATTACAGCAGTCCCGACAAAACTAAATAAATATAAAATTCCTTCCTAAAATCAAACTGATTCAGTCAGTAAAAAACAATTTCGACATAAAATATTCTCATTTATAAACCGCCTATTTAAGACACTTGCGGTTTAAGCCTTTTATCGTCCATAAACAGATAAATTTACCTTCTTGCAATTACTGTACTGACATTTAATGGATCCAAAAATCGTCTTCTCAAATTTCTCCGATTCTCGATTCACGTTGAGCGAATTAAAATCTCATTCTCTACATAAAACGGACGCTTCGTTTCAACTAATAGCGGAAAACCATCTCACTATCCAACCATCCATAAGTCAAAAACCTTTCTCGTAGGACATTCGTAGACAATTCGGAAACTATTGCGCTGAAAAGCATTCGCTAACGTTCCGCACTGAACAGCAATTAGCTTTTCTCGGACGATCGGTCGACCGAGAAC
>JACEVL010000937.1:0-30000 GCA_020284085.1 Aporrectodea caliginosa
GACCTTTCTGCTCCAGAAGATCGGTGATGTCTTGCTGCCTCTCCTTACAGTGTTGTGCAACCTATCTATTCGGGATAGAGTCCTGCCGCCGTCAAAGAAGAGATCTATCTTTATTCCAGCACTGAAGGGTGACGGCCTGTACCCGGCCATCCCAGTGAACTACAGACCGATTTTCATTCCTCTCCAAGATCATCGAGAAGATAGTGGCAAATCAACTAACTAATTGCCCACCTATAGATAGAGAGGTACAATCTTTTTCCATTATGCCAATCCGACTTTATGCAGATGATACACAGGCGTACATGCACTAACGCTGCCTCTACTGTCAGGGCTATGGGTCAGACGCTGACTGCGCTAGAGGCCTGGATGGTATCAAACCGTCTGTGGCTAAAACCTACAAAGACCAAATTCATGTGGATTGGCTTCCAGAGCAGCTAGCTAAGCTTAACCTGCCTGACCTCTCTACTGAATTTCCTAACTGAATTTTCTCCACCTCTGTCCGAGAACTCGGTAGGTCTATCCAATTGGATCAGGAACGTACTTTGGCACCTCACCACCATCGCCTCTTCTCTGCTTCTATCAAATGCGCCAGCTTCGCACTGTCGCTCGCTCTGTCTCAACTGGCGCTACAATTACACTTGTGAATGCTTTCATCGCAGTTCGCAAAGACTATTGCCTTTCCCTTTGTTCTGGCTTACCATTTGGACGGCTGGTCTGCCTTGACCGTATTCAACGCTCTGCAGGTCGACTTATCGGCCAAATACCCAAATTTAGTCACGTGTCAAATTACGTGCTGGAGGTTCTGCGCTTGCTCCATGTCTTCCAGCGTATAGAGTGCAGTGTCGCCTTCTTGGTATGGCGATGCCAGCTAGTCCTCGCTCCAACTTACCTACATGTATTTTACCTTTGTTGGCCTGTGTCGGGTACTCAGAGTAGTCGCTTTTTATGCTCAGCGGGAAAGGGGTATTCTCAGTCCCGTTTGCCCGTACCTCCGTCATGCAAAGTCGCACTTTTTAAGTGGTAGGCTTGTCGGTATGGAATGGCCTCCCTCTTGAGCAACGCCTGTTCCATAGGTCACTCTCTGACACATCTCATTAGCGCTTGAAAACTGTTCTTTTTGACCGTGCTGGAGTCGGGAGCACCTCTGAGTAGTTTCCTTGAAGAGGTGCTATATAAATATTTGAATGAATGAATATGATAGGCATGTATGCATTGCTAGCCTCACAACAGTGTTATAAAATGAGTAACGTGAGTAAGATCAAACTCTCAAGTCTTGAGAGTGGAAGGGCCCGTTACATGAATGGTGGCATTTCGTCCGCGATAGAATTTGGCAGATGGATAGAGACGAGCTAATAATTAATTTTGAGATTGAAATCGAAATTAATTCTCTTGACAGCCACATTGTGACTGCTTGTTATCGTTCGGTTGGCTTACTAGTCATATCATGTCATGTCATATCGCCATCATCGCTTCGGGACGGTTGGCTACATGAATGGACATTTACTGCCCAGTGTATTCTGTCGCACGACATGTTCAATAAGCCGTCACCCACTGTCCGATCCAGTTCAGGACGTTGTCGAGCCACGACATTATCGGACTTCCTCGTCCTCGGATACCTTCCTCGAGACCCGTAATCAGGCTTCTGTCGATGTTGTCGTTCGGCAGTCTCATGATATAGCCTATAGCCAAAATATCGCAGTTTCTGAGTTTTGGTGTGAGCCAATAGTTCCTTTGTGTTCCCCGCTGATGTGAATATCCATTCGTTGGACATCATTTTCGTCCACGGGATTCTCAACAGCTCTCTAATGCACTTGTTCTCAAATGCCTGAATACGTTTTTCTTCTTCCTTCTTCAGCGTCCAGGCCTCGCATCCGTATGTCACGCCATATTGGCCACGCCAATGTCTTCATCAACCACAGTTTGTGTCATTGCTGATCGACTTATTCTTCCATATAATGCGTCAATTTGACCATAACCGTCATCCCCACGGCCAGCCTTGATTTAACTTCACTCGCGCAATTCGCAACTCTCGTTACCCTACTCCCTAATAGGGAGTAGGGTAAAAAGCTTGCTAGTAGTCGTGACGTAATAATGACATCGGTTTGGGGAAGTCAGGTCAACTGCAGATTGTGAGTGTTGAACGCTATAGATAGTCTTAATTAGCGGTGAAAGCAAGGTCGGGTGAAGGTTATACATTTATTTATAGCCATAAGGAAACTTTTATCAGCGCGAGGCTGAGATAATTCATATAACGCTATTAGTTCCTACAGTGAAAATAACGTAAGATGTCCTCAGAATAGGGGGGGGGGCTATCAGAAGTGGACAACAAAAGCGGCGAACTCAGGAAATTTGAAAGAGACAAGAAGAAGCCAAAAAAGAGAAGAGACGTTCAGAAGAGCTTTAAACTAAGAGGAGGTTGAAAAAGGAATCGTTATGGAGGTGTCCGTTGACACACTTCGTTGAGTGTAGCGATACGAACTCTGAAATTTGAGGACTATCGTCAGTCAAGACGTTTGCGATTGACTAGATTGATGCGCAGCACCAGTAGCGCATCGAAACTCCGATTTATACCTCTTACGCAGAACGTTTGCGCGTTATCGAAGTATTGCTTTGGTGATCGTTTACCGTGAATTATCACTAAGTTCTGACTGAAAGTAAAGCTAGAATGACTACAGCAACGCGGAAGAAGACAAACTTGCCAAGATGGTGGTCAGAACCGGTCAGCAGTAACTATCGGCGACGAACACTGATACAAGTGAATATAAACATTTCATCTCAAAGAGTTGTTGGGGCGGTTAGCTTAATGCCTATACTAAAACATAACTTTATTGCATATAAAGATGCTCGTTCTAGGTAAAGTTTCTTGGTCTATAAACTAATGAATTACTTATCTTGTAAGAGTATATAATGTAATACTCTTACAAGATCAGTAATTCATTAGTTTATAGACCAATTATTATCCTCACCTAGAACGAGCATCTTTATGGTCTGGCAAGGGAGGAGGCCCATAGGGTGACACCATGAGTGTTGTGTTCATACTTCAATTAACACAATGCTGAGTTTTATGAATATTAATAGGTTCAAGAAGAGTCTTAAGAGTACAAATAAAAATTATATTATAATGTCACTGACGTATATATACACCTCTGGGGAGGTTAGCTCAAGGCCTATACTAAAACATAACTTTATTGCGTATGACGATTCTCGCTCTAGGTAGTGTCTTGGTCTGTAAACTAATGATGTACTTATCTTGTAAGAGTATATAAATACGTCTGTGACATTATAATATATTTGTACTCTTAAGACACTTCTTGAACCTATTAATATTCATAAAACTCGGAATATTTTTAATTGAACTATGACGTAATAAGGTTTAGATGCCTTGATAGCCTCACAACAGTGATATAAATAAAATAACGAAGGTCAAACTCTCAGGTCTTAAAGCTGGAGGACTCGTTATAGTTTGTACCTTTGTAATTGTATAATACTGTCTCAATTCCTGGACACAGAGCAATAATAGTAGGCCTACTCACAGATAGTTCTTAAAAAAGCGTCTACAGTTGAGCTTGACAATATTTCAGCACAATCATGTCATTCTGAAAAAGGATTTAGCATTAGGTTCATTTTTAAAAAAAGTGGACATAGAACTTTATAGTTCTAGTGGCACGAAATGTCGGGCTACCATGACTGAAGAGCGCTTAAATTCTTTATGCATAGACCTACACGTATACTGTCTGTAGAAAATGACAATCCAAGGAAGCGCGCATTTGGCGAAGCTGTACGTGAATATGTTGCTAGAAACACCAGAAAAAAGAGTAGGCCTATTTAGTCAAATGTATGGTGTTATCGGTACTCTCATAACTTTATAAGAATCTTCCGTGTCTAGTCTAGTAGTTGCAAATCCCCGGACATAATCTCCAATGCTCGGACATAATCTCGTAAGGCTAGGATATAATCACTCCAACCTCGGCCGTGCTAGATGGATAAAGGTATTCACTATATCAAATACCATCTGTAGAGATATGTTTTGATTCCACTGGAAAATTTTATTACGCTATTAGGCCCAAATTTGTCGAAAATTGTTCAAAGCAACAGCGAAGTAACAATCAATCTAAGAGTAGGCTACATCAAGTTTGTCTCACAGCTGTAATGCCCATTTTGGTCACAACATTTTACATGCGTCCAAGTCCGCGCAGAGTATCCTCGATGGATTTTGTTCCAATCTCGCCGATCGCTCCATCTCCCTGGCCATTCGTTTATTGTAAATTTAATTTTAAAAGTGAACGACATTAACAAGACTTACGTTAAGACTTAAACGACATTAAGAAGTCTTATCTTTAAGATTTAATGACAATAACAAGTCTTAAGTTTAGATCTCAGTGACATTAGCAAGTCTTAAGTGTACACTTAGCCACATTAACGAGCTGACATAACAAACAAAAACTGGGCAGTTAAGTAGCCGTCCATAAATGAATTCACGCGATTTTGGCCGATTTTTCACACCGTTCCTCCCCCTCGTCACAAAAGTAACACCCCCTGAAAAATGACGTCACAGAGCTCTGACCCCCAAAGACCAAATTTTAAATTGATAATAAAACATGTTTCAACACACATCTATTGTCATTGTAATAAGTATTTAATGTGGCACTTCACCCTGGTGGTGTATTCAAGGAGAAAGTCAGGTAGGCCCTATTTAAAAGGAGTCGTTGGAAAGCTGATAAAATTTATTTGAATATTCATCGTCTAACCAATTACTAATTAGTATTAGATGTTCAGAATATTTTGTAGTAGAACAAAGTAAAATGGAAAGAGTAGAATTACCACAATAACATATTCATTCCACAGAATGTAAAGCTCTGGTAAAATCATTAGAATTAAGATGTTTAATATAAACAATTTCTTCAAAAATTTACAGAATATAATTATGCTTCTCCATTCTTCCATGGGGAAGCAAAATGCTCCTTCATGGAAAAAGTAGGGAGAGCAACAGAGCATGAATATTTACAAATCTGACGGTGACCAAATATTTAAATAATTAGAAAATGATTAAAAATGATGCCCGTATACATTAAAAATAATCAAAAAATAGTGAAAATTTAGTACTCAAGTATTAGTGTTGTTATTGTTAAAATTAAATTGCTGCTCATTGCTAATTTAATTACATAGACATGATGTGACGTCACATTTCTCAATCCCACCGCCATGTCACACATCGTCACAAATTTTCGCCCCCTCCCACCCTAGATGTGTGACATCATTTATGGACGGCTCCTAAGGTTTATAAATTAAACGTAGAAACAGGCTAATTGCACAGAAGGGGAATTATGTCCGGAGGGTTATGTCCTACTCAAAATCGTGGGATGATGTCCGCGGATTTTGTCTGGGGATTTTGCAAAGGTGCCTCCATAGCAGTTTAAGGTTCGGGCCCAAAATTTTTTAGATCCATCTATGATCATATGCTACGAGCGCTGCCAGCTGATGTTGCTCCAAAATATGAACGTACAGTATCTCTGTCCAGACGATATCACCAATCTCGTCGGGAGAAGAGATGGTCACTGGAAAATCACGTATGTCGAGTAGCAGGCCTCATCACAACTCGGCATCTTTTACATCCTAACGCTCTCCTCTTTCTTTTCAGTAACCTACACTGTGTTATTTTTGACTTTTAAGGGTGCCATGGATACCCCTCATCAAGCGGGCGAAACTCTGAGAGGCAACTTTTTCATCAGTCACGGCTGGGTCATCGTCCATCTTCTTCGCGTCTTCTTCAATTCGGCTGTGCTATACGTAAGAAGCCTGGACACTCCTCGTCGGAGACAGAAAGGAAATTAACGTAGACAAGTGATCAGAACTACATATCTATTATCTATAGTTAAGATATACTAGCTAATATCAAAAAGTTTTTATGTGAAAAAGACGTAAACAAATATTATATAACTAAGAATAAAAGAAAACTAAGTTAAATGAAATGATGAGACGAAAGGCCTACTTTTATATCAAATATTAATACAGTACAAACAAAGTAATAAAGAAAAATCACGATATCAAATATTGAACTATTTTCTTCTAATTGAACAACAGACTGCTGATAAAGCAACTTATCAATTAATTGAATTTATTAATAATTAGCATTCACATCGAAGTATATCTCGCATATTCGTGGTAGTCCACCTATTCAAAAGTGTGCGCCTTAGGCTACTTTTCAAGGAACATTACAGCGAATTACGGATTACGCGCGTATGTAATGTAGGCTATAATAGTACTCATACGGATACGTGAGCCGAGGTTCAAAAACACTTATAGTCAGGGAGCTGTGTTGTCGATGGTTATAAATCATCTATAAAAGCATTACCTACATATGCACACGCATGCGTAATATATGTAGGCCGTAAAACTATTTGAAAACATTGACAATTAGTCATATTAATTAAAATGACTAGCTGAGTGGCTTTATTGTCAGCGGTTCCGAGAACGAAGTGCAGTTTATAGGGATAACGTTATAAATTTCGATACAAACTGAATTGCAATTGAAATGTAGGCCCGAGAGGTATTATTGCAAGCAATGTAGTTATTCAAATTTATTACGAATTCTGAATGAGTGCAGTGTACAAGGTCACAGAAGGATAACTACTAATAATACTCAGTTTCAGTAATTGGACTTCATTCGTGAATCGAGTCTAACGCAGTTAGACTCGTTTGTTTCAAGCTACAAGCAACAGAAGACTTTCCAGGTGGGTTATGTACCTGTACGAGGAATTTTCAATTAAATACAACAAACTAATAAAAACATTACGTACTTATGCACACGTATCTATATGAGTGTTTTATAATTATCTTCGTTTATTTTGTCAAACTGACACACCGCAGTGTGATTACAGTTCATTAATAATAATAATTACGACAGTTACATTACCTACACACGCACACGTAACACGGCCATGCCGTTACAAGGGCGCCTTACAAAACAGCTAACAACAGTCGGGATAAGCCCTGGCGAGCAAATGTGATTTTAGCATGGATTTAAAAGTCAACTGAGTCGGCCAATCGAATAGAATTGTATGAAAGGACGATCACAATTTATTACAGGAATCGAATTTAACTGTTTGACAGCTATCATGCAAGGCGACAATCACTTCCTACTGCTCATTTTACCAACGCTATCTGGTGAATGAAACGCTGGATCTGGAGGGTAGCGGGAAGCGATTCCGCCTCGTGCTCATCTTCTGCTCTTCGAGCCATTATAGTGTTAGAATTTCCCTAAGCACTCTCATATGTATACCAATATTATTTGCATACACCCGAGTATATATAGGCCAACATACATAAAATACGTACATGCACGCGCATTGAGTCATCACGTATTTTGGGCGCCTCATTTAATTCCAATATATTATCTTTCTCAATAGTAAAATCAAGAGACTTGCAAATCTATTCATTTTCTTGTACGATAAATCCGCAGAATAAGCCCCGATAAACCTTTAAATATCTTGATTCCATTAGCGAACGTTCAGTACTGTTGTCTTGATTACTGTCAGTCACTTTCAATAGATATAAATCAGTGGATGTTCCGGTCTTTGTTAAATGGATTGTTTTGTTCAATCGAATACAATTTTGCATTGAAAGTTTCCAATTGACCATCTAACAATGTCCTTTTGAGCTACGACAACGGCGTATATATATATATATATACACACATTCATTCATAGCGACCATTTATTTAGCGCGTCTTCAAAGAAACTCTTCAGAGGCGCGAGACACTTAGTGTACACATACGTGCATGGATACATCAACATTTTAATAATATAAATAAACGAACAGAAATCTGTGTCCGTCGTGCTACGCTGTTTCGCTCGCGTCCAAGCGGTGCAGCCACACACGCCAGCAGAAGGTGCCCGAGCGCCGCACCGCGCAGCGGCCGATAACCAGAGATCGGTAGGGGCACGCACATTCGAATACCGCGTGGGGTCGCTCTAGACTGTTACAGTGAGAGCGACACCGCTAGGAATCGCTTGAGACTGGCGCAGCCAGCTAGAAGTTTGTAGCTCGAGTAAGAATGACACCGCTGGGGTCTCTCGAGACCGGCGCAGCCAGCGAGTAGTCACCGTTAAAGGTTGCTCGAATGATTAAACACCGCCAGGGTTCGCTTGAGACTGGCACAACCAGCCAGTAGTCACCGCTAGAGGTTGCAAGATTTCTTTTGTTCCGCAGCATATAAAATCCTTAGCCAGAGATGTTCCATTTCAAAGAGAACATAGTGAACAGAAGAGAGCACCGTGAGCAGAAGAGAGCCCAGTGAGCATAGGAGATCACAGGAAGCAATAAAATATTTCCTACCGTCCTAGGACGGGTAAACAGCTGGTAGAGACATAAACGCAAAACAATATAACTGTATTCTTATAGTGCCCTCCTCCAACAACATAGAAGTGCACATTGAAGCGATAAATATAAAGATCTGTAAGTTTGCAGTTTAGACACATGTAGAAGGACAGTCACAGCAGAAGAGTTGCAATCATAATGCATATACATAAGGAAATACGCAAACACAAGTACATACATTGATGCATCCACACGAACACACACACATTCACTCGCATATAATTATATTTATTATGCATATAAATACGTACATAAGTCTTAATGCATGTATACAAAATTGCATACACGTATATTATAGTGGAATGGCCTCCCTGCTATACTGCACTTAGTGCTCAGGGTCCACTCTACTTTGTTCTTCAAAAATCTTAAAACTGTCCTATTTAGCAAGGGTCAGACCGGGAGAGCTTCTGAGTAGTCTACCTTGTATGTCCACTATATTAACCTTCCTTAATAATTATAATAATAATAATAATAATAATAATAAAAATAATAATAATAATAATAATAATAATAATAATAATAATAATAATAATAATAATAATAATAATAATAATAATAATAATAATAGTAATAATAATAATAATAATAATAATAGTAGTAGTAGTAATAATAATAATAATAATATAATAATAATAATAATAGGCACTCCTACTTGTCCCTTTTGCTCGAACCTCCACTATGCAGAATCGCGCTTTCTCGGTGGGGGGCCCCTCGACCTGGAATGGCCTTCCTCTGGAGCTTCGCCTTGTTCCTAGGACCTTCTCTCCCACGTTCTTTTCTCACCTTAAAACCGTTCTTTTTGGCCGTGCTGGAGTCGGGAGCGCCTCTGAGTAGTTTCCTTGAAGGGGCGCTATACAAATGTTCGGTATGAATGAATGAATGAATGAATAATAATAATAATAATAATAATAATAATAATAATAATAATAATAATAATAATAATAATAATAATAATAATAATAATAATAATAATATGCTAATAATAATAACAATAATAATAATAAGAATAATGAATAAATAAATAAATAATAATAATAATATAGAGTTTCCAATGATCGTGTTTAATCCATCAGCATTGCGCTTAACCTCTGTATTTTTCCAGTGACATAATTTACTAGATGTATTTCAGGGATGTCGTTTACGATCGTTTTCCTCGTTTGTCTGGTAGCGTCCACTGATGCCGCAACATTTGCTCCCAGCGCTCCCCTGACAACTGAAAACTTCGGAGGTGACAAATATCGATATTTGTATTCTCAGTAAGCTAAGGAAGGAGGAAACGGACAAAGTTCATTTCTCAGTGTACAACAAAAATTGACCTTTCCTTGAGGGCCCGATAGCACATTGGATAACACACTGGCATAGAGAGCGAGAGGTACCGAGTTCGAGTCCCGTAGGGTGGATATGCTTTGTAGGCTGCTATTAGCGCCGTGTATTGCAGGCTGTCTGTTCTGTTAGTAGTTAAGATTTCAATTGCATAACATGTAAATGTACAGCGCAGTGCGTTTGTCAGGCGCTTCAATAATGAATTAAAATCATGGTTCTTAAATAATGGTTCTAGGGCCTCATCATCATTATTATTATTATTATTATTATTATTATTATTATTATTATTATTATTATTATTATTATTATTATTATTATTATTATTATTATTATTATAAAATCAGAGTTCTTAAAATCATGGTTCTTAAATCATGGTTCTAGGGCCTCATCATTATTATTATTATTATTATTATTATTATTATTATTAATTATTATTATTATTATTATTATTATTATTATTATTATTATTATTATTATTATTATTATTATTATTATTATTATTATTATTATTATTATTATTATTATTATTGCCCATAGGAGAAAGTAGGGAAATCGCTCAGTTCATACTCTTAGACCTCTGAGCCGATAGTGGATGAATCCCGTGGTCTTCGCCATGGAGTCAGCGTATCGCAGTTTTGCCGTTTAGGCTACCTCCCAATCCACGTCACCTCTTACATGTAGCGTTTGTGATCAATCAATCAATACTTTTATTGTTCACCATAACAGTTCAAATATAAAGGTAGACAGTCTTGTAGGCTACATTCAGTGACAATGGGTAAACCCGAAAGAACCAAGGGTTCCGCTAACAGGGTCACCTGATACAAATAGGCCTAGTCATTAGATTATCATACTTTACAGTTCATCATCTTATGCGAAACATGTTAACTTTTTGAACGCAAGTTTTGTGTCCATAATAAGAGACAAACAAACAAAACAAACAAAAAACGGCATGCAATGCTGATGGGGACACACAACACGCACATGTCCATAACAACTAAACTCTATTATAATAAACTTGAAACCATAAGCTAATTACTAGGCCTACTTCAACATATAGATGCACCTATAAACTGTTTCCAGTGGCTAGTGCAAAGCAAGTGTCCGTAATTTATTCAATACACATAAGTAGGCAAGAGCGCACAGAAAGCACCTGTATGCCCAATAGCAGTTGAAGCAACATTTAATGCAATCACAGCCGTAGTTTTTATTCATTCATTCATTCGTTCCGAGCATTTATGTAGCGCCCCTTCAAGGAACCTACTCAGAGGCGCTCATATATCCAATAGGAAACATTACATTATGTCGAGACCCTCGCTATACGTTGTCCTCAAACAAGCTTAGAACCCTAAATCCGTAAACGTTACCTTAGAGCAGGGATGGCCAACCCGCGGCCCGCGGGCCAAATGTGGCCCGCGGGCTGCTGATTGGCGGCCCGCACGGCCCCTTTCTAAATAATGTTTTGTCTCATTTTGAACCTACTTACTTGTCCGACTACTAAAATACTGCATACTAGTATGATGTCTAAAGCACTAAAAGATTTAGTGTTGTAATTTCTAGTGACCTAATGTAGTCGTTCCTGTTTTTATACATCTTGTAAAATATGAAATAAGCATATGTATTTCTTTCGAGGCTGTGAGGACAAACAATTTGCGGACCGCCGCGTGCTTACCAGCAATCACAGTGGCCCGTATAGGCCAATAATTGTTGGCCACCCCTGCCTTAGAGATCAACGTCGCTTTGTTGCAGTCATCATCATCAGGATCCATGGGCCGAAGGACCGTAGGTGTCCAACGCTTGCATCGGATCCATGGGCCGAGGCCCGTTGAAGTCCAATGCTTGCATTGCATTTCATACTTATTTTTTCTTTACGAACGGAGTATCTGCACCCATCCGTCCGACCTTCGCACTTCTTCCTTAAAGAGAGTTCCAGGCTTAGGACTGGCTCTGATATCCACTATCTTGTGGTATCAGAGCTTAGATGCCGCCCACGTTTGCCAGCTTTTTCAGGGTTCCTGCTGAGCCTGTCCACCTCGCGTAGCGCCCTAGGTGGTACTTCAGCCAAGACCTTCACCACTGATGGCATAGCCTCAGCAGGCACTCCCCTACTGACTGTTGCCACCCCTCACCACGTTGAGGTGTGAGTCGGACTTTGAGGGGGTCGCAGTCAAAATTTCATAAATTTGGATTATGAATCTTTTCTTAAAAGCATTACATTACCCTACTGACCTATACATTACTAAATGAACAGAATTCGCCGATTCTGATGGTCGTCCATTAAATTATATGCGTCTTTGAAAAACTGTCTCTTGTTCCTAAAATTTTATTGTTTACAGATTGTGGAAATACTTTATACAATGATTCCTTCGGATATGTGATCTCTCCGAATTATCCTAGTAACTACGGATACAATCAGAACTGCTCCAACATCATCTGGGCTCCACAGCGAAGCTACTTCTCCCTCTACTTTCTGCAATTCCAACTAGAATACGATTGCTCTCGCGATTGGCTGGAGGTATATATATTATATATCAATCAATCAATCATCATTTATTGTTAACCTTTGAACAGTGCATTTACAGTTATACAGTTTTCATTGGAAGGGTAACAAGGAGGCCCTGGAGGGTTGAGTATCCCGCTAAATTAGGGTCACCTATGTACCAGATATATACAGCTAGAGGCAGTTGCTATCTAGTTCAAGATATCTCGTGGAGTAAACGCCCTATATACTGGTGATTGGTTAGAGAACAGTTTAGGAAAATAGATCGTTATTTTGTTTACAATAGTTGGCATTATCTATAGGAGCTTAACTAATAACTTAACTAACAACTTCGACACTACGCCCACTGAGTATATGTATATATATAATATATATTAAATATACCTCTGATTAGTTATTTGTCTTTGTATTTGATTCGTCTTCATTGTGTAATAAAAATGCTGGTCTATTCGGTAACGTGCTGGGTTTGTAATCCAAAAAGCGAACTTTGTTCAGCCACCACGGAGAAGTTGTACGGACACGCTCATTTTAATTCTCGGATATAGACCTACATCCATGTAAATTTTTGTTATCTTTCATTAGAACATTTAAAACTGCGTATCTAGCTCTACACCAGCCATTGTATGTCTACTCAGGTCAGAGGTCACATCGATTCTCGGACTTCCGTCCATATTGTGTACAACATAAAGAGTCATTAAATCATAAGACACGCATTCAGTTGGACATAGAGTTCAATACGCTAAGCCTGCAAACATAATCCATGCAAGATATTGGAAACTGAAATTTAAACCAATAAAACTTACTGCATAAACATTCGACACTACGCCCACTGAGTAAATGTCACACAGGGTTTGTCTAACTCCTTGTCGAAAACTATCTATGCTTTTAAGTCGGTAGATCGTGGTATTTACTGGATAAGGTTCTCGTGCAATGTAACAAACCATTTGTTTAGCCATTTCCAGGCGTCTGTCTGAAGCGTGATTTATGGTATTGCATTGTATCTCGACATTTATGTTTTAATGGCAATCTTTCTTATGATCTAAAAGGTGCTGGTACTGGAAACCAGAAACTATATTTAAAAAAATGTTGAGCTCAATCATTTGAAACAAAAGATATATTTAAAAGACAAATATTCCAAGAGGAATGTCGGGTATAATTATGAGAATACATTCCTAACTCGTAATGATGTCTGAATGCGGGGAACCTTCGTTGCCTCGCATCCAGTTAATGTAAACAGATAAATGGATTGTACCACGTTTCTGCTCATGTTTGTTCTAGATAAGTTGCCTTGATAACTCACAGTATGGTCCGTATAGATACTGTGGCAACTATGATGGCTACAGCCTAAGCGTCGACGTATGCAGTGAAGTGCTTCTGTGGTTCCACAGCGATAGCTATAACAGCTATCAAGGATTCAACATCCAGTACAGCGTTTACCCTTGTCGGTGTAAACTCTATCATAAATAATTATATTGATCCGCATTGGAAAGATATATTGGGCGTTTTATGAAGTCTCGATATATATATATATATATATATCTAATATATATATATATTATATATATATAATTATATATATATATATAATATATATATATATAATACTGATATACCTTTATGCTCTGCACAGTTTAAGTGGCCAATATATTAAGCTTCGATTCATGCATAACATGTATATTCATGCATATAAACAAACATACACACTAGGGTGGTTCTTAAAAATAAAAGTTTGAAACTACTGTTCGCCAAGGTTCCATTTGGTTCCATTCCCTCCAGAAACATCGCACAAAAAGTTGTATGAAAAGTTTTTAATATTTAGGACTGGCACAACACCAGTAAAGTTTTACCCCTTATCAAATATAGGAACACTCGAACAGTAAGCATAATAGTTGTAATCAACCATGAAAAGTGAACATTTAAACCAGGAATACATTCAACTGCCTGTCAAGATTATAACACAATGACATTTATTGCATGCATGGGTACTAGGGTGGTTCTTAAAAATAAAAGTTTGAAACTACTGTTCGCCAAGGTTCCATTTGGTTCCATTCCCTCCAGAAACATCGCACAAAAAGTTGTATGAAAAATGTTTAATATTTAGGACTGCCACAACACCAGCAAAGTTTTACCTCTTATCAAATATTGGAACACTCGAACAGTAAGCATAATAGTTGTAATCAACCATGAAAAGTGAACATTTAAACCAGGAATAAATTCAACTGCTTGTAGTAGGTCCAGATTATAACACAATGACATTTATTGCATGCCTGGTTACTAGTGATTACACTGATTAGTGATTAAAATTATTTCTTAGAATTATTATTTTTATTATTGAGGAAATGGTAAAAAGTTAATAACTTCTACAAATATGGGGATATTCTGAAAATAACACATCATTTTATTCAGTTTTAAGAGCTCTTTCTAGCGGTGTATTGAATGGCAGTTAATTAGTTTTCAATTAGAATATTTTACAAGAAAACTTAAAATTTTCTCGAAAAACGCTTTGTCTCGTAACTTTAGCCGTCTGGTGGGGGCGGAAGACATTAACATTTTTTAAAATTTTGAACAGTTTTTGATCCATGCCATTAGGCAAATTTTGGTTGCTATTACTTTTCCAATTTATAATTTTCGCTTTTTTTCACTGCACCCTTTTGTGTGGTATGCATGTTCGAATAGATTTGTCATTATCGGTCTCAGGAACTCACGGATCAAATACCACTAAAATGCCCATAAAAATAAATATTAAACAATCAACGAGAACATAAACATTGTAGAAATTATTTTTAGTTGTGCTTAAGTAAAATCATCCAGCCTTTCTGTTTAAAACTAAACATAGGTCCAAAAATGCGAATCAAATACATTTACTCGAAATGGCGAAAATTATTTGTAAAAATCAAAATTTCTAGACGTTGTGCCAGTCCTAGATATTGTTCGATCCTGCTAATTTTTGGGCTACATTACTTTTAAACCAATTGGCACGGAATGCCGGGTTGGCGAAAGTAAACAACTGAAGTTGAAAATTTTCCATTAGAGATGCGACCACCCTACTGGGTACTAGTGATTACACTGATTAGTGATTAAAATTATTTATTAGAATTATTATTATTGAGGAAATGGTAAAAAGTTAATAACTTCTACAAAATTAACACATCATTATTTTTATTCAGTTTTAAGAGCTCTTTCTAGCGGTATATTGAATGGCAGTTAATTGGTTTTCAATTAAAATATTTTACAAGAAAACCTACAATTTTCTCGAAAAACGCTTTGTCTAGTAACTTTGGCCCTCTGTTGGGGGCGGAAGACATTAATATTTTTTTAAATTTTTGAACAGTTTTTGATCCATGCCATTAGGCAAATTTTGGTTGCTATTACATTTCGAATTTCTAATTTTCTTTTTTTTTCACTGCACCCTCTTGTGTAGGCTTGTTCGAAAAGATTTGTGGTTATCGGTCTCAGGAACTCACGGATCAAATACCAATAAAATGCCAATAAATATAAATAATAAACAATCAACGAGAACATAAACATTGTAGAAATTATTTTTTAGTTGTGCTTAAGTAAAATCATCCAGCCTTTCTGTTTAAAACTTAACATAGGTCCAAAAATGCGAATCAAATTCATTAAATATTACTCGAAATGACGAAAATTATTTGTAAAAATCAAAATTTCAAAGACGTTGTGCCAGTCCTAGATATTGTTCGATCCTGCTAATTTTTGGGCTACATTACTTTTAAACCAATTGGCACGGAATGCCGGGTTGGCGAAAGTAAACAACTGAAGTTCAAAAATTTTCATTAGAGATGCGACCACCCTCATACACACATGCATGCATACACGTGCATACATGTATACATACATACTCAAAAAAATGGGAATCCGTTGGTTGGGCTTCACGTGTGTGTCGAGGACCTGTCATTGTTGACTCTTATAATATTCTCAGCAATGTTGTGCTTGTCGACGGAATATAGGCCTATATTTTGAGTCGCATGAGCAAGCACATAGGCTAGCACATTTAATGCCTAATTAGAGATACAATTTAATTTACACAGATATATCTTACGTGCAGTTTAGCTCAGAGTTTTAGACGCAATAAGTTGTTTATTTTGCTGAGTTCATTCATGGCCTGTGGTTCCGCTGCTCTGCGAATGACTACATAGAATGGAATATAATGCGTTTCTGCTCATGATGGAAAGTGACATTGTCTCCGGATAATTATTTAACAAGTTATTGCTCAGGGCTAACGTCTTTTCAGAGCAGGTTTGAAACTCTTCGTTGAAATATTTCTACTGCCATTCAGTGAGAAAGCTTGATGTAGTTAAATAGCCGGGTTTTTGCATAGTGTAACAGACCCTTGAAGCATGTCGCCTTGTCCGATTTATTTGTCTGGGTGTCTCGCAAAGCTTCATGTTCTCCCTAGGTCACCCATTGGGTTGCAGGAAAAATAGATGGTGGCCAGCACTCATTATGCCAGAGACCGTCATTGCTGTTTACAGTATTTAAGAAGGGTGGCGATGACTCTTTCCATCTTACAGCGGTCCCATATAGATCCCTCTGGTGATTCTAGAGATCCAGTTTACTTGACGGCTAACCTCCACAATGGAGGCCCTTAGACCGACAGCAAGTTATTGACACGGTTCGGTTGCAACGCTGCATAGATTCTGATGGTAGTCATGTTACTGAGACCATGCTCATGAGTTGATCGTCGTCTTCGTTAACATATTCATCGTTATCTTCATCATAATCATCATCATCATCATCATCATCATCATCATCATCATCATCATCATCATCATCATCATCATCATCATCATCATCATCATCATCATCATCATCATCTTCAGATGCGATTTAGACAAGCGGTTCCCAAATTTATCAGTGTCACGGAACGGGAGGAATTAACCACTGCAGCTAACCCGGTGCCAAATTTATAAATTATTTCGGGTTTTTTCGATCACCGAAATTCCTGAAAATGTATTAAAATTGATTTAAAAGCATGTTTAACCAATTCAATTGCTCCAGTGCTATTTCAATGCTTGCTTGAGAAGTGTTTTTATGACATTAAAAATATAATATCCATTTCTTGATTGCGAGACAATTAATTTTGACCAGTTTCTTCAGTCACCTTACGGACAGTACCCGGAGCTCGCGTACAGGCAACGGTACGCGGACCACCATTTTAGGAATCACTGATCTGAGCTAATGCAATCTCCAAGGTATGCAGTATCGTGCAACCTTGCGTTAGATAGTCTAGTCTAATTCTACGTCACCGTATATAACCATTTTGCATATTATATATAATCAATCGTTTAGAATAATGCTACGTGATTAACAGTTAAGCATTAAAGACTTATATTTGGATATGAAATACTACAGTTACAGACGGTACTAACGCTCCTGCGGAGGCAACGTATTCTCCAGCAGTCACAGCCAATGTTTCAGGTAAGTGATTGAGTCATTGATATCTATATTGATAAGTACTTTTCTGTTATAGGAAATTGATGTAAACGCTTCAGTAATACAGAAACAACGTTGCTTCTTTTTCTGAGTGTCATAATATTGGAACAAGTTTTTTTCACTTCATTTCAATTAAATGCTATTATAATGTAATGTATTGTAATGTAACAAAACATTTATAAAGCGCCACTTAAGAGTCTCTCAGAAGTGCTCAACACGTGGCCATCAAACAGCTGAAAAAATGCGTCTTTAAGAGTTTAGAGAAAACCATATAGCCGCGTTAGGGTGGTTGCATCTCTAATGGAGAATTTTCAACTTCAGTTGTTTACTTTCGCCAACCCGGCATTCCGTGCCAATTGGTTTAGAAGTAATGTAGCCCAAAAATTATCAGGATTGAACAATATCTAGGACTGCCACAACGTCTTTGAAATTTTGACTTTTACAAATAATTTTCGTCATTTCGAGTATAAGTATTTGATTCGCATTTTTGGACCTATGTTTAGAAAAGATGGATGATGGATGATTTTACTCAAGCACAACTTAAAAATAACTTCTACAATGTTTATGTTCTCGTTGATTGTTTATTATTAATTTTTATTGGCATTTTATTGGTATTTGATCCATGAGTTCCTGAGACCGATAACCACAAATCTATTCGAACAAGCATACACAAAAGGGTGCAGTGGAAAATAAGCGAAAATTAGATATTCGAAAAGTAATAGCAACTAATAGTTGCCTAATGGCATGGATCAAACACTGTTCAAAAATTTTAACAAAAATATTAATGTCTCCCGCCCCCACCAGAGGGCCAAAGTTACGAGATAAAGCGTTTTTCGAGAAAATTGTAGGTTTTCTCGTAAAATATTCTAATTGAAAACTAATTAACTGCCATTCAACATACCACTAGAAAGAGCTCTTAAAACTGAATAACATGATTTGTTAAATTTGAGAATATGACCATATTTGTGGAAGTTATTAACTTTTTACCATTTCCTCAATAACAATAATAACTCTAATAAATAATTTTAATCACTAATCAGTATAATCACTAGTAACCAGGCATGCAATAAATGTAATTGTGCTGTAATCTAGACCTACTACAGGCAGTTGAATTTATTCCTGGTTTAAGTGTTCACTTTTCATGGTTGATTACAACTATTATGCTTACTGTTCGAGTGCTCCTATATTTGATAAGGGGTAAAACTTTGATGGTGTTGTGGCAGTCCTAAATGTAGAAACATTTTCATACAACTTTGTGTGTGATGTTTCTGGACGGAATGGAACCAAATGGAACCTTGGCGAACATTAGTTTCACACTTTTATTTTTAAGAACCACCCTAAGCCGCGTGCAACACGCACAGACGGCGGAAGAGCGTTCCAGATCGGTGGCGCCGCAATCGAGATGTCAAGACGAGCACAGGTGGTGGTTCGAAACGAAGGTATCATCAAGTCATTTCGCGAGGCAGACCGGAGAGCCTGCCGACCAGTTTGAGTGCCAACTGGAAGGCACAGTTCAGCAATGTAGTCCGGAGCAGTACCAGTCGTAGCCTTCCAAACCAGCGTAGCAATTTTGAATTGCACATGATCAGCAACTGGAAGCCAGTGGAGCTCACGTCGCATGTAGTCAGATATGTGTGAATATCTCGGTAGATCAGCCAGAAGTCTGGCTGCTGCATTCTGAACGAGCTGAAGTTGATGAAGACGGAACGTAGGGAGGCCCAGGAGGACTCCATTACAGTAGTCAAGACGTGTGAGGACAAAAGAGTGTATTAGCACAGCCGCAGCGCATAGCGACAGCGTTCTCCGTATAACTCGGATCTGCCTGAGCTCATAATAGCTAATCCTGGAGATATGTGACACATGATCAGTCATCGTAAGACCACCATCAAGAAGCACCCCTAGGTCCCTCACCACATTACATGACTGTCCAATAAGGGATGCCGATGCAAGAGCATTTTTATCGATCCTACAACGTGCACGTGTTGTAGCGAACCATATAAACTGTGTCTTGCTCGGGTTGAGTCTAAGACGATTGGCAGACATCCAGTCATGCACCGTCTCAAGTGCACAATGCATTTGTTGCGCGCACACCACTGCGTGGCCCGTGTTATTGGCTCTGTTGTCCTGTATCTGATGTGCTGGCTCGCAGAGCCTTTCGCTCTGCTTCTAGCGGGGAGCTTTTGGACCCTCGAGCTAGAAGCCTAGAACCTCAACCTGTAAGCGTCGTGCTTTCTCATTTGTAGGTCCTTCTATCTGGAATGGTCTCCCGTTGGAGATACGCCTGTTACATAGGGATAATTCATCTACGTTCTACAGGCTCCTTAAGACTTACTTGTATCACCGTGGTTGGGCTGAGAGCGCCTCTGAGTAGGCTTCTTGAAGGGGCGCTATATAAATTCCTTAAATGAATTAAATGAATTGGCGTAAACTTTCTGCACACTCATTTATCGTAATTACTAGACGTTTCTACCCGGCTTCGCACGGGTTATCTCTACCTTTATATATCGTTCCGGCTTGATTTGCGTGGTTAACTTTGGCTGCTTTGGCTGGTACTCACCAGGTACGCCCGTGTATCTGAATTAAGTTCGCTCTATCGTATATATCGTTCCCGCTGGATTTGAAAATGTAAAATATAAACCTTCGCTTTTTCTATAGCGACCTAATAGTTATAGCCTGAATTGATCGGATGCGTCCCAACCTACACCTCCGCACGCCCGTTTTAATGGACGCTACGCCACTTAGTAGGCTATCCCCGTGCAAGGACCATGCTAGCCAAAGATTTAAATTTCTTAAATAAGCCATCATCGGGAAGTGAACCGCGATCCTCACGCTCTCTATACGCAACAGACGAAACTCTTACCAATGTAGCTAGATGACGTCTTTGGCTTGTCGTCGAAATCCCGAGATGCCTTGCGAACGCTCTGTTTAGGAGGCCGTGTGCTGTATGACGTGTTGAGAAATCAGAAAAGGCGGCGTAATTTGCAACGGTAGCCACCAGTTCAAAATTTTAAATGTCTACATATCAGCATTTAAAGTCAATTGCGAGCTGAAAATATTCGCGTTTACCTACAAATTCCCGTAAGAATGTTGTGTAAAAGTGTTCATATTGCTAAAGCGTTCCCTTTCGGAGCCTTCAGTAGGATGTACAAACAAATAGACATAGAAACAAACAAAAATACAAACAAACAAACATACAAACAAACATACAATCAAACATACAAACAAACAAACGAAAGTACAAACTTTGAGAAATATAGTATAAGATAACGTCTATGATGCCGATATCTAATGCAAAGCTCATCACAAATCCCTCAAAGTGTATTAATTTTGAGCTCGGGAATTCATTGCACTTTATTGTCTATGACCTTACGTATGTCGCTACTTCAAGCCATTTTGCTCAGAGCTCATTATGCATTCTCGGTTTGAATATGATTATTTTAAAAGTGCCTTATGAAAGTAAGTTGTTTGCACTGAATAACTTCACAATACCAACCACATTGGTAAGGATCCTGAGTGGCCGAGTGGGTTGGTAGCCTGCTCGTCACGTCGGCGCCCCGGGTTCGCTTCCCGGTCGGGTCGGTTTATCAGAGATTAATTTCTCGGATCTTTACTGCGGGTGGCTCGGTCGCAATATAAACGTGGAGTACAATACAACACACAATACAACACATCACAATATAACTGGGGCGCGGTGGTTTAGGGGTATGTTCGGTGCCTTGCAGCTGGAGGGTTGCGGGTTCGAATCCACCTCAAAGTCGCCGCGTAGGGACCCTGGGCAAGTCCTTCACTCGCAATTGCTCATGCCCTTCGGCGTGAAACTCCGATTCAGCGTTCGCGCAGTAGTCGGGAGCGCCTCTGAATGGGAAATCTGGTAGGGGCGCTATAACAAGTGTTCAAATACAATACAATACAATACAATACACATGTTGGCGCTGCAATTGACCAAGTATCTCCATGAAATCTTCATTATCCAGCTAACCCGCTCAAGCCGATTCTCCTCCGATCTCAGTCTGTGTCGACCTCTGGTCACTACTCGCCCCAGGTTCTTCAACCGAGCCATGTCCAACACTGTACCACGACTCTTGAACGATCGACCTCCTGAATTCCGTAATTTTTCTGTTCTTTTATGATCATCGACACACACCCTTAAAGCCTTCGTGATGTTCTAGCGCCTTAGTGAGGTTGTTAGAGATTCGCTATATAAATGATCATATACATACATCATCATCCGCCTCAGATTTTCAAAATGAAGTTTCACCATTGCTTTTGTGTCGAGTGGCTCGAAAGAAATCTAGGTTTTGCGATTACGATTACGATATAATTGTGGATCCAATCAGAAACAGCGAAATATTATAAATGACGGGTGTCCAATGAACGTCGCTGTTTCACCTGACCCTGACCTTTATCGAACCTTCTGGAAGGTGGCGTGTCTGTTCTGTTTTGTTCACCTGCACGCACCTGAATTACGGAACAAGGATAAGTTGTGTCGAAATCGCAATTGCAATTATTGTAAACTCAGACTTCTAAATCGATGTTAGGCCTAATCGCAGGGCATCATCATATTCAAGAGCGCCACATCGTGGCAGATATCTAAGCCTAGTAAGAGTGTTATAAAAAGAATAAGTGTAGAACTACAAGGTATTCCCAATAGGCAGCCATGAATACGATGTGTTGGCGACTTCATTTTCTTTGCCTCAGCATATTAGGGCGAATGATAAGTCCTCTCATTCGCCTTCTGATTTTTACAAGCGGTGTACTCATGTGTGCTGAGTGAACAGAACCTTGACCTCTCTCTGTTGACAGTTGAGCACGCTAACCGCTAAACAATTGCACACGCCGAGAAGTACTGAGAAGCAAACCAAATCGATTGTTTCAAGTTTTATAGATTACACTAGATGTTTGCCCGTCCTAAGACGTTTAAAAAGAATGTAAAATTTAACCATCTGTCGATTGCGTGCGTTGTATAAAATTTTAAAATTGGTGTCGTCCACTCACCAAAGTGTTTGGTACTGACCCACTACGCGGGATTCACGTGTTTGTGTCGCCCCTACCGAAGTTTCTCGTACTCACCCACAACGCGGTATTCGGGAGTGGTCCGACAGCGATGTCGTTCTCGTGCTTGGTTCGTAACAGGAATGATACATGCACACACCGACACTCCGACAGTTCTCTTCTATAATAGTGTTAATGTTATACATGTTGCAGTCTCGGTAATTTATTAGGCCTACATAGGTACCTCTGGGCCTCGAGGTATCGAATCTCACTGCGTTCCAAGTGTAGTGGCTGAAATTATCAGAGGATATACGAGTTAATCAATACTGCTGCAAGAATTCCTCTAATATAATAAATCATATCTAACTTAATTAGAGACTTCTATATTAGGGCGGATTGAAGAAAATTCTAAAAATGTTTTAATAGTCTCCGATAGTTGCCTTTTATACTTCTTAGTTAGCATATAAATTGTGAATTTTTTTGGATAAGTCCTTGAAGTGCCCCAAGGTCCCTTTATAGTTCGCTACTTAAATGGTTCCAAGCATTGCATATAACGTAGGCACTCATTTTTGTGTAAGGTTATGACCATTAGTAAATTGGTGGATATAGCTCATAACAGGGTAAAGTTTTCAGAATATGCATTACCTCGGTGAATAAGCTGGTTTCCTTATCGCGGCTTTCATGTGGTGCTGAGAAATTTCGACGACTTACATTTACATTACTCAGTACGGTTCAAATGTAACTACTCACCTCTCCGTATGGAGTCTTCGCAAGAGTTTAACAAAGTTTGATGCTGTGCCAGCTATTACTGAAATGATAGTTTTATCACTACAAAACTTGCACTTAGCAGAAATAACATTTCCCTTGACAGTGAAATTATCATGACCAAACTTTACTGCTCTAGGAATATTAGTATTTTTATTATTAGCATTATCACCGTCCGTGGCCGCTATATTAGCAAGACAGTCGGAAGAAATTCTGATCAAGATGCGATTCATTCAGAAATTTCAAAATGTCCAATGTCCAGAACGTGAGAATTAGTGACTAAAGGAAAAGACAAAACTTACTGGTAGCCTATCCCTCCCTCCTCTCCATCCATCCTCTCCCTATCCGAGTGCCTGTAAAAACGTCGTAAGTGTCCAAATACGAGCATAAGTACTTTGGTCTCCAGTACAAGTACAGGTACTTAAAACTGTACTCAAGTTGTACTCGAGGACAAGTACAAGTACCAATACTACATCTCTGCATGCAATAGTTCACAAAAGAAAATTACTCAGCATGAAAATAATTACGTTTCTCTCCATGATATTGCCGATTTTAATTAAAATTCGCTTAATTTTATTTACATATTCTGACATTATAGTGCCAGTGGCAAGACTTAACCTTTTTCAATTGGTCTGAAAATTAACAAAGTTGAACATCATATTCATCATCATATTCGTTTAATTTCAAAATAATCCAGTTGACAATACGCAACAGGTTACAAGTAGGCCTAACACAATTAGATAATAGAGTCAGGCTAAAGATAATAAAGTGATAAATGGAATGGGAAAATCGCCAGGAGCATTATTTAAAAAAGATTGGAAATAAATTTTATTCTGGAGCACCCTAGCCAGGAGTTGCACTGGGTAAAAAAGCCAGATGTACTAGGTTAAAAGTTTGCCAGGAGCTGTACTTCTCTGACAGCATACGTGCTCTGAGAAATGGGGTACAAACTCTTAAAATAGTCCAGTTGTTCTTTAGCGCCAAGAATTTAAATCCTTGCACCTTCTGATGTACTACTGCACTTATTTGATAATTGTTTACAGATTGTGGAAATACGGTATACAGTGATTCCTACGGATATGTGACCTCTCCGAATTATCCGAGTTACTACGGATACGATCAGAACTGCTCCAACATCATCTGGGCTCCACAGCGAAGCACGTTCTACCTCTACTTTCAAGAATTATATCTAGAATACGATTGCTCTCGCGATTGGCTGGAGGTAAATATGTATATATATATATATATATATATATATATATATATATATATATATATATATATATATATATATATATATATTATATATATGTATATATATAATATTTTATATAGCTTTAATTATTTATCTAGATTTGAATTATTTTATTTTGTCTTCATTGCGTAAAAATGCTGGTCTTTTCGTAACGCGCTGAATCTGGAATCCGACACGTGGACTTTGTTCAGCGACCATGGAGACGTTGTACGCACACACTCATTTAAATTCTCGGTTGAAGCTATTTCAAAACACTTCATCTTTCACTAAAACTTTTATAACTGCGTTTCCAGCTCTATATCAGCCATTGTACTCAGGTCAAAGGTCACATCGATTCTCTGACTCCGGTCCATATTGTGTACTAGGGGACTGCGGGTATACCCGTATCCGCGGGTTTACCCGTACCCGACCCGTACCCGGGGGTCGGGTACGGGCCGGGTACGAATTTCACGGGTCGGGTCGGGTACGGGTAAGGTCATCACGGGTACGGGTATACCCGGTTTTACCCGTGCCGATGTGAAGTTTTGGGGTTACAATGTAACCGTTACATATAATAGAGAATGTCGGCGCACAATGACTCTGACCGTGTCTGCAACGTACTATTAACAGTTACTTAGTGTTCTAGCTTACAGCATATATACCAAGGAGATAAAATGTACAATGCAATTGAGACAGCACAACAGTTGCATGTGACAGGTTCCATAAGTTGACTGCCTATTATCATTACTACTACAACTGCTGCTGCTACTACTACTACTATTGCTGCTGCTGCTATTACTACTACTACTACTACTACTACTACTACTACTACTACTACTACTACTACTACTACTACTACTACTACTACTACTACTACTACTACTACTACTACTACTACTACTACTACTACTACTACTACTACTACTACTACTACTACTACTACTACTACTACTACTACAACAACAACTACTACTTCTACTACTAGGTCTACTAAGACAACAACAGCAACTACTACTACTATCATCATTAGCTATTTATTATTATCACTGCATGCTGAGTTGTAAGCCTATTGGTCTGGCAGGAATAGGGACTTTGGGAAGGCGTGTTAATGACATGACGGGTACTGTACGGGTACGGGTATACCCGCGGGTACGGGTAGGGTCGGGTAGTAATTTTGAGTACGGGTCGGGTACGGGTACGGGTAACGGTTCTGTGTTACGGGTACGGGTCGGGTAGCAAAAATGCTGTACCCGCAGACCTCTATTGTGTACAATGTTGCATGTTGATCCTTAGGCCTCGTTGTCCATCAGCAGGTAGATTCACCAACATTTTATTTGTAACATAACTTTATTCGAAGCCAAACGCAAACTGTCAAGTTGTTTTTCTCATTCTCTCCCGAAACGCCCCGTAATTCAGTCGTATATAGACCAGTAATTGCATACTTAATCATACAAGCAAAGACATAGCTATAGTGACATATTAAAGGAGTGGCTCTCCTATTCCCGAAGACTTACACATACCAGCAAAGATATAGTCAAACGGATCTTGCAACAATGTCTGGTATGTGAGAATACCTTCTTAGCTCGCAATGATATCTGAATGCGGGGAACTTTCTTCTCTTTGTATCTAACATTTAATGAAAGCGGATAAATGGATAGTAGGCCTACCATGTGTCTGCTCATGTTTGTTCCAGATAAGTTGCCTAGATAACTCACAGTATGGTCCGAATAGATATTGTGGGTACTATACTGGCAGCAACCAATACATCTACGGATGCAGTGAAGTGCTTCTGTGGTTCCACAGCGATGGTTCGAACAACTATCCAGGATTCAATATCCAGTACAGCGTCTCCCCAGGTCGGTGCAAACTGTATCCTAATGGAATATAATGCCTTTTTGTTCATGATGGAAAGTGACAGTGTCCCGGGCAAATTATTTAACAAGTTATTGATTATATTGAATTGCATTTGAAAATGATTGGGCGCTATATGAAGTCTCGATATACATACATACATACAAATATACACACATGCATGCATACAAGCTATCGGCGCAGCTTCGACCAGAGGCTCTGAACACGATGTTATCTCTCAGGTAATATGGGAATCCGTTGGTTCGGCTTCACGTGTGTGCGAGGGCCCGAAATTGTTGACTCTTGTTATATTCTGAACAATGTTGTGCTTTCCGACGAAATATGTATTATGAGTCGCATTAGCAAGCATAATGGGCTTGCACATTTGATGTCTAATTAGAACTACATTTTAATTTACATACATGTATCTTAGGGGCAGTTTAGCTGAGGTTTTCACAGGCAATAAGTTGTTTATTTTGCTGAGCTCATTCATGGCCTGTGGTTCTGCTGTTCGGTGAATAATTACGTAGAATGGAATATAATGCGCTTCTGTTCAATATGGAAAGAGACAGTCTTTCCCTAACCAATGGTTTCCTAATGGAGTCCTATGAGACGGTCGCTGAACAAATAATTTAACAGTGATTGATCTGCGGTAACGTCTTTTCAGAGCAGGTTTGAAACTCTTCGATGAAATATTTCTACTGCTAATCAGTGGAAAAACATGGAGTACCAAGTAGTTACAAAGAGGGAGTTTGACGTAGTGTAAGAGACCCTGGCAGCATGTCGCCTTGTCCGATTTATTTGTCTGGGTGTCTCGCAAAGCTTCATCTTCTTTCTAGGTCACCCAATGGACTGCAGGGGCCCATTGCCGGAAAATTAGATGGTGGCCTGCACTCACCATCCCGCGGACCGTCATTGATGTTTGCAGTATTTAAGTGTTTCCATCTTTCCATCCTACAGTGCTCACATATGCCTCAGGTGACATTAGAGATCCAGATTACTTCTAGGCTAACCTCCACACTGGAGGCCTTTAGACCGACAGCAAGTTATAGACACGGTTCGGTTGAAACACTGCATAGATTCTGATAGTACTCATGTTACTAAGACAATTCTGATGTGTTGTTAGGAGACGTCGTTACCATATTCATTATTATCTTAATCATCATAATAATAATCATCATCATCATCAGAAACGATTTAGAGCATCGCTTTTCAAACTTTATAGTGTCACCGGCAGGAATTTATTTTCCCACTGCAGGAAGACCGTTGCCAAATTTATAAATTATTTCTGTCTATGTTGTCGATCACCCAAATCCCTGAAATGTATTAAAATTGATTTTAAAACATGTTTAACCAATTCAGTGACTGTAGTGCAATTTAAATGCTAGCCTGATTAGTGTTTTGTGACTTAGTGTATAATACCATTCTGCATAAATGAAATAAATCGTTTAGAATAACACTTCGTGATTAACAGTTAAGCATTAAAGGCTGACATTTTGATATTAAATACTACTTTTACAGACTCTTCTGTCGCTCCTACGGAGACAACGTATGCTCCACCAGTCACAACTAGTGATTTAGGTAAGTGATTGAGTGATTGATATCTATATTGATATGTACTTTGCTCTGACAGGAAATTGCTGTAAAAGTTTCAGTACAACAGAAACAACTTTGCTTCTTTTTCTGAGTTTCCTATTATTGGAGCAAGTTGTTTTTTTACTCCAGTTCAATTAAATGCTATTATGTAACCCGTGTTATTAGCTTATACTTTCTGCCGCTCATCTGTTGTAATTAAAATTATATCACGCTGATAATCTTATATAATGCACAACTCATCCCACAGCCTTCAAAGTGTATTTGAGCTCTGGAATTCATTGCACTTTATTGTCCATGACCTTGCGTATGTCGCTACTTCAAGCCATTTAGCTCAGGGCTCATAGCGCTTTCTCGGCTTGAATGGTCAGATGCATGCATCATCATCATCCTTCACAGTGTCCTCTATCATCCCAAAATTTCCACGAAAAACTTAAGTTTCACCTTATCAGGACGTCCTACCCTATTCCTTTATTTTCCAATTATTATCAACTTAAACGACGACCAACTTAGCAGCTATTCTGACTCCAGTCTTGATCTGGACCCTTGGAAACCGGACACGGACCAAATGTTGACATCCCTTTGAAAAACCCTTTGAGTTGACGCAGCACTCGTGAATAAAGTGGTGCCCCTCGCATTGTTTTCGTGCGACGCTCTAGAAATGTAGAGTTTACGATTACGATTACAATGTAATCATAGGTCCAATCAGATGAAACAGCGAGATGTCATAAATTACGGGTGCCCACTGAACGTCGCCGTTTCACCTGTCGTTGACCTTTATCGAACCTTCCGGTAGGTGGCGTGTCTGTTCTGTTTTGTTCACCTGCACGCACGTGAATTACGGAACAAGGATAAGGTGTTCCGAAATCGCAATTGCAATTGTAAACCCGAAATTCTAAATCGATGTTAGAGCTAATCTTGCTTTCTCCGCTCAGCCGCGCAGGCTGAGCTCATTGTTCCTCGTTCGCGGACTGCTTTCAGGCAGCGCCGCGACTTCTCCGTCGTGGGGCCCTCAACCTCGAATGGGCTCCCTACCATGCTGCGTCTGACACCTGCTGGCCACTCTGCTTCGTTTCTCACTACTCTTAAGACTGTTCTATTCGACCGGGGTTGGGCTGGGAGCGCCTCTGAGTAGGCATCCTTGAAAGGGCGCTATATAAATTTTCTGAAATAAATAAATAAATAATCGTAGGGCACCATCATATTCAAGAGCGCCATGTTGTTTCAGATATCTAAACCTCCAAAAAGAGTTATTAGAAGAATAAGTGTAGAACTATAAGCTATTCCCAATAGGAAGCCACGAGTTTGATGTGTTGGCGACTTCATTTTCTTTGCCTCAGTGATAAGTCCTCTCATTCGCCGTCTGAAATTTACAAGCAGCGTTCTTATTGGTGCTGAGTGAATAGAACCCTGACCTCTCTCGGTTGACAGTCGAGCACGCTAACCGCTAGACAATTGCACACGCCGAGAAGTACTGAGAAGCAAACCAATTCAATTCAATTGTTTCAAGTTTTATAGATTACACTAGATGTTTGCCCGTTTTAAGACGTGTTAAAAGAATTTAAAATGTAACCGTCAGTCTGTCGATCGTTGCGTTGTGTAAAATTTTAAAATTGGTGTCGTCCACTCACCAAAGTGTCTTGTACCGACCCACAACGCTGGATTCGCGCGTGTGTGTCGCATCTTACCACAACGCGGGATTCGGGAGTGACCCGACAGCGATGTCGTTCGCGTACTATTGCCTAACAGGAATGACACACACACACCGACATTTCGTTTCTATAATATTACTGATTCTATGAAAGACGCTTCTTTCTTGGCAATTTATTAAGCCTACATAGGTTCTTATGGATCTCATTCAATTCCATGTATGGCGACTGAAACGTCCACACGATATACTTGTCTCCGGTCAATA